>OX459049.1:1754929-2354929 GCA_949775005.1 Orthosia gothica
TGCGTGGACAAACATTTTTATTTATTTATTTATTTATTTATTTCAACCTTATCACATAAATCTTTACAGGATTACACCCAATACGATTAATGCGCTAAACTACAGTAAACCATTTTACATAACAGTAGTATCTAAACAAATTTTAGGTTAACTTAATTACATAACAAATTTTATCTATAACTAATTCTAAACAATGCACTCTTTGTGAATTCACCCAGAGTACAATAGAATAGGTCCGTCTCAATAGCCACAAGGTTGAGCGTGCGGAGTGCGCGCGTCAGCGGCGCCTCTCTTAACAGGTTGGTTCGACTGCGCGGCTCAACTAGCAAGCTCGGCCGCCGGCGTCGCCAGACGTACCTGTCCGGAACACACAGACACACCTGTCCTAAAACAGTTGCATTAAGCACCTTCCCTCTCAATATTTTGAAAATATATGTGGTGAGTGCCAGTTCCCTCCTAACCCTCAATTCATTGTATCCTACCATACCTAAAATAAATAAAGTAGGATACATTAAGGGATAAAATGGGTAAACACCGTAATACCTCATATACAAATATCTAATAAATTTGTTTTGTACCTTCTCCAGCATGAGACTATATTTAGCTTCATGTGGAGACCAGATGACTGCGTTACATTCTAGCTGGCTCCTAACCAATGCATTATATAAAGCTATAATGGCTTTCAAATTCGTGAACCCTCGGACCGTACGAAGCATAAAACCTAAATTTCTATATGCTTTCTTACAGCAACGCATAACGTGGTCACGAAATGTCAAGCTGGTGTTGAAACTTACCCCCAAGTCAAGCAAGTTCTATAGTAAGGTACCTAAAAGATTGACAATATACCCATAATAACTCAATTTACACATTCGTGAATCGTGCTGTTTTCCGCTAAGGAGTTCGGTTGTATGCTCCATATCTTGAAAAATACTGGACCGCTTTTGATGAAGCTTGCACTATTCTATTCTCTTCTCTCGAAGTTGAGAGATACTCAATCCAACACAAACAGATTAATCACGATCCGATAAGTAGTTTCGGAGAAATGCGTGGACAAACATAAATACACTTATCCAATTTGGTACACGTGTTTAGATGCTCATATAGAGAAACATAATATGAGAATATTGTGCAGATCCAACAATATTACATACATACGTATCGAATTGATTACCTGCTTTTTTTGAAGTCTGTAAAAAAACGCCTTTCCTGAAAAAAGCTTGTCCAGCTTCGAAGGTTCATCTCTATTTGGAGCGGAAAGTTAGTAATTAAAAGATCCCTTGCCCGTTCTTAGCCCTTATCCCCATTTATTTTTGTTGGCACAGCATTTCTTGTTTTTTCATACAGATGTATGCTTCCATACAGATGTGATTGTGTCATCCTCACATCTTTAATTGCCGTTTTAGGTGATTATTCTGGCAAAATAATATGGAAAAAAATGCAATTTTTATCAAATTCTACCTCGAGACTCCTTAGTAAATTCTCGCTATATCCTATGGTTAAATTTGAACATAACATACTTGGCAAATTTAGTATTCCTTTTTTTACAATCCTCGGTTGACCTAAACGCTGTTTTAGGTCAACGGCTTTTTGTGTCTGTGTAGAGTGTGTAGTCAGCTCTACCACATCTCAACTCTCGAGACACTTGAGACCGTCTAGTGTTCATCATTCGAGACTTCGCTTGCTGTTGCAATATTATATTTAGATAAGATGTCTTCGTCCATATGCATTGCACTGAATACCTTCAAAGAGACGCTATTATCTACCACTTTCTGTTGTAATTAATTTTGATTTTATATTTTGCACCATGAATTTTGTTTTTAATTTTGATATTGTTTGTTTTTTTTTTGTTTTCTTGCAATGACAAGAATATTTACTTTTTAAAGTATTATATTATTTTATTTTAATTATTGTGAATGTGAAGACTACATGGTTTTTTTTTTTTATCTTAGTTTTTAATCATGGTCTGGCAGTTTGAGTAGTTTATGCGGCCTACCCGAATGTCCTTTCTTTGGTATTGTTCGTCGAATCGTTGAGCTCCTTAAATTCTGAGTTGAGCTGCTCGGTTATTGACAAATGCGTGCACTGACTGGACAGGTCCACTCAATCTGGCTGGTTCTTTCCTCAAAAGACCATTTCAGACATCTGTCTACATGGTCTTCACATGATCTAACCAAGATTTTGTCAGGACTTTAAAAGAGACTGACCTCTGAGTTTTTTTCGGCCTTTCTTCTAAACGCCGACCTCATCTAGTTTTAAAAAATATGATCGACATGTAAAAGAGTTTGTAAAAGCTAACTTACAGAAATAAAATCATTTACCATTAATACCACAAACTCTTCCAACTGTTTCCATAGTGGCATGAGAGGTGGTCATCATCATCATCATAGTCATCCCGAGTGCCCGGCAGCCCGTCTACCCTCGACTACGGTAGTGGTCACTATACCGAAACGAAAACATTCCAGTCGTCAGCCTGTACGAGATTAGGATCGAAGCTCTTAAACAGAACAACAAGGCACCGGGTGATGACGGAATTACCGCCGAACTCCTAAAGAGGGGTGGAGAACCAATACTTCAGGCCCTTCAGAAGCTGTTTGGTTCCGTCACTCGAGGGGAAAACGCCGCAGGCATTTTGCGGGGGTGTGGTGGTACTCTTCTTCAAGAAGGGTGACAATGCCCTATTGAAGAACTATAGGCCCATCTCACTTCTTAGCCATGTTTACAAGCTGTTTTCAAGAGTCAACACGAATCGTCTCGCGCGTAGGTTTGACGATTTCCAGCCTCCCGAACCAGCCGGCTTCCGTACAGGCTTTAACACAGTAGACCACATACATACGCTGCGGCAGGTTATACAGAAGACCGAAGAGTACAACCTGCCTCTCTGTTTAGCGTTTGTGGACTATGAAAAAGCCTTCGATTCGATCGAGACTTGCTCTGTACTGCAGTCTCTCCAACGGTGCCAAATCGACTACCGGTACATCGAGGTGTTGAAGTGTTTGTACAAAAACGCCACCATGTCAGTTCGACTTCAGGATCAGACCTCGGCACCTATCATTCTGCAGCGAGGTGTGAGGCAGGGAGAAGTCATATCTCCGAAACTGTTCACCGCTGCACTGGAAGAAGTCTTCAAGGTTCTGGACTGGAGTGGGGCTAGGGGCTAGGCATCTTCGTCAATTGCGAGTACATCACTCACCTTCGGTTTGCCGACAATATAGTGGTCATGGCTGAGACCATGGAGGACCTCAGTATAATGCTCGATGACCTCAGTATAGCTTCCGAAAGAGTGGGTCTTAGGATGAACATGGACAAAACCAAGGTGATGTTGAATGCCCATGTTACACCCACAGCACCCACTCCTATCAAGGTTGGAGATTCTACACTCGAAGTTGTGGACGACTATATCTACCTAGGACAAACGATCCAGTTGGGTAGGGCCAAGTTCGAGAAAGAGGTCAACCGTCGAATCCGACTGGGCAGCGGTCGGGCAGTTGCGCGGTATCTTTTCGTCCAACTTACCACAGTGTCTCAAGACGAAAGTCTGACAAGTGTGTGTTGCCAGTGATGACCTATGGCTCTGAGACGTGGTCGCTCACAATGGGCCTCATCAGAAAACTTACTGTCACCCAAAGGGCAATGGAGAGGGTTATGCTTGGAGTTCCCTTGCGTGATAGAATCAGAAATGTAGAGATCCGCAAGAGCAGCTCTTGCGGATCTCTACATTTCTGATTCTACTTTGGGTACTGACATAGCCCGAAGAATTGCCAAACTTAAGTGGCAGTGGGCAGGGCACATTGCTCGCAGAACGGATGGCCGATGGGGCAGAAATGTTCTGGAGTGGCGACCGCGAACCGGAAGACGTTGCTTTGGAAGGCCTCCCACCAGGTGGACCGATGACCTGGTGAAGGTTGCGGGGATCCACTGGATCCGGTGTGACGACGCTTGGGGGAGCCCTATGCCCAGCAGTGGACGTCTTTCGGCTATATGATAATGATGACCACAAACTCTTCCAACCGTTGCCATAGTGCCATGATAGGTGGTAAGTTTATGAATTAGAGAACTGCTTCATTAGTTAAACCGTTGTTTCCGTTGACCAAATGCCTTGATATGTCCCTAAATCTCATTTTGCCATGCAAAAGCAATATCCGCCAAAACTTTATCCACACATTCGAACCTTTTTCTCCACAACCAAAAAGGAAACCCAACGTCATTGACTCCTCGCATTATGAATCTCATCAATTTACCTGCAAAATAATGAAGTCAACCTTGAACTTATAACGACTCTACCATTTATAACTCGTAGCTTGATTGTTCACATAATTATCTCCATGTAAAACTAAATGAGTAGGCTTGTAAAACTCGAGTACCAAACAAAGGTATCATATAAATCCAAGTTGTCATTATCTGCGTACAAATGTTACAATACAAATAGAGCAAAACGTTAATAATTCCGGCGGGCCTGACGCCGCGTGCCGCCGGCACGGCGCGACGTACCGTAGCTCGTTGTGGGCCGGTTGTGTGTTGACGTGACGGCGCGCGGCACTCGGCAGGCACGCGGCAGAGACTAGGTAGTTCGTCGTCTCAGCGCGACTAGCCGAGAGGCGAGCTGAGTGCATTGCAACAACATGCAGGAGGGACAGAGCCGGCAGCGGGCCCCCACTCTGCCCCGCGCTACCGGCCTCTCGCCTCGCACGCCAGTTTGCCGTTGAGCGTCTCTAGCGGCGCAGGCATTTCGCAATGAAAACGTCGTGATCGGCGTTGTTCGCGTCGGTTTCACATCTTGTGTGCCTTTGTTTAGTGTTCATTGACAGTGTAATTGGTGTTATTACAATAGTGAAGATGCCGCCTGTGCGACATGGCGACGCGTAGTTGACATGTCGCTGAGCGCGCCCGTCCAGGCGGTGCGCGGGACTAGGACCAACAGCCTCGACCAACTCGATTTTCAGGAGCGCAGGCAACTGATTGCGAGTTCTTTATCTCTTACTGATTTCTTGCATGTCGGGGCAAAGGAGGTGGCAGCAGTCGCCGGTTAGTTCCCCTTCCCTTTTATCTCTTTACACCCAGGCACATTCCTAACAATAGCTTTGCGAAATTAAAACTACGTGCATAACTCAGCATTGTACTCTTACACACTTTTATTGTAACATATAGTTTCAACAAAAAATGATCTCTCTTTCTATTCATGCACTGTTGTGTTGACAATGTGTTTTAGATTTTACATTTTGGTTTTAAGGCACTAATGAAATGTATCTACAACGCAATTTCTGACCATATGTATGTCATGAAACGGCTGATAATTTACCGCGACTATCCCATTACACCCCATGAAGTTTCAGAACTGACAAGGGGTCAATGATACTAAGCATCCTAAATATTATACCTAAGATAATTGGTATCAACAGTTGTATTGTATCACAACATGTAAATAATATATAGAATGGCTACGTATATAATCTGTAGATCACAGACCTTACAGTTAGTTTTTGGGGATGTCCAGAAAATAAATGATTCATTGTAAACATAATGATCGGCCAAAGAGTCTGAATAACACTATAATATATTCGGCCTTAGACATAGGATAATGCTATATCAAGGTGTTGTAACTCGGAACAATGAATGATATTATTATTGGCATCACGCTACCTGCAGGAGTGGTTTGGGTTAGTCACGAGTCACGACATCCCACAATGTCTGCCTATTTTTCATTAGCACTTGCGTGTCTTTCACTACCTATATTTTTTATGTTCTTAACAGGCAAAATTTTTAATTAGAATATAATGATGAAAAATAATTAAATGTCTTTCTCCCTAAAGGCCATAACGTATCTCTATCAGTTTGGACAAATCGTCCATCAATCAGTCTGCCTAGCCTTTTTTCAATTAAGTTGGGGTTGGCTTCCAGTCTAACTGGATTCAGCTGAGTACCAATATTTTACATGGAGCGACTGCCTATCTGACCTCCTCAACCCAGTACCTGGGTGACGTGATACCCCTTAGCCAGACTGGTGTCAGATTTAAGGCTTCTGACTACTACCGTTTGTCAAAGATCTTTAAATGACAGCCGGAAGAGTAATAAAAAATATCTCACCTGAAATAATACCATTAACTATAATATAGTTACTAAGTAAATCAAAATTATCTGAAATGCCGGTGACATTGTCATTACCAGAGATATTGCCAACATCGTATACTTCGTCGTTTTTTTCGGGTTACCTTAGTGATAGTGGCGCCTTATTATATCTTTTTTGGTCCAAGCTGTATCTGCCATAATGACAGAAGGCAAAGATCTCGGAACTAACCTTAAGTTTAACTTGCCGCAAGTATTAAGGCCAGTCTTAAGGTTAAATTGCATTGATCTTATTTATTGCTTATAAATCATTGTAACTTGAAAGACACTTTCCGTTTCAATTCAGTATTAAAGTGACGGAAAAAAAGGAGAAGCGGTTCTGCAATAGATGTGTTTTTTTCCTTTGCATCGATTTCACCGTCATTTCTAGTCTAATTTACGAGATTCTTTTTTAATTAGCAGCCCGTGGATTGGTCCCACGAAAATTTCACAAACTTTGGTTCGACCAGCCGTATTGTATTTAGTAACCAAACTTGTACTTTGATGATATTCTTTTTGCAACTTAACGAGTAGTGAAACCTGTGGAACACGAACTCGTTAAGGCAATCTCTCCGAATAAAGTGGCGAAAAGTGAAAATGAAAATCATAAACCGAACCAAAACTTCAAAAACCAACAATCAAGAAGACGACGACTTCAAAAGACCAGTAAAAGATATCTCCGGGTCCTTTAAAACGACCTACAGCTCAAACGCGAACCGATATAAAATTGTTATCAATTTATGAAAAAATAATTCAATTGTATTCTTTAGCATAGTAGAGTGTAGACTGTAGAGACTTATAAACTTCGCAATTATTATGCGATTACTATGTGAAAATGCTAATTTATGCTATTTTAAACAACTTGTTTCTTCGTGGTTACTTGGTTTTATACACATTGAACACAAAAGAGGCTCAACTTGATGGGAGACTGATTTTACTCACGTTTTCTCGTAGCTTATATCTACATGGTGTGGCTATTGAAAGTGAAATGCTCACTCATATATTTCTTAGAACTTTTAGTACTGGTTTGCTTCAGTACTGCCTCTAATAGCGTTGAAAGGCTGATTTATATCGAATCACTCATCTTATGTTAGGTGACAGTGTATGTAGATGTATTGTTCGCTCATTGCGCCATAATATACCAGATGGACAGGATAAAAACTCGTTTTCTTTCCTTGTGTCATGTTGTCGCTAATTCTTTCTTGATATAACCTAGGCTAGGACGAACTTCTTTATTAGTCCATACAGATACTAGCAACTCTACGAAAGAATTGTGTTCGGACAATCTTGTTAAAATTTACAGTAATGGTTGGCAAATCCTTTTATTTATAATCTGCTGATGAACAATCTTATCAAACAATTCAAGGTGCTGTATGGGCAGTTTTTGTAAAGAAGAAACGATTGTATGATTTAGAAGTTGCTATTGTCGTGTTAATAGCATAAAAACTCCCTAGCTACCAAAAGCAATAACTTCATCGCAACATTTCATGCCCATCGAACTTAGCAGGTAGACAACCCCAAAATCTCACTATAACCTTATGGGATCCTACTTCGATATTATTTATGTTACCCAGTTTTTTGTGCACTACCTGTTCTGTTCACCAATTCCATAAAAAGTTGTGTGATTGTTACCGCTATACTGTTTATGTATGACCATGTATGTAACAATACATTATGGATATTAGCGATTATCTCTTGTATTATTCACAGCTCGATGAGGTCACATTGTAGCTCTCGCTGTATCCATTTGCCAATATAGGCTCAGTTTATTGCCAAACCAGACTTAAACTTATTTTAGAAATGCAAAATTTTACTCAATGCTTTTGTGAATTTAATGTGTGACTAAGGACAAGAAGTTACTATTACACAACAAAACTTAACTTTGTAGCAAGGAGGATTAGTAATCTCGTTAGAATGAGATATAAAATATGTAGGTTAATTTCCATTGTCGTTACGACACGAATCGTCATTATCATCAGCCTTTTTAATGTGCCCACTGCTGGGACACAGGCCTCCTCTCTGTGAGAGGGAACGGGCCGTAATTCTCCACGCGGGCCCAATGCAAGTTAGAATATCACACGAATAATATTATTAAAATTTTAAGATTGTAATAATTAATATGCTCGATAATAGTTTACTTGTTCAAAAACAGCAATAAATTTTTTAAACACGACTTAAATACCATTGATTCTGAGCATAGCACGTCCTACGTGCCTGCTGATTGGCCCGCGCACTAATTGAAGTCAACGTTGACATTCATTTACTGATGAACAAACAGTAGCAATATTTTAAACCCAATTATTGGGACGAAGCGGGTACTAACTACTTCATGTTGAATTATTTGCATTCCTCAGAGGATATTGTTTTATTTTGTCAGTGACATGTCTAATCTAAAGGTCAGTTAGTATCTCACAGACACTTTCACACATACATTTTGCTAACAGTACCAGATAATGTAGAACTGACATAAATAGTACTGCATTAGCTATCGATATATTCGCATGCAGTCTACAAGTATTAACTAATGTTCCTTTGTTACCGCAGGTGACACTCGAGATGCATATTAACTATGGCACCTATTCGTTACGCAAAGGTGCTGTTGAATCATTGCAAGTGTAATTGAATGATGTTTGAACACTCCCTTATTGTTCCACGAGTACGACCATAACTTTAATATAAACTTAAGTGGTATAATTGAGTACTTAGTCAGTTAAATGATTTGTACTGACGATACTCTGAAGGCTTTCATTTGTATCGTGAAGACATTAAGAAATAAATAATTCACAAAGGTTTACGTAGTTATCAATATGCAAATGTTTAAACCCCTAAAATATAAATTAAAGGACTAATATGTTACCGCTGTTAAATTTATAATTAAAAGTGAGTACCAAATGACAATAAAAGTAGTCCAGTCATGGTCCAGAGAATACAAAGAATGCGTTTCTGTTTTTATTTGGGACGATATAACAGTTATTTTTATATGTCCCTTAGTAGTTACTATCGCGAATGGAAAATTATACACAGAGCCGTAATAAAATCTACTTGATGATGGAATTTTTCTGTAATTATCTTGCAATCATCATCTAAATCATTCTTCAAATATCAAACATGTTTTAGTACTGACTTCCGTTAGCACTAGATTGTAATGTAGTCATAGCTTGATTGTATGTTTTACAGTCCTCAAACATTACTAAGGTTTTCATTAAGTACTTATATTTCACCTAGCGACTCTAATATTAATATTTCGCTGTATAAAAAGTTTTCCTTTTCATGCTTTACTTCAAGTTCCGCCTTTATTCACGTTCAGTATAAAAGACTGCGTGATGTATTCATAAGATTGCTGGTAGTACCTAACTATTTCGATATCAATTTTAGAACCTGTCACAATATCTATAATCTATCATGAATAAAGTCGAGGTCGTAGAAGGTAAGGACCTCAAATCTTGTAACAAGGTGAGAGAAGTGAGGACGCAAGGTGCGTTGGTGGGCTCCGGCAATTGTTGTGGGCGAGTCACTTCGTCACGAACCGGTGACTCATATTTGGCAAATTAAACGTTACTGCCATCACACCCATAACCCCTACACTTGCTTTTTTCGATTGATCACGTTTGTTGTGTTAGTTTTGATGAGATTTTTAATACACACTTGTCTGCCAGAGAACTGTTTGAATAGCCAAAGGGTTATTCATTTGTTGAATATGTTATGTATATTGCCAATATATTGGCGCGATAAAATTACTAATATCAAATATACGAGAAGTTTGGCTTCTGCTGTCCTGATTATCACTTCTCTCTCTAGGTGAGATTTTTGGTTAATTGAAAATAAAGCATTTGTTAGAGGTTTAGCATCCTTCCATTTTTAAATTTAAATACTACCATGATTATAAATTTTTTGATTCAACGTTCTTTCATTTGACACCCCAACGATGTAATTTTATGAATGTGTCTGTCTTCTGATAAAGTTTGAATCTGTACAATCAAAATATATCTCAGTATCAGTCTCCTACGCTATATCACTTCGCGAAATGTTATATATATTTTGTCAAACACTTTCAGAGAAAGTCGCCTGCATAATTATGTCAAACAGAAAGTGTTCCTAACCGTTTTGCCAATTCTAGCATAGAACACATAAACGACACTCGCGACAGTCATGTGAAAACATTAATACCTAAATTGGCGTGAAATAAAGTATTATGTTAAGTATAAACATTAATATTATTGATAAGGAACATAAAAATACCTTGAATAAATAGATAAATTCTATTATAAAATAAGCGATATGATGCGGATTTCAAATAAACTTCTAATAGCGGTTTGCGCGGTATTTACAACTAGCAAAATACATGATGATTCATGTGTAAATTATGCCAATAATGATCTTATGAAAATAAACAATTTCTGTAAGCTATGAATAACTTTTACAAGTTAATCTGTTATTTATAAATGTATGCATGTTATTTATTATTCTCAATTAGTTCAGACCGACAGTTATATAATTTATTATTTGATATTTTCCTCTTGTAATTTGATTAATGAATGATTGATTATAGCGCCGAATCCTACAAAAAAAGTTCTTTAAAATAAAAAGAGTTTTAGGAAGGAAACAATAAAAGAAAATATTTTTCTTCAGCAAGGCAATTCGGCTCTGGATATTTAAAACTTACATAATTAACACATTTACCTACATAAAATAAATGAGCGACAGTTCCTACCGTAAATGCTAAGTACTCAGATAATTTGTTTTCTTTGTTGATAAGGTAATAGTGGCGTCGAAAAATGAAATGTCGCTTATCTGGGGCCGAATTCTTCGACAAATATTTTAGATTGTTCAGTCATACTAGCGTCCTTTTTAGATGTTGCTATCTTATTCATACACGCCGCTTTATTTGAAAATATCTAATGGTGGAAATATAATCATGTTTGTTTTGTTAGGGTAAACAATCAAGCTTAGAGTTTGGCTATTATAACTACGCATTATTCAAAAAATGTGGGTAACCAAAATTTTGGGTTAGTTAACACGTTTGTACTACGAAAATTGATTCAGATAGTTGTTTTTTTTGTGTTTTTGATAGGTTATTTTGTTTATATTCTGATTCAATCCTTGTAAAGAATAGTCACTTTGGTAAGATGCAGCAGTGTGGATTTTATACAGTGTCACTGTGAGTGACCGTTTTCGCAATGTGTGTTTACTGCAAAACCACAAAATTTGTTGTTTAGCTTCATAATTTTGTAATCTGACACGATCTTCTTGTAAACAATATGTAGGTACATGCGTATGTATTCGAGATAATATTCTTAGTTAATAATCTATTATGGAAAAATCAAAAGGCAAAATATCAAAATCATTAGCTCGACGTTGCGATATCTTGTAAACATTGTCGTTTTTGGCTAAGAACGACATCGTGCTGTTCCTTCACATCTTTTAATTTACATAACATGTAATATAATAATTCCCGCAATCCACTTCTAATAGGTTTAACCATTTTTCTAACTGGATTTGTGAAAATCAATGTACAGCGTAAGCAATCTGACAGCTCTAAGTACCACGAAAGTGGCAGATGTAAACGCATACTAAATACAAAACTTTTTGGGGATACCAATTATGAATTCTGCAGCATTATATTAGCCAGAGTCTAGCATCTTGCATATAAACCACCATCAGCTCAATTAGGGCTCTTTGTCCTAACTAACGTAAAATATACAAGTCTAAACTAATATTATAAATAGGAGAGATTTGTTTGTAATGGATAAAACAAAAACTACACTACTTTTAAAATTCTTTCGTAACATTATTCCGGAGTAACATAGGTTATTTTTTTATCCCGAAAAATTTCATAGTTTCGAAATTTCAGACCATATTTGCATGTCTATTAATTTCGAAATTGACACCCATAAATTGGAATTTTCGAAACCGGATTTAATTTAAAGATTATGCTATTCTTTATACAATTATGAAATTTATTATTGAAACCAAAAGAGGATCATCTGAAAATGAGCCTGAATACGAAGCTAACGCAAATTAGACCGTTGCGTTGGCCACCTTGTGACCATGTATGCTAACATTACAATACAATAAAAGTTAACCATGGTGTTTAATAAATAAAGAAGAGTGAAAGAAGCTCGGCTATTTAAAAAAAAACGAGCTTTATAATAATGGTGGCCAGTGAGGGGAATACTTTGACAAGGTCTGCAATCGTTTGCTGGGAATGCCCATATTTTTTTGCGATTGGGGGGAAACCTTCGCCTGAACACGCGCCTGAACTTTGGGCTTTGGAATACCAGGCAGTGTGGTATTTTTACCTCATTAAAATCAAACCTGTGATCACGATCAGCACTTCTTAAAATACCACACATCCTTTGGGAGCCTATAAAGGAGTCTCCCTTGAGCCTCGCTGTGAATGGCAGCACGTGATCACTGTGCCACTGGCTTACCTGAGGTCACTCGGTGGACTGACAGAGTCACCGCACTGATTGCCCGGAACCGTGGACTTTCACTTGCCTTAAATGATACAGGCAAAGTTTCGGTGTCTAAATCGAGGTGGTTGCCTCCACGATGCCTTCTTCTCCAAGTGGGATTGGCCTTCTTACGATTCCACTCGGTGGCTATATTACTCTAGTTTTCTGTCTCCGCCAGCATATTCCTCACTAATACTGGCAGAGACAGGTCTCGCCCGATCCTGGCGACTAAGACCCAGCGATCAAAGGTCCAAGAAGAGCATGTGCTGTAAAGAATCCAAGTTGCCTCTACAATGATGGCAATTTACCGTGGCCTCTCACTAAATCCTATTAAGGTACTCACCGAAGCAACCATACCTGATCAGTACCTGAATGTGCCTGTAGGAGATGCACTCCGCTCTTTTCAGCCAGCCACGTGCAATTCAAATAACTATTTTCCGCTGCAAGCTATTTATTGATTTTAATCCTGCAGCGTCGGACATCTGATAGTCTATTTCTGCCTCCGAGATAGTGGACTTGGGCATCTCCTATTGTCACTAACAAGCTGGGTGGCTCTCTGCTCTTCGGCAGCGCCTCAATTTTATGAGGCGCTATCTGTGACTTTTTAACCCCAGCTCGCGAATCAACGCTGACCGAACGTCTCTTGCCACTCCGACCTCGGAAAGCTGGATGGTATTGTCGAAGGTGTCGCCTGCAGTAGAGTATGTGTAGTAGCAGTCTTGAGAAAAAGAAAATTCACTTTGTTTGAATATAAATTTCACTTATAGGCAACTCTCCAGACTACAAATTTTACATTTTGAGTTTAGTTTGAGTATGATTCTTATTTTCCATTGTGTTTGGCTCGTCAGTTTCGAAACTGAGGAGGAGTTTAATTTCGTAACCTATTTTCGAAATTGAAAATGTACGAAACTGCATTCCCTAGTCCTGTCACTGTGGGATGCGCCACGGGAGCGAAGCCGCGGGGAAAAGCTAGTATCTAATAAATATACAAGTGTAGCGCTGTGTTGCATGTTACTCCTGCGTCGCCGCGTCAAGGATAGGTACTTGCCTTGTTTCTCCGCCCCCGCGCCCCCGCCCGCGCTCGCTCGCGTGGCCAGTCGACTCCACGCTACGTACCGAGAGAGATCGCGCCGCGCACGCTGCGATCGTGTGACGTCCGCTCTAATACTTGTATTATATACTACGCTGGTTATTCCTCAAGATTACACCTAAGACCTTATAATACGTACATAATAAAGATATATTGTGTTATAAATTGCGCCCAACTCGTGGCACGTGCTCCGTACGGCAAATACCTACGACACGGAAAATAACCGACGCGAGTGCGAACGAAATCCACGCGAATAGTGTTCTACGGATTGAGTAATTAGTGCATCTACTGGACTATACTGCCATTATTTACCGTTTGCGTTAATTACCGAGTGTTATCGTCGAGAAAATGCCGCCGAAAACACGCCGCGCGCACGCCAACGAAGAGGAAAACGTTAGTTCCAGTAGCGATGAGGAAAGCCACGCGGTAGCAAACCCCGCGAGCGTGAATACCACGGCAACGGCTACACCGATCCCGGCCACGACATGTGGTAACATGATTTCCATGTCCGAAGAACAGCTCACACGATTGCTATCCAACGTCATGAGAAGCGTAGCGACGTCGACGCCGACGTCAACGAGTAGCGACCCTACGGGGCCGACTCAACCCACCGATGCACACACTGGACCAACCGTGCATGGCATGCACAGCAACTTTACCCGGTGCACGGCTCGCTTCGACGGAGCCGCTCGCAGTACCGAAGTCCTAGAAGCATTTGTCGAGAGCGTGCTCATCTACAAAGAGTGCGCAAGTGTATCCGACGAACACGCCCTTCGAGGTCTACCTATGTTGCTGACCGGAGACGCCGCAGTGTGGTGGCAAGGAGTGAAATCTACCGTGGAGACCTGGGACGACGCGATACGCCGCCTTCGATTCATGTACGGCGCCCCGCGCCCCGCCCACCGGATCTTACGAGAAATATTTGCGCGCGAACAAAGTGATAACGATAGTGTCGATTCCTTTATATCGCGAGTGCGAGCAGAAATGTCGCGTATACCATATAAGCTACCAGATGTTATGCAAGTAGACATAGTTTACGGCCTTTTACATCGTAAGTTTCGTAAAAGAGTGTCACGCGATAGTGTAAGTAGGTAGTGTCGACTGTCTACTCGAGCGAGCAAGGTATGTTGAGGAGACGCTAGGTGAGGTAAGTCATACTAAATCACAAATTCAGCCTCATAACGCGAATATTTCCACTAATAATAGTAATTACACTACAAGTTCCGCGAAATCTCGTAATGTAAACATTAACCCTCCGACTACAACGGTTAATCAAAGTAACCCTTCGCGCGCTGTGTCCGACTCTAGTTCGAATATTTGTAACGATACGAATTCGAATATGAAACGCGTACGACCGCGCTGCGCTTTTTGTAAACGGTTTGGTCATTCGATAGATGAATGCAAAATTAAAATAAAATCGGGTGACCAAAGTAATAATGCACCGCTGTCATGTTACGGCTGCGGTCGAGAAGGAGTAATACGCTCGAAGTGTCCAACGTGTAAAGGCACGCCCTCCACTGATAAGGTGAGTTTCCAAAGTGCTATCACCCATGAGTCTGATCCGTCACACCCTACGGTCAAAATAGAAGTTGCGTCCTTAGTAGGTGTAGCAATGCTGGATACAGGTGCTACTGAGAGTCTCGCTAGTCCCGGACTCTATAAAATATTATTAGATAGCGGGACTACTTTTACGAAGACACGTCGCAACCTCGGCCTCGCCGATGGAACGCAGAAGGTACGTGAGTTGTTATCATGTGACACGAATGTCACCATTCAGGGACGCGTTATCCCCACCACTTTCCTAGTGATACCGGAAGCAGATAATAGGACACTTCTAGGACAGGACTTTATTGCTAAAGCAGGTATAATAGTGGACCTCCAACATAACCGTTGGCATTTTAATAATTTCCCAGGGCAGAAGTTTTCTTTTATGCAGTCTTTTAGCCTTACATCCACCAGCGATGCAGAGCTGATGCAGGTTGATACCACCGGTTTGGCGCTGAGAGAGGATGAAGGGACGAAGCTGTCACCTGCTCAAAAGACACAACTCAACCAGCTCATAACCGAGAGAGTTGAGCGCTTCGCCACCGAAGGCCACCCTACAACTTACGCCACTCATCACATTCGGGTTGACGAGAAGCAAGAACCGATCGCTTCACCACCCTATAGGATGTCGCAAGGTAAGAGAGAGTTGTTGGACGGTGAGCTTGAGAAGCTACTGCGTGCAGATGTAATAGAGGAGTGCGAGTCGCCGTGGGCCGCTAACGTCGTCTTAGTCGCGAAGAAGGATGGTGGCGTCCGCCTATATGTGGACTACCGTAAGCTCAACGCAGTGACTGAGCCAGATAGGTACCCGCTCCCGCGCATGGAAGACGTGCTTCATGCAGCAAAGACGACCAGCTACATGACGACGCTAGACCTCCACTCCGGTTACTTTCAGGTTTGTGTCGCTGAAGAGGACCGCGACAAAACTGCATTCGTTACACCCTCCGGCACCTATAGGTTTAAGAGGATGCCGATGGGCCTACGCAACTCTGGCGCCACGTTTCAGAGATTAATAGACCGTTTCAAGTCAAACCTAAGTGTGCCTATAAGAAGACAAGAGGTAAGCGGCATCTCTGATATCCCAGCAGACCCTCAAGTAAGTAGGCCAGTGACTATCCTCGGATATTTGGACGATCTAATAATCTTGTCACCGAGTTTCGAAGGTCATATTGAAGATCTCGAAGCTATCTTCGAGAGACTCGAGAAGTTCGATCTTCGAGTCAATAGAAAGAAAAGCTGCTTCGCCCGTGACTCTGTGAAATTCCTTGGTCACATAATTGTTCCTGGAGGTCTGCAAGTAGACCCAGAGAAAACCTCAGCTATTGCTGACATGCCTGCCCCAAAGACCGAGAGGCAGCTCAAAGGTTTCTTGGCCACATCCAGCTGGTTTCGACGGTTTGTACCGAACTACGCTACAATAACCAAGCCTTTGACTGACCTGCTCAAGAAGAACAGCAGTTGGAGATGGCATGATGAGCAGCAGGCTGCTTTCGAGCGCATCAAGGAGCTCCTGATCACCGCTCCCATTCTTCGCCAGGCTGATGAGTCCAAACCTTTTTCCCTCCGGACAGATAGCAGTGGCTACTGTCTCGGCGCAGTTTTGATGCAGGGGGAGGGCTCCGACGAAAGGCCCATAGAGTACGCCAGTCGCCTACTCTCGCCAGCCGAGCGCAACTACACCACCACCGAGCGCGAAGCTCTTGCCGTCGTCTGGGTGGTCACGAAGTTCAGAGGTTACGTAGAAGGCTCGGAGGTGGTAGTTAAGTCCGACCATCAGCCGTTACGTTGGTTGATGAGCCTTAAGTCACCTAGTGGTCGTCTTGCCAGATGGGCATTAACCCTTCAGGCCTATAACCTGCAGATACAGTACACTCCCGGGAAGGTGAATGTAATTGCCGATGCACTAAGCCATCCAGCTTGTTGCGAGGTATGCTTAGTGACCGTAGATGTGCCACATAGGACATCTGAAGATGTGCGCTCTAATCAACTCAAGGACCCAGAGCTGAAGAGTATCGTCGAGGACCTTGAGACAAACGACGATCCCTTCAGGGGGAGAGGATGGTCAGAGAGAGGATACCTGGTATCTGATGGTGTATTGTACAGGTGCGCACCCGAATCTGAGGACGCCGAGTCCGCCTGCCTCGTGGTTCCGAAACACGAGAGAGAAGCTGTCCTCGTAGAGTTCCACGACGCTCCTACGGCAGGCCACTTTGGTGCTGAACGTACCTTACAACGCATCAGAGCGCGATACTTTTGGCCAGGTATGAAGTCTTTTGTCACAGACTATATTAAACGCTGTGCAGCTTGCCAGCGATACAAGATAGACAACAGGAAGCCCGCAGGACTGCTCCAGACTCCTGCACCCACCCGGCGATTCGAAGTGGTATCGGTCGACTTGTTTGGACCCCTACCAAAGACTTCGAAAGGGAACCGTTGGATTTTAATTCTAGAAGACACGTGCTCCCATTGGGTTGAGCTATTTGCTTTGGAAAAAGCCACCAGCATGGAATGCGCTGAGATTTTAATATCCGAAGTCTTTCTGAGGTATGGAGTCCCGCGCAGGATGATCAGCGACAACGGAGTTCAGTTTGTTGCTGAGGTGATGCAGCAGGCGTGTCATGTGATGGGTATCAAACAGTCTTTGACGCCGTTGTATCACCCAGAAGCGAACCCCGTTGAGCGAAAAAACCGTGACCTTAAACCACAATTAGCGATACTAGTAGGAAAGGATCACGCATCGTGGGACACTCATCTCGCGGCCATAAGATTCGCGATGAACTCCGCTGTTACAGCGAGCACTGGATTTTCACCAGCTTTCCTTACCTTCGGGAGAGAGCTGCGCGCGCCATCGGACGTCGTGGCAGACATGAAGACCATTGTGGAAAGCGATAATTTCGTCCACAATATCACTCCTTACCTTCGTAAGTTGTCTACGGTGTTGCTTGACGCTCGAGATGTTCACGAACGTAACCAGTCTCTGCAGAAGAAGTACGCAGATGAAGGTAGACGCGCCCCTCCAGAATACAAGGTAGGTGATCTTGTTTTGTTGAAAACGCAAGGCATGAATGATGTCGGCCCCGGGCAGTCTGCGAAATTTATACCCCGGAGGGATGGCCCTTATCGCATCCGCGAAGTGGTAAGCCCTACTACTTACCTAGTGGAGGGAGTTACTAAAGGTGAGCATGTAGGACGTTACCATGTCTCTGATTTGACTCCATTCATCGGTGATGTCGAGGCTCCGGTTAGAGAGAAGCGCAGACGCGGTCGACCGCGTAAATTTGATTGCTAGCCCAAACGCGAGGGCGCTATGTTCGGACTAGAGGGGGAGTGTGTAGCGCTGTGTTGCATGTTACTCTTGCGTCGCCGCGTCAAGGATAGGTACTTGCCTTGTTTCTCCGCCCCCGCGCCCCCGCCCGCGCTCGCTCGCGTGGCCAGTCGACTCCACGCTACGTACCGAGAGAGATCGCGCCGCGCACGCTGCGATCGTGTGACGTCCGCTCTAATACTTGTATTATATACTACGCTGGTTATTCCTCAAGATTACACCTAAGACCTTATAATACGTACATAATAAAGATATATTGTGTTATACAAGTATATTCCGTTAGGTACAGGATTACTAGAAGCGCTTACATAGTGTAAGGTGCATGTTGCATAACATTTCGAAGCCATATAAATGGAGAACGCACTGCGGCTGAAACAATGGTCAACTTTATAAGTTGAAAAAAGGTCACCAACAACGCAATAGATTTTCTTCTATTTCACTCTCTGTTGTTTTAAAATACATATGTATATAGAAAGAAAGAAAAGAAATAAAGAAAGAAAACATGTATTGCCAACTGTAACAGAACATGAACAAACACAAATTAGCTTTGAGGCACAATATTATTTCAGTATGGCAAAAGGAGCGGGCTCAGCATAATGCTTAGCAGTGTAAAGCACGGCTATTACGCTGATCAACGATGATTTACAGCCCGCCCCCTTTCCTCCTTAATAACAAAAATTCAAATGTTTAATTCAAATTGTCTATAGAAAATGTGATAATCTATACTTATATCCATACTAATATTATAAATGTGAAAGTAACTCTGTCTGTCTGTTACCTTTTCACGCTTAAACCGCTGCACCGATTTAGATGAGAGTTGGTATGAAGATAGTTTGAGACCTGGGAAAGGACATAGGCTATATAGGTAGGGTAGGGTATGGTAGTGTAGGGTAGAGTATTGTAGGGTAGTGTAGGGTCGGGTAGGTTAGGGTAGGGTAGATAAATGTTTGGTCTTTTTATGGCAAAACAAAGTTTGCCGGGTCAGCTAGTAATATTATAAAGAGGACAATTTTGTGAGGTTGTAGGAGGTAATCTCTGAATCTACTGAACCGATTTAGATGAAATTTGACATGGAGATAGTTAGACCCTGGGAAGGATATAGGATAGTTTGTATTCCCTTGGGATGATAAAACACTTTTTTGCGGTCCCTTGCTAAACTGCTCAGTGTTTTGTATAAATAAGGTCTTTAGTTAATATGTTATGAGATAGTCTTGAATTGGAAGCTATTAATGTACTTAGTTTGTATGTATGAGCTTTCATTACTCACAAAGTTTCGTTTAAATTGTTGCAAGATTATACTTCCCCAAGTGATCATCTTATTCTGTACAAGTTTTTGTACTGTATTTCTTGGAAAATTGAAGTTGAAGTTATTTCGACTCGGCACTAAAGACGCCAGCAGCATATCAATGACTTGTTCCTATAGTTTGTTATGCATACCTTGTAAGTCCTGCCTTTCTCGTGATCATCCTATCCTGTTTCTTGATTATTCTCGAAGATAGAATTAAGTGTATAACCTCACGAAACTGCCGATACTCCATCGTTTATATTATTTTTGTCTTCTTCATTGTGAGTTATAACATTTATCAATTCCATATGAATTGATAAATGCAACTGGAATACAATGGTACTAAATGTATAGATTTGTGGTCTTGGCAGGCGACGGGAAAATTTCTCTTTTGTAGGTATACTTAGTTCTCCTTGGTATTGTGTTGTGATAGGCGCGGACAGTTCATAACAATAGACTCTCGACATAATGGGGCCATTGATTGTGTGGATGTATCGTGAATGTGTGGGTACTATTTGTACTCATCTTACTAGTACCTACGTATATTGTATCAGTATCAACGCTGTCTCTCAAAGTATATGTTTCACTAAGCTTTGGTTTTTTGACCTCCATGCGAATGCCTTGATGTAAAATGTATACACCAGGCAGATGTGTTCAAAGTGGTGACCAATACTCGTTTTGTTTTTCATTGTTTGGAAAAAGACCTTCCCATCAGTGAGACAATATCAGACCGATATCTTTTGTTATAGAAACTGACACAAAAAGGCTAACATATAACTGAGGTCCTGTTACATTTTAGTATACACATAAAGTTCAATGACATAATCATTCAAATAAGTTATTTTTAACCAACTACGTGACAATGCTATCCTTATTGAG
The DNA here is from genome assembly GCA_949775005.1 of Orthosia gothica. NCBI lineage: Eukaryota > Metazoa > Arthropoda > Insecta > Lepidoptera > Noctuidae > Orthosia > Orthosia gothica. The sequence goes on from OX459049.1 coordinate 1,775,608, forward strand.
AATGGTCCTTTTGTCCGCTTGGCGAAAATTATACATAAACTCAAATAAGGCTTGGAAGATGAGACAAGTTTCCAGTTTAATTGACATTTAAATTGTTTTGTTGCAGCAAAGAAACAAAATGGTTCTGCGGTACGCACGAACAGCCTGGGGTCGGGCGCGCGCACGCCTCCGGCTGAGCGGACCAAGTCCAAATTCTCAGCTTTCGGTAGACTTTTCAAGCCATGGAAGTGGAAACGGAAAAAGAAATCTGAAAAGTTCGAAGCTGCTTCTAGAAGTGAGTACCTGCATCTTAACTACCTGTTATCGTAACACGCGAGGTGATAAACGGTCTTCTTGATAACCGGAACCGGACATGATTCAGACATGCCGTGGAATCTAAACAGTTTCGTTTTATCTGTAAACACTATAAAATCTCATCTGCGGTCTTTTAAGATGATATCTGAGATAACATCTGTACCTTGAAGTAACGTTAATTAAATTATGAGCATGACATACTTTACTTATCCGTCATGGTAAAAACAATTTTCTCAAAAATGGTATGTAATGTTGACATAACATCTCTAAAAAGTATCCAGAAAGTGAACTCTACCGGAGACTATTCACAACTGTCCGGTAAGAAGCGAGATTTTAAATTTGGAATCTCCTACTGTCCAGTAAGTAAGTATGTAATTTACTTACTGGACACTTGGTCATCCTTCATCCCTTTTTTTTTTTATGGCTTCGCACGGTTTAGGTCATCCTCTTTAGATCTGCTTAGAAAAAAAAAACATAGTACCAGACACAGATTAGAGTTTAGCCATTATAACATGGTTAGAGGGAGGCTCCAAATATATATCTATCTCTTTTTGGTATGACATTTTATGAGATACATAATATATTTTGGAGCCTTAAACATCCATTTTATTGTCTGTGACACTTTTTTTTTTTTTTTTTTTATGGGTCTGTGACACATAACGCGACGCAGAAAAAGTATGCACGTTGCGTTTTGTACTTAGTAATGTTGTAGAAGTATAGTGTGGGATTTTATGTTTGTATTTAGTCATTTCAGTTTATAAATCATGTTGGATTAAAGAGTCCGTTAATCAAGATGTACAACAAACAAATATAAATGCCCCCGGTAAATCGATCACAATATCTATCAGTAATTGCCCTAATATGAATGTAACCTTCAATATTAATTAAACGAATTTGTTGTTAAACTTTCTTTCATTTTTGAGAAAAGCATTATACAAACCTCAACCAGTAAGAAAGCCATCCTGGCCTCGTATATAACCGGACCTCACCTGCGGTTCGGTCCGGTTAACTCATACTCGGCCAGGAAGGCTTACTTACTGGATTCTGCTGTAATGTACTATTACCTACCCGCCATTAAATAAAAAGGCTCAACAACATTAACGTTAAATTAGTGAATTGTCGAACCAGTTGTCTGAGTAGTTTTGACAACAAATCGAATGAATATAGAATAGGGTTTCAGAGTGCCTAAAAACCTGATAACCCTTTACACGAAATAAATACTGTCATAGTTATATCTGAGACGTGGTCGCTTACAATGGGCCTCATCAGAAAGCTGACAGTCACTCAAAGGGCAATGGAGAGGGCTATGCTCGGCGTTTCCTTGCGTGATTGAATCAGAAATGTAGATATCCGCAAGAGAACCAGGGTTACCGACATAGCCCGAAGAATTTCCAAACTTAAGTGGCAGGGCACATTGCTCGCAGAAGGGATGGCCGATAGGGCAGAAAGGTTCTGGAATGGCGACCACGAACCGGAAGACGTTGCGTTGAAAGGCCTCCCACCAGATGGACCGATGACCTGGTGAAGGTTGCGGGGATCTGCTGGTTACGAGATGCACGGGACTGGTCAATGTGGCGACGCTTGGGGGAGGCCTATGTCCAGCAGTGGACGTCTTTCGGCTGATATGATGATGATGATAGTTATATCGGTCTACTCCACTCGGTATCATATATTTGTATGTGATTTAGATTAAAAAAAAACTTACTTTGAATAAATGAATTTATTTACGTTATAATTGGGTATATTATGACACGTATAAAACAATTTTATTTTTTCTATTTGCAGCCTTAGAGAGGAAAATATCCGTCCGAGCGAATAGAGATGAGTTGGTGCAGAAAGGAATCCTTTTACCAGAAAGTCCTGTAACTCCTGTGCCCGAAGTCGGTGAGTATTGTTTTTTTTATCATAGATAGGCTCGTGCTTGACCACTATCTCACCTGATGATAAGCGATGATGTGGTCGACGATGTAGCACGCTTACCTAGAAGAAACCTATTCATTCGTGACTTAAAGACTCCCAGGTTGAAAAAAACAGGAAATACAGACTCCGGCAGGGAATTCCACTCCTTAGCTGTACGCATACTAAAAGTATTCCCAAAACGTTTGGTGCGTATGGGTGGGATGTCCACCATGTACCGATGACGCATCGCCGTACGTTTTGTAGTCCGATGATGGAACGTGCTAGGAGGAATTACTTCATGCAATTCCATCGCACATTCCCCGAAATGTAACCGATAAAAAACTGACAGACTGGCAACTTAGCGCCGGTGTTCAGGGCTCTGGAGCCTAGACTTGACCAGTGTCTCATTGCCTCTTGGCCCGTTTTTCGATCGACTCCATTTAAATTTAAAAAAATTATATACAGACGGAAATATAAGACCTTTGTAAAGTCGGCTAAAACCTACCTATTGTTCCTAGTTTGGTTGGTCCGTATTGTAGGGAAACTACTGAGAGAACAGAGATAAAAAGTATCCTACACATATTTTATCCAGTTCATAGTGTTAACTATATGCTAAATTTAATTCAAATCTGTTCAGCCATTTTAGCGTGATAGAGAACCAACAAACTAAAGTTGATTACCATGATTATGGATTTTCTGGTGTGTCCAAAATTCAGTAATTCTAGCAGCAGCCTTTAAAAGAGCTTGAAAGACGTCCAGATCAGATCGCTTCGTTTAAAAATACTGTTCAGCCGTAAAAATATATGCGTACCGTGGCATAGTTGGGTGTGGGGGTTAAGGAAGACTTATGATTTTATTTTATGAATGTCAATTTATGCTACTAAAGTTTGAAATCACATTAAAACATGTTACTAAAACATGTTTATTTTATTTTTTCCTCAGAACATATGTTTTAAGAAACAGAGTTCAAGTGTGCCTGTACCGAAAATAGAAGAAAATAGTACTTTATACACTTGTTTAGGAAGTAGATAAATACTATCTTTATCAACACAGCATAAATAGATAATAACGATGTTTATCAAAATCAATATTATAGTTTAATGACAGTAAGTAACACAGGATAATGTTCGTCTCGTAAATTCCTTAGAAGTCGTTTTCCTTAATGTAATTATTATTGTTCTAAGAAAACCCACGGGCTTACGGAAAACAAAATATTTATTTATAATGATAATTTATGTTGAGTCACAGACTTTTGATTGTCGAAGTACTTAAAGATATTAAACTGATTATGTAAGTTTAGAGCATTACTTATTTATAGCAACGAAAGGGTTAAACAACATTTTGTTTGTTGATTGAATTTAACTGTTTAATTTTACTTTCCTTCTTGAGCTTTTAATGTCTAAATGGAGAAGATAAAGATAAAGATGATTTATTTGTTAAAACATGTGTTTACATACAATAGGCATGCAAGATGTTCAATTCTTTTTAGCGCTTACAAACATGTTTTGCCTTATGAGGCGTACAAATATGTGTACATATTACAAATTGATTAATTTACTAAAATATAGCAATGTCAGATATTATTAAACTAATCACAATAGATTGGCCTTTATTTTAATTAAATGTCATAAAAATCAGAATTAATAAAATTAAACAATGTCAAAAAAGTAAAATAGAGAAAGAGAGAAGGTCATAGTATACTTATATCCGCAAACACACTAAGGGCCGATTTCATCAATCGCGATTAGTTCAACTAAACTCAGTTTATGTAAATACAACGTTCTGATTGATAGTTTTCAGCGGTCTCAACCAATCAGAACGCTGTATTTGCATAAACTGAGTTTAGTTGAACAAATCGCGATTAGTGTCATTAGTGAAATCGGCCCTTAGTTGTTCTAAGACAAGTGTGAAAACACGGCAAAAATGAGTTAGCAATATTATTGTTATCAAAAGACACTTGACTCATGTGATTCATAACAATAATTTGACGCAGCTGTTGCATAAAGTAACAGTAGATAATAATTATGTTTAATTAGTGTAACACCCGAGGCTGGTACCGTTCAAACAACAACAAAAAACGGACTCCTCGAAAATGAACTTTAGTTATTGTTTCAGTAACGAGATACCTAATTATTACCCCGTAATTAATGTACCTAATGCACGTAGTGCTGGGCGGAGGATAAATTCTCGGAATATAATAACTCGTTTTTTATCGCCTATTTACTCAAAATGAGCAATATATTTATATAATTTTGCGAATCGGATTATTATTAAAAAAAAGTAATTACTAGTAGTATTGTTATTTGGGCTTTCCAAAATACTACGTTATTACATAATTAGTTATGATAAAGCGTGATAGCAGTGGTATCGGCCGCGACTTACAAGTTGTAGGTCGTGGGTTCGAACCCAGGAAGGTGCTTTACTTTTTGTAAATTATTTCATCACCACTGCTTTCAAATCGGTGAAGGAAAAAAGAAACCGGCATGTCCTAGAACTAAAAATACAAAGATATGTTACATCCAGCAACCTGCACTGGGCCCGCGTGGTGGATTACGGCCCATTCCCTCTCTCACAGAGAGGAGACCTGTGTCCCAGCAGTGAGCAAATTAAAAGGATGATGATGATAGCGTTTATGACCTTCAAGGATATGAAATCCAAAATAAGCTTCATTTTACCTAGTATTACGATTCTTGAAAATGAAGCCGAGAACCAAATTCTCTCAGCAGTAGCAAAAAGGATGAAAGACAGCGTAAAGCCACAACAACAACAACAACGCGGTTAACATTTATCCGCTTATATCTGCTTGACCCAAAGATTGAGTCTTAGGTATCGATTTAAATCAAGACGAAGAACTGGAAGCAATGGATTTTATTTAAGAAATGTCAGGTTTGTTCAATGTGGAGGTAATGCCAGAATTAGCTGCATATAAGACCAAGGAAGGTTTTTGGCGAAAACCTTTTATTTGGAAAAACATTATCGAAATAAGCCCCTTTACCTGGTGGAAAGGAATCTTCTAATGGAATAACGTGCATTTCATTCGATTTCCTTGATTACTTTTTTAGGGTTCCGTACCGAAAGGGTAAAAACGGGACCCTATTACTAAGACTCCACTGTCCGTCTGTCTGTGTCTGTCACCAGGCTGTATCTCATGAACTGTGATAGCTAGTTAAATTAATTTTTCATAGATGATGTATTTCTGTTGCCGCTATAACAACAAATACTAAAAACAGAATAAAATAAATATTTAATTGGGGCTCCCATACAATAAACGTGATTTTTTTGCCGTTTTTTTGCGATAGTGGTACGGAACCCTTCGTGCGCGAGTCCGACTCGCACTTGGCCGGTTTTTTTATGTATCCGTTAATGTTTCTCTGCTGGGCATAGGCCTCCCCCTAGTCCAGACATTCCTCTCCCGCGCTGTCTCGAACCAGCTCTCAGCCTCTCATAACTTCTTTCTTTCCTTTTCTTACCATACAACGTTTTGTTCTGAACTTCCGTACTGATTTGAACGATACCACCAATATTAAATTACAATGCTTATCTTTATCGGTTATCGATCGATTTCCTATGTTGGAAATGTCGTTTTGTGTCACTAAGTTCTGTTGTTCTGGCTTCACGGCAAGCATGTAATCCACCGTGTTACCGGTTCGTTCATATCCGTTTGTAAGGAGAGCCCAATTTTGGTCTCATGCATGATCACAAGTGGACAACAATACTAATCAAATTACCTCTTATGAACTACTGTTAAACGTTTTCAACGTCTCACAACCAAAATGGTAAGGGATAACTGTTTTGGGAGAGATATGATCCATTTTTTTTTATATTATTTATTTTTTCTGTTTTTATTGGTTTCCATAAAAGCCATCTCTTATACACGATTTCTCGAGATGGCAAGCAATGAGTGAAGTATATGATCTCTTGCATATTGACAATTTGTTGTGTGTACTGTACTCATGTTTGAGCAAATAAAGAATGATTTGATTTGATTATTGGGTTAGTGAATTATAAGTGTCAGAAAACACACAAGCTGAAAGTAAATTAAAAGTACCGACATAAATTCCGAATTAGCGACATTGAAAAAAAAGGTTAACAAATCATCCTCCTTATTCTTCTGCATCTCAGGCGGAAATCTCTCTCTGGCACTGAGGTGTGCTGTTAGAGAACCCAAATTTAAAAAAAAAAAAAAAATATGAGTTAAAATCACCTTTGTGCATATTAATATTAATCTGTCCTATGGTATTTGTATCTGTTTCTATGTGTTTTGTGTATTAAAGAATACATGAAATTAAACAGCATAGAGTTAGATAAAGATGCATCTATAACGAAACTAACAATGTTCTTCCCTCCAGATGAACCAGTGTCTCCACCTCCCGGCGAGGAGGCGCGGGGCGACGTGAGCGCGGCGCAGGCGGCACAAGACCGGCTGGTGGGCATGCACGCCGCGCTGCAGGCTCAGCTCGCGTCGCAGCTGCAGCACCAGCACCAGCACCAACAGGCCGCCATGGCCGCCGCCGTCGCCGCCGCCGCAGCCGCGCACCACCATCAAAACAATAATGTCATAGGTCAGTTCTTACTTTACTTCTATTTGTGTTTAAAAGTCATGTCTTCTTCTTCGGTATCGCTGGCACGATAGTAGTTTAGTTTTTTTTTGGTCCAAAACTTTGCCATTTCCACGCCATCATCGGTGGCATCTGTGTTGGTCAGTTCGGTTGTCTGTTTTGGCCACAGAGGGCAGGATAGGAGGTCATGTACAATAGTAGTACATAGTCGGACTTATTACCACAAAGCATTCTCTATCCAGTATTAATTCAAAATCTTCTTGTCTACGGGATAGACATGACAGACGATGGGCCACAGATGATGGGCTTTTAATTTCTACGATAATAGTTTAGTGATCTCGGCATAAAAAAAATATTTGCAACGCATAAATAGCGCCAAGAACAACAGAACGGTTTTCGTCAAAGTTTTTGCTTCTAGCCGAATAAATTTAAAAATAGGGAATAATTCACAACTTCCTTAAAGTATTTGCCTGAGTTAGCGTCAAAAATATCAGACAGCAATATCCCAGACACCAGACTTTAAAAGGAAGCTCGTAACGGGCAAACCTGTAGACGGGGCGCAAGAACTACCACTTCAGTTTCGTCTTACAGAACCTCTTGAAAGCTTCGACAATAGTGCTGAACGAGGAACGAGTCGGTCCTTCGAGACGTTGTACATCGTCGTGCTTGTCAGTTCTAGATTTTTAGAGAACAAATGGGTACTGCACGTCGAATAAGAACCAAGCATAATATCCATACAAAAAAACACAAAAACTTTATTGGCATATATTTTTTTCAATAACATATCGTTTAGCATCGTACGGGGTAATATTTATAGTGTTCCGTTTTCAAATTGTTATTCTATTAATAGTTCCACGTAACCAGCCCCCTAAAAATTGCTTACCCTTCAAAGGTTCTACCAAGCGTTGGAAAAGGTACTATTATGTTTCAATTAAGCTTTTCGTGCTCATGAGTAATGGGATTTTCCCTAAAACACTCCTTATGACTGGCATGCACTTCCTTACTTTAGTTGGGGGACGGGTAAATTATATACATTTATATTTTTTCAGCATAAAATACAAACTAGTAGTATTGGACTACTGTTTGAAAATTATGGTTTAAATTTATAATATTAATTAATTTATAATTGTCACACGAAACCTTATCTTTATAATCCATATCTATACTAATATTATAAAGAGGTTTGTGAGGTTGTAGGGGGGAATCTCTGGATCTACTGAACCGATTTAGATGAAATTTGGCATGGAGATATTTTGAGACCCTCGGTAGGACATAGGATAGTTTATATTCACTTGGGATGGTAAAACACTTTAACGCGGGCATAGCCGCGGGTAGCAGCTAGTTTTTTTTATAAATAACAAAAACAATAAATCAATGCGAAGGTAATACCTGGGATGTTATGTAATATTTTATTTGCATATTCAGATGACAAATAAATTAGTATTCGCCGTCTATTTGTTAGTTACACCTGCGTAAAACTGATTATACACGTACAGGGCTGCGCAAAGCTTATTAAATATTATGCTACTTGAGATACGAGACAAGATAAGTATACACAAACACATGCAAGGGCATCTCATGCAAATTGTTAGGCTTTTCCTCAGATATCATGATTTCGAAATTATATAAAAAACCGGCCAAGTGCGTGTCGGACTTCGCTCATTTAGGGTTCCGTACCAAATCGCAAAATCAAGTTGGTTGTAATATGAAAAAAATCGGTTAAGTGCATGTCTGGTGTCTTGTCCCCTATAAAAAAGATTTTTTGGCAATTTGTATGGCTTTGGCTCAACAAGATGCTTATATTGTGAAATTTGAAGATTGTAAGCTCTAACTGTTTAGCTGTAAAACCTATGTGACAGTCGACGGACAGACAGACTGACGGACACGTGAGTGACAGCAAAAAGGTTTCGTTTGGACCCTTCGGGTACGTATTTTTTGCTTTACCAAATCAATAAAAATTGACGGAGTTAGTTAAATCGCAACAAAGTTCAGGATTGGGGCCTGGGGGCTTCTGAAGTCACTAAGGCAGTATAAAGTGTACTAGTAGCGTGACGTCACACGATATTTCAACGCATTATATCGTCGTCACTTTATGTTAAAGTGACAAAAGAAAAAAAAAATACCTGTCCAATATTTTTTAACCCCCGCCGGAAAAAGAGGAGTGTTATAAGTTTCACGTGTGTGTCTACTGTGTATCTGTGTGTCTGTCTGTGGCATCATAGCGCCTAAACGGATGAACCGATTTTGATTTAGTTTTTTTTTATTTAAAAGGTGATTTTGTCGACAGTTTTCTTAGCTATGTTTGAATAAAATCGGTTCAGCCGTTCAAAAGTTATGGGCGTTTTACTGTTTGAATCGGGGTGTTTTGTCGGGGGTTTTTAAATTTTACTTGTTATTAATCTAACCGACGGACAAAAAACGAATTTTCAGTAAACTGCCCTATTTAGTTGTTTCTAGCATTTGCTCGAACAAAAATAATATGTGTATAAAACGTAATGTGTGTGTGTATGAGTATATTATAAAACACATTTTCAGAGATTGGACTGGTCGGTACTCGTATTATCTCTTGCATGGCACCGGTCAGTATTTATTCGAACAACATTGTCTGTATTTTCGTCTATTACACATCTGGCTAATTCGTGACTGTTGTAATTATTATTAGCTGCTCCAGATTTCTATCAATCAAATTATGTTTTCGTACACGAACTTTTACAAAAACTTGCTCCATGCATTTCGTACTCGACGGAATAGCGTGTAAAATAGGAATTGGTCATAGATCTCTTAATATTTTGACATTTAGATTTGCAAGTTATGAGTCATAAGCTTTTGCAAGTAATAAATATTGTTTACTGGCTAAGTTACAAGATATAGCACTTGAAGTACTGTGCTCGAGGAATTATAATGATTTAGAAGTTGCAGTAGTTCTTAAGTGGCTGTGAAGTGTGTACCTACTTAGCAGTGGGCAAGGACCAGTTTCTATTGAGTGATTGAATCTAATTGATAAACAATTGAACTGGTCTCGATGAATATTACCTACAATACCATTGAATATTTTTCAATAGGAACGTTATATTACCTTGAATATACAGTACTGGGCCCAAAACTATAAATCCTATTATTCATATTTTTAAAATAAATTATTGAATCGGATTAAATGTAATTGGAGAATAGGTAGTGACGCGTGGCGGGAATTAACGACATCCTGACAGGACGGGCGTCGAACGTTGACCCACCGCAAGCTGTCTAGCTGTCACAGAGCCACCGCCATAGCGTGACGTCACTGTACACGACATTATATTAAACAGTATTACCTTGAAAAATTAACTTTAACCCGTAAGAGCATCAGTTTATTTTCATTTTCTACTACTTTTAATTGGAATTTCGGATAATTCATTACCTATCTGATGCCGTTATTCTAACCCAATTTCAAACACGCGAGAAAAAGTATTTTCGGCACTTTTATTGAAGCGTACATAATTCAGTTTGCAAAAATTCGCACTAGTTTTCTTTATTTCAGTTAGATAATAATTTACTTTGTGTGAAAAAAATCTGTTTATTTTGGTAAATGACTTATTAACACAAGTCATTGGTACAGTACAGTATCTTAGTCAACAAGACATTGAGATTTCAAAACTAGACAAATGGGTGCTCTACTTTACAGATGGAGAGGTTACATAACTCATTATAATTTATTTATGAGTTCTTTTGCTGTTCTGTCAGCGCTAAATGGGTCGGTGGTCTAAAATTGAAATGCGTGTGTTTGGGATCCTTAAACTGGAGCACGTCTAGAGGCTCTAAACAAGTTACTTTCTCTGTCAACGAAAGTGGTTGGTCAAACTAGAATGTCAAAACTGTATGGGATTGCCGAACACTACCGTGACACGTGATGAATCCTTTACATTTTAGAAAAAGCCATCGCTGATAGCAGTTATGTCTAGTAGAGCCTTAGGTGGGATAATGTAGCGGCGATTCTGTGAGGCAGTCGTCAAAGTCTAGATTGAGGAGCCGGACTGGGGGTTGGGTAGTCGGGTAGTCGGGCTGGCTGCGCGGGGAGCGGAGCGGCCGTGCGGCGCGCGCCTCAGTGTCGGCCCACCCGCGCCCGCGCCCGCCCGCGCCGCCGGCCGCGACCTGCCGCAAACCGCCCGCCGACCGGGACCCGAGCCGCCGAGCGTCTGCCTGCCCTACCTAACCTCACTTGATTATATGTACCACCTGTCACTCGGTTAAAACCACCATTCTCGGTTTTTTTTTACTCTAACCCTTCGTTGAGATCATTGCAACAAACGAATGACTGTATCACTTGAACCGCAATGACTTGAAAGCTTTTGGAGGTGCAGTGTACCGTTTGTTTTTAATTGATGAATCTGATACAGTACAACACTTTTTGGTTGAAGATAGACACAGAAATATACAGTTTATAGACTTTGTAATCAAATGTAGAGACGGCGCGAAATAACGATTAAGCTAACTACCAGCTGTAATCGCAACTATTGCTAAATTGACAGTTCTTCTTGATGTGTATAATGTTAATGCATATAAATAAATGTAAAACCTATTGCTATTTCTGCAATAATGTTCAGTGTAGCTTAGGTTATTCCTTATCTTTCATTTATAACATAACAAATGACATGATGGCACATTGAGCTGATTCCATAAATAGTTTAAAAGATAACACGTATTATATTGCTGCTGCTATTTAGATATAATTTTGTTGACAACTTAATATATAATAGTAGATTATCACGAACGATACGTAAATAAAGCATGGACTTCCCAGACAAAAATGAACTGTTTTGAAGTTAGCCCCGTTAGGTTTTGGCCGTCTCGTTCTTCTTTGGTGCAATTGTATCGATTGCATTTTTTCCGTGGAGCTAGGCATATGTTTTAGTTATGGTCGGTGGTTAGGTCTGAGGCGCGAACTTTGCGTGCGGTATCGATCGGGTCGGCGCCAGCACGCGATGGCAACCGCTGCACCGGCGTCGTTGCCCGTTGCCTCGCGACGCTTGCACGATATGTCCCACTAAACACTAAACAACATCAAATATTCATTCCATTATTTCAAATTGCTATTGAGTCATAAAGTATCATGATGGACTCGATACCTTTTATATACCTTCACCTTTCCGCATTGCGCACGCTTTCTTTCCCTACATCCAAGCATTTTCAGTGATGCAGTTGTAAAGACAGAAAGTTCATGAAGGAAGATTGTTGTTTTTGGGATGTTGAATGACATTTTTGGAAAATTACAGTGATAACTGGAAGTTAGATTCCAATAAATTAAATGTCAGATTCCTGGTTTATTGAAACAATGCCCAAGAATTTCGGGGATATTCTCTGCCCACATTTCTTTGATCGTTAAAATCCTCGATGGGGTATGATGTGGTGAGAATGTGCGGGCCGGGGAGGGTTCAGAGTGGTGGGTAATAGCTGGCGCGGTGTCGCGAGCGCAGCCGCGCGGCAGGCGCGTGCCGCCGCCTCCGCCGCCGCCGCCCCCGCCGCCGCCGCCGCCTGCGCAGCGCCTCTCCATGATGGGCTTCATCATGGGATGTGCCTGCCTGAGAGGTTCGTACTTTTCATTCGTACCCACCAATTTCAAGGCGTATGTAGGTACTAAAAGAAGCCCACTTGATCCTTTATTTTAGGAATAATTTGTGACTAGTGCGTTTCTTGGAATTTTTGCCAACAACTTTGCAATTGGTTTGGAGTGAAATAACCCATGCGAGCCCAATTCTATACGTTCAGGATGGGTTCAAAGAATTAGAAGATATTTCTGCCTAACAGAACTTTATCCTAGACGGACGACCATTGGTGGACTATCGAAAAAGCTGTTAAATCCAAAATAAAAACTAATTCAAAATGTTTTTATTCCGCCTCTGCCGCCTCGGTTTCATTGAGATAATCTGATAGAAACCTACCACAGTAGTCGCCTGCCTCAATGACTTATAGGATGCACATTCGCACATTCTCTCGAAGTCTCGAGTGGTGACAGTGAATTGGGCAGGCGATGTATACGTATAATATCCGCAAAATACGTGTCGCAAAATAACTGCTTTCAATAATCACTGGTAATGAACGCCTAGGCGTTTGTCAAGCGTAGGCGCAGGTACAACGTAGGCGCCGCGTATACCCCATGTAGACGTCGCGATGACGCTAATAGTTTCGGTACGGCCATCAACAAAACAGAATCCGATGAGAAATTACTCATTGTGGCTTAATGACAAGTGAAAATTACCATAAAAATGAGAGACACGATAAAAAACAAAACAATGGCAGGAACAGTAGAAAAGCTTCTGCATTCTGTCGACAGATTTAAATGACTGTGTATTTATATACAACAGTTACTCAAACATTTTATTTATTTTAGTAAATGGAGGACTTACAGCTAATAAATCAAACAAAAAAGGAAACCAGTCACCAGAAAGCCATTTACAAATCCTCATGTATAGACTTATAATAAAAATTTATGGTGTGAGCACAAAAACAAAAAACACCCCACACTTTTCTTGGCGATTGCAGATTTCGGTGCAAGACTTGGTGTCTTACACCAGTGTGAAGTCACCCTTAGAAACGGCACCGCTTGCAAGCCTTCACAAATGGATTAAAAAGCTAAAATATTAATGAAAAATCTGAAAACTCAAAAAGCTACACTATTTTTAACCGATTTACCAAAAAGGAGGAGGTTCTATGTTCGACTCCTTGTGTTTTTTTTTTTTTATATATTTATGTTCACCGATATCTCCGTCAATTGTGAACCGAATTTGAAAATTCTTTTTTTGTTTGAAAGAGTATGTTTCGAAATTGGTCCCATTTTAATTTGGTGAAGGTCTGATGAAGAACTTCGGAGATACACAACAGAACTCTTCAATAAATAACGGCAAAACTCTCGGGATTGCTGCAATCGCATGTCTGTTTGTTGTTTATACCATTTCATAACATAACATACGCTCTAAAGGGGTACGCAGATCTCTCATTTCACCGGTTATGTTCAATTTTCATGTTATTCGGTTAATCTATTCTGGAGTTATAGGGACCTTAATAAACAACTTGCTATTAGGTAGGTAAAACTAAAAAGGGAAAAATAAAAAAAACTTTTTTGCAAAAAAATACTACTGACTTCCAAATGAAAAACTACAAAGTGAAAAATAACTTAACTTTTGGAAGTCGGTGTCCATATGGCAAAAAAATGGTTCCTACGAAAGACACCGACTTCCAAAAGTTAGTCTTATTTTTCACTTTGTAGTTTTTCATTTGGAAGTCGGTAGTATTTTTTTGCAAAAAAGTTTTTTTATTCAGTTACATAACCAACTAATTTAAACATAGCGTCGCAGTCGTCTCTAAAATATATAAAAAATTAAGCTGTGAAATCGGATCGTTCTGAACTCAATATGAATGCTAAAAGATAATGTTGGTCACCCAAATAGTGGTCCATTATCGCACCGTGAAACGCTCATTTATTTTTTTGTTTATTTTTTTAACTTTCATGTCGCCCGTTGGCTGATTCAATGCTCAATTTAAAAGAAAAGCGACACTATTTAAATTTAGAACGGTAGTCGTTATCCAAACCAATGCATTATAAATCCTTAGTATGTTCAGCACCTCTGTTGCTAGTAGATGTGTTCCCTGGAAATGCAGTAGTGCAGAAGATATAAACGCGTAAGACGGAAAAACTATTATGTAATCTCCTATTCATTGCTTTATTTAGTTTGTGAAACGTCTTAAGAGCACAAATCTAGAGGGAAATCTACTGTAATCTCGGCATTCAACCCTTTTTTTGTTCTATTAATACATTAATTTACATGTACAAAATAATGAAAAGTTCGTTTTAAGCTGTATCATTGCTTTTTTTAAACCTTTTTTTGGAAGTTTACAGAAATTCAATTCCATCCAAGTCATGGTTTTTTTTTGAATAAACATTGGGAACTGCTGTACCTTAAATATTCGTTAAAGCTATTTTGTAGTGGTAAATGACCGGTCAGATGTTGTCCTGTCCCCGAGTTCATAGAATCCATTTCCAGTTTTGCCCGAAATTTCCAAAATGCCGGGCATTTTCTCCAATTTTTTCCTATAAAAACTATTACGACATTTTCAATCGAAAAAAATCCAAATCGGCTTAGCGGCTTTCAAGTGGTGCCTTGATACTGTTTAATTTTTATTTATGTCTTTAGTATTAATGAACATGAGGTACCTATATTATAGTAGTCACAGCGGATCTTTGTTTCTTTGAACTTGGTCCTGCCAACCATGGCGTAAGAAACAGTTTGTCATCGAGTATACTGCATAGAGTAAGCGAGATAGGACGATGTGACATACATAAGCGAGTGAAAGAGACAGTTATACAATGCTACCTTCACCTTCAACATTGACACAAAAATTGTTACTGCGCGGGGTCTTGCAACCAATTCAGAGATACAAAGATCCACTGTGAGTATTATAGGTATGTGTATGAATAATGTTGTTATACATCGGGTTCTTAACATAGGAAAAATAAATCAATTGAATATTAATTTATGTACAAATTTATTATATATCATTTAAATCATACTAATAACTTAAAAACTCATTCAGAACTAGAAAACTAGAATACGATTCCATGAACTCTGCTGGCATTTCAAAAACTTGTATCTTTGTAGTTTTATGTCATCTCTCTCCATCAAAACGGTTCTTTTACATTGGCATTTAACATATTCAAAACCAATCTCTTTATGTATAAATTCTGTAAAAAATAATAAAATGTATCATGTTACTAATAGTCATTCATCATCATCAGTCTATATATACTTTTTGTTATGTAAGTTTTATAGCCTGGTTGCTAGGAACTTTAAGCCACGTCGTTAGAAAGAGTTTTGGATCTTATATTTATTCTTTAGTATGCATTAAATGCGGATGTAACTGATTCTAATGTTTTTTGGAGTATTTGGCAGCAAATTGTATCGAGTCAGTCTTCCCAGTAAGCTTTGCAGAGGCAGTCAAACTACTATAAAATACTCCGCTCCACTATCCCGAGATCGCTTCTCTCAATGATTTTACAAATTGTCCAGTTGCGTAGACAGTTGAGACACAAAACTACACCAATAATATATCACAATATGTGGATAGTATATAATAGTATATAATATATATAGTGTAGGAATCAATTTGTAAATAATATTAACAACCACTGAACTTCACTCGACAAAATCCCGCCAAAACCCCGTCTATAAACACGTCCCACTGCAGGGCGCAGATTATTACTTATTATTTTTGTTACGTCAAAGATTCTCAATCTCCGTTAAAATCAATATCTTGTCGAAGAATTAGTAACAGTTACATCACTGTTGCCATTTCCTTCCGGCCATCATTCGATGTGCCCTGTGTATTAACCATATAATAGTAATGGAAAGAAATAAAAATTAAGTAAGAAAAATATAAAATAAACTAAAAGTATCAAAACAAGTCAGTCCAACTTACCGGTCCACTCTACGACGCACTTTAAAATCAAAGATTGAGTTTGATTTACGCCTTCTTCTTCCCTTATTTTATGATACACATTGAAAACAATATGTCTCGCTTGAGATCGAAGTGGGTTTTTCGAAATTTTCACAAAAATAACAAATTTTCAAGATAATATCAAAAAAATTCAGCAGCGGTTGACACATCAAGTACTTCGATTTGACAGGTGACAATTGACATTGCCATATGAAATACACAATTAAAAAAAAATAGAAAATGCCATGAGATTCTGGTAGACCTATAATCATAGATATAGTAAACATATTTCTATGCCTATAATAATAAACATTATCACCAAAATTATAAGTTCATAGGGCAGTTAAAAAATCAACTTTAAAACTTTCGCGTTTCATAATTGAAAACAATATAATTATCACGGGAAATTTAACACGATGATTTCGATTGTTTTTGTCTACCCGGGTCGTTGCAACACGGCCGAAACGTCGGGCGAAATAGGTAAAAAACAATCGAAATCATCTCGTTAAATTTCCCGTGATAATTATATTGTTTTCAGTAAAAAAATCCTTTGGAACATTTTTTTTTGAAATAGCTAAAAAAATATATATAAAGGAATGAGAAGCCACCAAGGCTTCTCATTCCTTTATATATATATTTTTTTTAAATACTCTATTTATTTACTCAACAAGCTCTAAACAACTATACACCCCACTCGATGGGGTAGGCCAAACTTTTTTCTCCCCACGTTTAGCTGTATAGAAGTCACCCAAACATTTAAAATATTTTTTGACTATTTGACCAATTTGTCCAACCTTTTGACTGTGAAATTCCCCAACAGTGTCAGCGGCGTTTTTTCTCAGCCGAGGTTTTAGTATGTTGTCTTGTCACGAACGATCGTTCCCACCGCGCATAGCTGATAAACGAGTATCTCTACCTATATCTAGTCGTGTTTCCTGTATATGCGCAACTCAGGCGGCAGACATATTCCAGCGAAGCGCGAGTCTGCATCAATGAACAAGTCTTTTCAACTGCAATGCTCTCGTTGCTGTCTTTTTTCTGGTTTTCGTTTTGTAGTTTAACAATTTTTTGTGTCTTGGCTTCTTTTCCTTGTTTTTATTCTCCAATGTGGCTTTACTCGTCTTTCTAAGCAATTATTTTCCTGACACTTCTTTTTATTGAGTTACAACTACTGTTATGGTTCGCCGAGATTTGCATTTTTTCCTTATGCATCGACATCGTTTCTTATGTTTAGAAAGAGCTTGAATATTCTACATTGTTATCAGTTTTGTGAATTAGAATACTATTCTAGCTAGAGAAGTTATAAGTTTAACTATAAGTCTAAAAGAAAGTCTGTATATTTGTTAATCAATCACGCTGCAACGACTGAGCACACAGGTAGACCATGGTCTGCATTAGGTCTTTTTCCCGGTAGTCTGTTCCCGTGAGGTAATTTAATTCGATTTTTTTTTAAAGCTAGGTTGTAAAAAATCATCATCTGCCTGCCCTTGTCCCATGTTACCGGGGGTCGGCGCAACACGATGTCCCCCATCATGCCATCACTGACTCCCTTTTCTTTCACATCACTCCTCACTCAGTCTATTCTATCCATCTTTTCTTTGGCCGTCCCCTCCCTCTCCATCCATCCAAATTTATATATAAAAAAAAAGTTTATTTGTCAACCATATTTGTACAACAAATTTGAGATTGAAGCCTCCTTTCAAGCAACAGATGCCTGTATTAGGAGACTCCGCTCCTTCATAAACAAAACGTTTCCATTAAACCATACTAATACTCGTACGATTACTAATATGCATAACTCTTTTAGTAACATGCGTTTCATCCCTGCTCATCACATGACCATACCAGCATCCGTATTGCGTAAGTGCGCCAAAAGTTTAAACTCTATTCAACCGACCATATCGACCAATCACATGCGAGATGAATGACGCGATGTGGATTTCCGTTTTGTGTGATTGGCCGATTAGGTCGGTTGGATAGAGTTTAAACTCTTTGCGCAGTTACGCAATACGGCTGCAGGACAAATGGTTTCCTTTCAACTTTTCTGTCACTGGCGCCACTTTCGAACTGCGGCGGCGCCGGTACTAAAGTATATAATATTAATAAAATGAAAACACATAATTAACCCGGCTCGGGCATTTAAGCTAGGATTAAAGGGTGTAAGCGGTTTGAAACCCTGCCAGTTACCATTAAATCCATGACAATGACACATGAGAAAAGGCACACCGTATATTTAGCAAAACACCATGTTCTTATCAAAAGGTTTTGTGTCTAAAATGTATGCAACCATCATCGTAAAGATAGCGAAACATAAATAAAAGGTAACAGGGGTTAAATGGAGCATAAAACTAGAAATAAAACTTGCCAATAACAAAATTCATGAATGAGAGCAAACACCTACGTACATCTGTATGTTGAAGTATGTTTGTGTTTATAGGTAAGCTCGTGATAACGTATAAATAAATACATATTAATATGTGGTGTTTGCTGTTTGGTGTCATTCAGGGAAACTCTGATACTTGTGTTACGAAAACTTATGAATACACCATCGTAGCATTGTGTACTTTCAGAAAATGTAGTTCCATTGTTTTAGCGAGCTTTAGTACCATTTATACGTGAAGTGATCCCTCAAATAGTAAGTTTATACCTACAAAAAATTACTTACATCCAGTTTCTGAAAAGAAATGAACGTTGCGTCACAATACGGGTGCAAGTCAAGTGATGCGTTAGGTTGGTAAAAATTAATTCAACCATTCACAGCAACTTAAGCGCATTTGACAATTTGTCATATTAATTTTGTCAAAATTATGGTTCAAGAAACTGGGCCTTAGAGGCGTAGAGAAAGAACATTGGAGCGAGCGTCCCAATGTGAAGTTCTGTGGCTCGGGACTTTATGGGCTAATTTTGTAAAAAGATATAACGTTTTTTTATTTTAAACCTTTTTCATTTTATATTTGAACCTTGTGTAAATGTCAAAGGCGATGAACCACTGCAATATGAAGGATACGGTTGACTTGCTACAATTTGCTCAAAGCTTCGCCCACATAGAATTAAAAACATCTATTAAATATTTAACTAAGGACTTGAAATTAGCTTAAAGCTTAGAGTATTGAAGTATAACACACTAGTTTTCGGACGTAGTTCTGCCTAGTATAAAATTATTTAAATACATAAGTCCACAGATAACGAATTTAGATTGTACTTTGGTTGAAAAATAGTTCAGTATTTTCGGGCACTTATATTACGTAACTAATTACTTGCATTTGGACTTCATAGGCTGAAAATAAACACCTTAAGTAGCCGGTTAAAAAGAACAAATTTGTATTTTAATCAAATTGAATTAAAAGTGTTTAGACACAGCATTTAAATGTTTGGGTATTGTAACGTGTAAACCACTGTCTCATGTAAATGCGCTGCCACGTAATGTTAAATAATAAATGAGGGTTACCGGCACACCGCGGAGCAGTACACGCTAAATAGACCAGACATAGCAGGGGGGTTGCAACCCTTAAACCTAGGCCATTGCACTCTTTAAACCCTAGGGTTGCTCATTTTCTTGTTATACTCTCAAAGAAAGCTAGATGAATGGCGATAAATTAAAAATTCAAAACAAAGCGAAGAAGCGCGTGGGCGGGCGGACGGCAGGCGCGGAGGGCGGGCGGCGATCGAAGAGCGCGCGCGGTGCCGGGGGCTGGGGGGAGCAGTAACGATCGTGCGGCCGGCCGCAGTCTTCCAGCCGCGAGCGCGCCGCGAGCATGAGCGACGTGGGCACGCTCGCCGCCATGGACGCGTTCGCGGGCGGCGCGAGGCGCAGGCCCGCGCGCCTGCCGCCGCCGCCGCCCTTCGTGCCGCCGCCGCCGCCGCAGCGCCACGACCACTACTACGTGCGCCGCAAGTCTCCCATCCCGCGCCACGCCGCCAACCTGACGCTGTTCGCGCGTAGCAATGGTACCCCAGCACCAGACCTTCGCATGCACTTCACGCTCGCACCGACCTGCTCACCTCTGCACTGGCCAGCTCGTGCCCCCGCCCGCCGGCACGTGCATCGCCAATGTCAATGTCACGCTCCCCTCGCTGCATGTGTACCCTTTGGCATTTAGGATCTTGTTATTACTATTGGTTTCCTTTTCAACCTTTGTTCTATACCATACCAGTAGAAATTCATTCATCTATTCTCTTTTCCCAGTCTTGTATGTGATCTTTAAATGACGTTAATCAGATAAATCGAAATATAGCCTGACCAAAAGTTATTATTCTGAAATACAGCTTATTCATAACATAAATCTTAGATATACAAGTTAAAGTGCCCGTGCATAGTGAAACATGCCAGACTTAGATTACACTTACTTATTCAGTGAGGAGTGAAAGTCATGGAATAACAGATAAGGTTACAGTCGATTTCAGTGTCTACACTTTTAAGTCATCTTTTCGTATTTTGCCTACGATTTCGTAGTTGTGAAGTGTCCTTACGTAGCCCAATTGTCATCTCAATTAGTTTCAGTAGCTCTTCTCATTTAATTTCAACAGTGTTACGACAATCGATCTTTTTCACACTTTCTATGGCCTTAACCATCTTGATTTTCGATATGTAGTAATAAAAATCTTGCTATATTGTATCGTACATTTACTTGTACTACCATATTGTTCACGGTATGTATAAATAACATACATAATCATACTTAGATATCTTGTAATGCCTATTATTTGTCTTCACATTGCATCTTCATTGCTCAAGATTATTTCTGTCGTGGTATTTATGCTTTATGGCAATCGTTCATCTTGAGGTATTTGCATTTATCCATATTTATCGTTCCACGTTATTATGGCCAAAAGTTCGTACAATTTCATACGTTATACGTTCCACAATTCCACATTCATGTGTCAGAGTATTTATTTAAATTATACAGCAAAGAGGCAATTGAAGAAATCGATACAAATCATGAAGTCAATGGATCGGACAACGGACGGAAATTCAGCTCTGAAAATATTGATTAGAAACGCGAGTTACGCTTTCGTACTGCCTGGGCTTGTGGAAGTCGTGGGAAACGTCGTTTGTATTAAATACAGTGTCGAAGGATAGCGGATGTTTGTAAGAATGTAACGTGGTTGGTGAGGCGCCGCCGACGTCGATGTCGATAAATAACGAGAAGGCGTCTTGTGGCCTTGCGTAACTATTTGCGGCAGCGTCGTGCTTGTGAGCGGCGCCGTCGCCGATGCAAGCCACATACACACGCCATTTTAATTGCCCCACCGTCGAATGTCAATCATCGCATTCCTCCAATAATGACGTCCGTTTTATATAGATAACCTCGTCAGTCACGCTAAACTTATATTTAGAAAGCAATGTCACACTCACTTCCTATTTCACTAAGAAACTATACTGCTCGTTGTTATATCAAAACCTGTTAGCCTCTTGTGGCAAGATAGAAATACGGAAAAGCTTATTATGGTTTGTATAGCATTTCCTATCTGCCCATAAAAGTTAAATTACCCTTTTAGAAGTCACTTAGTGGTAGAGAAATTACGTCATAGGGGATAGAAATAATTCGCAGCATTTGGTAAAGGCAGCTTCCTGAAATGCGAGCATCCGGTCCCGCGGTTTGTCCTTGACCTACCGTTGCCGCTGATTCTGACTGAACATTTATCGCTGCACTGCGTCTCCACCTAGATGTCGAAATCGTTCGCTGTTTGTTTGTTTTCAATTAAATACTGTTGTTTTCGCTTTATGAAACTCTACCATTTCATTTTCCAAAGGTCGTTCTTAAATCAATATTATGTTTCGTCATAGGCAACTGGAACTCAACGTGAGCATTTGAATTCAAAATGCATAGTGTAAAGTCGCGGTGTCTGAGAGAAACACAGCATTTAGTATTATCTGTTACACCTGAACATAAGCTTACGATTTCCGCTTCTTGGGCGGATAAACTCAATTACACAGGCGCGCGCTTAAAATATAAACCAAGTTGATCAGATCGACTAGGTGTTGCACCATTATTTGCTATTACATTTAATATTAGAATTGAGCACAACAAATGTAAGGTTTCATTTATGCTCGCCATTTTTAGGGCACTGGTGGGAGACGAATGAGAGCATTTGAAATATCTTTAATAGTGCACTCGACTCTCTATTCGTCCAAAATGACTCAGATGAGATTAATTGTGCCAGCAAGTGTGACTACTGAATAGCAATCAAAGCCCAATAATCGTAGAAAGTTACTAAGAAGTGACTAAGCTTAAATACTCGAAATGGCTTGATTACTACTAGGATTGCGATGTTCAATATTTTTACGATTCTTCGCCCAATAAAAACATACTCGTGTAAACAACCACGTGGAGTAAGAGTAATTTTAGGTACAAATAAACTGATATAAATATCTTCAATCTTAGCGTATAATCTAACTACATATACTAAAGTTTGTGTTTGAGGTTTTGAGAATGTTTCAAAGACTAAACTCAAGAGAATTCTATTGAAGTTTACGCTGTCTTAACTTTTTTTTCTTTCATTTTGCAATTAAGAATTTGCTGAAGAATTGCTGAAAGAGATGTTATTTCACCCGTCACCGCCCGCCCACGTACGTCAATGTCGCAAATGCTTTCTTATGTTCGTCGCTAAATTCCTCTTGCGCGAACTTATCGCGTGCGAGTGTGTGACCCAGTTTGTTGATCTTGCTTAACACAATTTGTCCATATATCTCGATTTCTGTGCAGTCTTAGCTAATCATATCCCCTCACAATCGCATGAGCTTCTTCTTAAGAAACGAATTTCTGCTTTTCTGCTGTGAAAATGATGACGGACGGATACTTTTCATTTTCGTCAGTGTTAGTTTAGGTTGTTTTGTTTTAAAGAAAACTTAATTGAAGTTATCAAATTGTTAATTTAATAGAAGACCAAACTAAAGGCCTGTGGAATTTTAATCCATGTGGGCGAGTGAACCGTTTGAGAACACTGTAACGTGTAATAAAGTATTCGTTTAACATTATGTGTAGCGTAAACAGGCCAAATACCTGCCTGACGTGTCGATGAGTGTTTTCTGTTTTTATCGTGCTAAATGTATTTTTAACGAGTGTGGTCTTTCTTCGTTTTACGCGAAATGACAAGCAAGTCGAACATGTGGCCAGCTCGCGAGTGCCGCGCGTACTCTTGACATTGCCCACTGTTGTGATACAAGCTGGTGTCTATCTATACCCTCCTGACAACGTTGATTGACAATCAATTGACAAACTGAAGTTACTATTTCACAACAGAATGTATCCCTCTAGTCTGTAAATAGAGGTTAAACTGGATGATTATTTATCTACATAATGTTCAAGCGAGCAGACTAATAAAACATTGAAAGTGGACCAATTAAACAGATTTTGTTTTTCTCTATAGAAACGGTGGCAGCTGATAACGAGCTAGTCTTGTGACTTAAATAGGTTGTGCACATAATTTACTTTGGCTTCGACGGGGCTCTAGATGTTCGCGGATTTATTCTGAAAGATTTAATAGTGATGAATAAATGAATAACTTTATTTGTCCTAAATCGAAATTTGGAAAATTCCAATCACGTCTGTGAGTGTTTGCAGCGATGTCATCGCTCTATCCCGTTCGTTTGATGTTGCACGTCGCCAGCATTAAGAATGTACTTAATGGCCTCCATTTGGCAGGAAAATTGTGAGCAAGACGATACATGGCATGTTTAATGTGCGGGCAGAATGTTTGTTTACAAACCTTGTATGTGCTGGGACTTATTTATTATGTTGTTTATTGATGTCACTACAGTTACTAGAATGGCCCACCGCCCACCCCACTGCTCGCCAAGATTATATAACAAGGTCGGAGACAATAGATTCAAATTAACGGATCTTTCTAAAATCAATAATTTTTATTTCACATAGGCCTACATGGGCACTTATAAAACGTCGACAAAAGGTGCACGGTTCGGGTTGGTCGTTTCCTATGGAGAAGATCCGACAAGAAACTCCAGGGTTACTCTTTTATTATTTTTTTAGGTTTTACAATATTTCTATGTTACAGCAGTACTTTGATGGGGGGACAACGCAGGCCCGACAATAAGTCGTAAGAAACTAAAAAAAAAAGATTATATAATAAATAAACAAAAGATAAAAAAAGTAAAACGAGATAAAATGTTAACAAGCATCTAGAAATCTAGAAGGCCTACAATGTTCACACATTTACAAAACAATCGGTAAAAGAATCTATACAAAGTATAACAAGACTAAATTTAACATGTGGCACAAATGTTGTTATCAGTGCTGTAACTATTCTTAGCAAAGGGCTATAAAGATGAATAAATAAAACTCTAAATTGGTATAATCGAAAGGATTTCTCAACGGTTTTACTGAAATGCTGTCCGCGGCAAAAAGGGAGTTACCTGCATTACACGTGCCTGAGATAGCGGTTAACCTTCAGAGCTGTGGGTCCGTGGGAGTGAAGGACGACGGAGGTTACATAACGCTGCAGCGAGCGACGTCCTCGGGACGTCGGAGCGAAGGCGGGCGGCCAAGGGCGGGCGGCATCGATCCGCCCGCTCCCGGACCAACCGCCGCGCGCTGCTTCAGCGCTAGCGCACCCTCTCACTCCTTCAAAGCCTGTTGAATTAACAGAGCATTTATTGTATTAGGTGTCTTAATTTATGCTAATTTCAAAATTGATTGTATCGGAACCGTAGATATTACATACGTATAGAACGTGATTTCGATCAGCAATATAGGTAATCAAATATAAATCAGCCAATACCTATTTTGACACTTTATGATGAAATAATGTACCGTTAAAGCTTAAAAAAGTTAGGTTTCATGGTCAAGTCCGATTCTCAGCTAAAGTGAACGAAGAAAGATTGCGACAATCGATCAGTTTAACCTTGGCCAACAATGTAGCACTTTATCGAGGATAAGAAGTTTTCTTAGGGTGCCATCTTGAGTTTTATGTACTTAACTCTTGTAAGATAGTTAAGTGATAAATTCTTCTTCATTTCGTGTGAGGATGTGGCGACCTCTAGTGACCCACAGGCCTCTGACTTGGCTATTTCAGACTTACAGCACAGAATAAATAATAGTACAAGTACTTACAGTCCAGGTTTCCTGAGGATGTTTTCATTCACCGTTGCCTGTGATGTCCAAGATAAGCTTAGAAAGTACATATAAATTTGAAAATGATAAATTGAAAGTTATTCTATAACTAGCAGTTTTCTGATAACGAATTAAAAGTTTCCTGTGCCGTTTAATATTTAGGTAGATACAGCAGTTTTGTGCAGCGGTGTAATGGTGTTGGTTGCTGATGAGGTGCTGGTAGCGTTGGTGTCGAGGAAGATTAAATAAAACGGCGGACAATTAAACTCACGTGTGTATTCAACCAGTGACACAGTAGGAAGGGAAGGGTGTTGCCACCGCTCACAAAGATTTACATTTTTTAATGTTGGTGTTGCAATACTAGAATATCCAACAAGTTTGTTTTTCGATCTTAACTTTACAAAGTAACTCTATCCAGTTTTCTTAAGGTCACTCTGTGTAGTCATTGTCATTCAAATGAAACTGTAGACAGTTGCCATTGAAAATATAAATAGTGTACCTAACACAACAGTTTTTGGCGTGAGAAATTCATTAATCAATCTGCAACGGTAGTAAACGTTTGTTTATTAACTGTTTGTAGTAAGTTCTACGTTCACTGTGCGGAACTGTTACTCATCAATTATATGGGACAGGGAATATTTTTAGGATTTTGTTTATTCAGTCATTTCGTTATTTTCTCATATCCCAAAAATAAACTCGAAGAGTTCTATTTACATATTTTTAGGAATGTTTGTTTAGTAATTTGTTAAAGTACCTACTCATATCCTTAAAATAGAATCGAAAAGTGCTATTTATATACTTTATACAAATATTTCAACACTCACAGATGTCATGGTCGTCTGTCTGATTTATTGCTAAAGATTTTCTGGCGACCTGACCACGAAAATATTTAGTTCATCTTACACAAAGTGTAACAAAATTAAACCGACACCCAAAACAAAACACTACAAAGCGAACAATAACTTTCTTTTCGGAATTCGGTGTCTTTGGTACATATTTTTTCCATAAAAATACGCATTATTAAGGATAACTTAAAAACTACTCGTCAGATCTTGATCTAAAAAAATCATCAAAATCGGTTTATATTTTGCGGAATAATCGCCCAACAAACAAACAAAACCATACAGTCGAATTGAGAACCTTTTTGAAGTCGATTGAAAATAATATAAGCGCGTCATTATTTTCAGATTTCGGTGCCTAAGAACTTTAAAAGATTTACACAAAGCATATAATCTGTCGAAATATAGTTTTTGCATAGCTGATCTATGGCGCAATAACTAACTAAGCCGCATTCGGTCACGAAAATTGCGAGGCTGGCGGTGCCTGGTGCGCTGTGTTAAATGTTGCCTCACATGGGCGAGGGCCTAATAGCTTTGTTTACTGTGTATGTATATGTAGGTACTACACTGTATTTACACATATACATACCTATAGGGCCAGTTAACATGCCAAAATTTTATGAAAAGTATTATATAAATATTTCAAGTGTTTGGTCTACAATCAGTTTTGTAATCTTATTTCAATTATGAGCTAAACTTTTGCTGGTTCTGCGTTACTTCTCTTTCATTGGCATCTACCTGTCCTTTTCTCATGTCACTAATATTCGGGTTGGCGAGTCACGTTTTTTCTGTGCCATCCCCTTTGTCAACTGTCACCCCATCATTTGCTCTCATTTCCTTCACTAAATCCATCCACTATTCTGTGATCTTCCTCTCCATCGGATGCCTTTTTATTAGTGTTATTTCTTTGACCTCCTCATACTTGTCATCAGATAATAAAATAAGGTTGGGAAATTATCACAGTTTATTCAGTTATTTAAATACAATTATGACTGATTCCCTCCTGCCCACCTGCAACCGCGTTTTCGTGCGTGATTTAACAACGTAAGTTATGTGTACTTTTATCTCGACAATGATAGCGGTGGAGATGCGTCAATAACACAGTTCCATGGCGAGGCCAAGGCCGACGCCGACGCCGTCGCGCGGTGAATGGAGGCGCGTGCCACGCCGTCACTCGTTTATCCACTATTATTAGAACATAGCCATAGTGTTCCTAGCTATCCTATATAGCTCATCGCCACACGCTCGTACTCGTAACGGAATTGTTCATTTGCGCTATACAAACAACTCTATCAATACCATTACGTGCACTACATATAGACAAAGTATTACACACGCTCTGAAATGTTTATGCCTTACTTCGAGCATTTGAGCTCTTGGCGAACTGTCAAATTCTTGTTGCCACATTTGAATACGCTTTCGTTTGTAAACTGCTGAGATCGATGATTGTTATTGAAAGCTCACCAATTGATGTACGGAGTCGGACATGGTACAAAACACTCGCTTAAGTCTGGCATATTTATTTTTGGATAATGTTTTTCTTCCTCGGAAATGAAGATTTAGAATCGACCGGTATTTACAGCTGGCGCCTCAAAATTTCACGTTTCACGCTTCTTGAAACTTGAAGGTGTTTGTTATTCTTACTACTATGCTCATTACTGTTTTAAGAAAACGTTGAAGTAGGTACTAAAATTCTATGACTTACCTAACAAGGAAAACTACAGCCTAACAGGCAGTAATTAAAAGTAACAATCAAACAGAAAGTTTGCTGACTCGTTAAAATCTTCTAATAAAACTTGGATCCAATTATTATAGGAAACTGATTGAATAAATTAAAACTTATTTTCTGTTATTGATGAATATTTTTCTTTAATTCCAGAACCAAAGAAGGACAAATTGGAAAATGGTGGTGAGCTGATGAGGCCCGAGCGACCCAACTCCTTGACGGGCAAGATCCCACGACGAATATGCTACCAAGGAGATGTCGGTATGTATTGTCATAGACATCACAGTTTTTTGAACTTACCACATCACTACATATTATAAAATAATGTCCCCCGTCGCGTCTGTACGCGTAACTTAAAAACTACTGAACGGATTTTCATGTGGTTTTAACGAGGAAGATTTTGTGTATAATTTGTCACGAGCGAAGCAGGGGCGGGTCGCTAGTGAGTAAATAAAGGTCAAAATCATGACAATAGGCCTCATCTATCTTTATGGTACGTAGGCCCAAACATTATTCCAAATAGCTAGATACAGCTGATCCAGTGTTTACTTCGACCCTTTATCGGACAAACGTAATGTAAGTGGATTGGCCCATAAACGTTCATAGGCTTGGCTGGCGTTAACACATTGGTAATTAATAACGCCACAATGTGAGCCCTTTGGGGATTACAGGGTTAGCTAATTAGTAAATGAGAATCAAATTACTTTGAACTTTAGTGTAAGTACTTTACTTATATACAGAATACTGTCGTGTAGTCTAAAAGCAGGTCAGTATTTGGCATAAAGTGATGTCGAGCAATTTTAAATCATGTGCAGGGTGTCATTAACTGTCACTTTCACTTGGCTTGCACTTAAACTTTTCTGCACTGCCGTTTATTAATATATATATATATGTACCTATTGAACACTGAATTGTGCACCTTATAAAAACAAAAAGGACAAACAAATTTAAAACGGGACAAATTTTATAAAAATGATGCATCATTGGGTGCTCTTACCGCTAGCATGGGGTCCTAATGCTAAGAAAGAAAATTTGGTAAAAATAAATCTCACTAGATGGAGCGACATGCACGGAGTTGTTATTAAATTGTGTGTAAAATTTTCATTTTTCTGGCATGAACATAAAAATTGTATTTTCTTGTTGAATCAACTCTCCTAAGCACAAAATTATGGAATATTGGGCTCTTAATTCACATTTCAAAGATTATTTAATTGATGCCAATAGATGGCGCGGTTTTAAATTTCTGATTGTTTAAATTTGTATTGTAACACATTTTGGTGCAATAAAACTGTAAAAACGTGCAAAAAAATACTATAAAACAAATCTGCACTGTATTTTAAGAAAATATTATTCATGCACCGAGTAAACCCTTTAACTTGCAAGTCGCTGCTAATACCATCTATCTGTCGTCATGGAACGGAACCGAACGAAAACGATGTAAAAAAATTGGTTTAATCAGACGAAAAACGCTAGTTACGTCGGCGCGGTTTCTTTGTATGGGATGAGGCATCTGTATGCTAGAATTATATTATCTGTGCCGCTAGTCAACCATAGAGAGTCAACATTTGAAAATTAAAAAAAAACACAAAAAAAATACGGAAAGAAACATACAGTGTATAAATACGAGACAAATGTTCCAGTGGGTGGCTATGGGTCGACGGGCGACGGTGGCGGGCACGCGCGCTCGCACGGCGACGCGGAGGAGCAGCTCATGCTGTCCGAGCTGCCCGAGCCGCCCATCGCGCTGTCGGACATCGGGCCCATCCCGCCGCCGCCCATGTTCAGCTCGCCCAGCCCCACGCGCCACCACCAGCACCAGCACCAGCACCAACACCAACACGCGCACAGCCACAACCAACACCCCCTCGCGCAACATCCTCTCTCTGACTGTAAGTATCGATGCATTTCGGTCCTGAGGCTCTCAACAAGTGACACACTATCAACAATTGGAAAAAGTAAAAAAAAATATGATCATCAGAGAGGTAGAGTATGTTTACCTAAAGTTCGAGGAAGTAAGTAACGTAGAGTTGATAATACCTCTACCTAAAATCCCGGCATGCGAGGGAACGTTACTTGAGCAAATTCGAAATTTCCGTTGAGATTATCAGTAGCCAATAAGGCTACTGATAATCTCTGCGTTAGTGAATTCGGCAAGGCAAAGATTTATGACCTCATCAATCGACCAATCACATGCCAGATGAAAGACGCGATGTGGATTTCCGTCTATGTGATTGGTCGATTGATGGGATAAAAACCCTGTGCCTTGCCGAATTCACTTACGCAATCAGGCTGCAGTTCTGATATATAGTCGCTCCATGTAATGTGTACCTACTGATAATCAATAATTGGTTAAACTTAAAGCAGACCTCAATTTAGTTGGGGAACAGCTAGTTAGATGATGAATATTTACACAACTGCTCAAGAAACGGAGTGTTATAATGTACTTTCGAGTTCATCTTGGAACTCGCTGACATAGGTCATATAAGTCTTAGGGCACATAGGTAATTGGCGGAATAATAAAAACGCCATTGTGTCTCGCGTGGAGTCACGTCTTAAACAGACGTAAGGTTAAATCGCTAACCCGCCTTGATCAAATGTGGTGATTAATGCTCATGCATGTATGAGAAGCTTTTGCCCTGCTGTGGCGCAGTTTCAGTCTATTATTATTATAACGTTTTTACCAATAATTAATAAATTGTTCCCGTTCTCATTCATCAGCCGAAGAGGAGGACGAGCCAGAGGACTCGGACGTGGAGCCCCTGACGCTGGGCGACACGTCCCGCGTGGAGGAGATCCCGCCGAAGGAGCCCATCTTCAACGCGGTGCCGCTCAAGTCCGCGCTCAAGAAGAGAGCCGCGCCCTCCGCCTCGCCCGCCGCCACGCCCCGGCAGGACCACCACCACACCAGCTTCAAGTCAGTATCCCAGTAGGACAAAGCCCCCTAAACTTCTTGTACACTTCCATATCGATACTCACTTACTTTAATTCAGAATCTAATAATAATAATTCAATTTATTTAGGATCAGACAAATGATCTCTAAAAAATCAATTTGGACGACACTCTGAAGTAAGTAGTTGAAACAAAGATTCTGAATTCAAGTACGGTCAATAGTGAAGAAATCCTTGCTTAACTTTAACCATCCCTCTGCAGTTATAAATTACACGTATTATTTACTCTTTGATCACGATATTGTCAAAATGATTCTAGTTATTGAGCTTTTAAAACACCCGCTATGATCCCAAATCGCTGGCCCCGCAATAACTCGTTTTATTTAAAGTTTTCGACATTTTATTAGTACTCTTGAACATTTTGACGTAATTGTGAGCTGGGAGATAGTACAGCTGCAGTATATTGTTCATATAAGATGTTGGGCGTGATAGTGAAAGTTACGTTTATTTCCACCATGCGTCGACGAGCAGGCGGCCGCCGCCTAAACCGAGGATCCGCATATGGTAACAGTCCCATACGTTATGTGTTGTTGAACCACGCCATCGCCACCGACCTCCCGACGGTCCGCTTCGCCTTTATACGTAGTCCATGCATCGTGCTGTGCACGCTTCCGAATCTCATCTCTCTCTTAATTAACTGTCGATGTATCTAACTGTCTCCACACTAACGCCATTATAGTTGCATATGATAATGACATACGATTGTGATGCTTTGAACTCTAAATTAATAGTATAAATCAAAGGAAAGTGCAAAGAGCCGAAATTTTAAAACAGAATAGGGTAATTGACAAAAAAAATATATTTAGTCCGTCAGTTAGATAACCTAAAAATGTTGGACACGTATTTTTTCTTTTGCCATGTAAACAAAAAGTTACGACGATACAGTGCGTTGAAATATCGTGTGACGTCACGATGTGCTACACTTTATACTGACAAAGTGACATCACAAGCCCCCTTCAAGACTCTTAACTTTGATGCACTTTATCCTTGTCAATTTTTATTTACTTGATAAAGCTATAAATACAGGTCCAATATTATTTGATAATCTCACTGACGAACTAAATAGAATTATAATTTTTCTACCCAGGAAACATCCCTATTCCTGGCGCCACAAGCTACATGTTTTATTTGTGCTGTTGTTAAAGTTATGGCTGTTTTCTTTTGTAATCTTGCTCTAAACGTCATTGTTCTATGTCGCATGTACGTGTACGTTCATATAGTTTGACGATCATAGATTTTTGATTATTTTGATGATTTTTTTGTTGTTTCTTAGTTTACATTACAAATGACATTATATGTATTTAATTAGTATTAGTTTATTTAAATTGAGTTTAATTTTATTGATTTTAGTAGTTATAAATGTGACAAATACATATTTTTCTTCGTATTGTTGTTGTATTAATTAAAGTGCATATTAATTATTAGGTCTGTGACAATCGAATAAATTATGACTATTTGGTACTAAATTCAATAAATTGTGGAGCACATGCATGGTTACGGTGCTGGTCAGCACGGTCGGCATTACATAAAAGTGTTAATATAATAACTACATTACCAACTAAGTCACACTTAACACTCCTCCACACTAAATCCAAATCTTAGAAAAAATAAAACTTTGATGATCCAGAGCTTACCTCAAAACTAAAAAAAAAAGGAAACGGTTAATTCTGAAATTCCTACTCAAACGCCTGTCATACACTTTTATAACTTTTTTTTTTGCATTACTAGCTTACACATGCAAAAGCACATGGTAGCCTTCCTATCAGTGAAACCCTTCGTTCTCTAACACGTTCGTTATGTTTAGTACGCGGCCGGTGCGCGTGGGCAACGGGATGGAGAACAAGGAGAACGCGCGGCCGTGGGAGGAGTACGAGGCGTCCAACGAGTCGGACCGCGTGGCGGCCAAGCTGGCGCGCAAGGAGAGCCTCAACATTAAGCTAGCGCTGCGCCCGGACCGCCAGGAGCTTATCAACAGGTATGTTACTCGACGTCTATAAGTTTACGTCTAAGTTTTGTAGTAGTCGTGGTCATAATCATCAAAGACGCAGAAGCTACTTTAAGGCTAGCTTTTCCCAGCGAAGTAGGTATTTAACGCGCCATGAACTGTACCGCGAAGCGAGCGGCGCGCTCCCGTGTTCGTAAAGCCGACTAAAGTGTCACAGTAGTTGGGTACAGAAGGCTTATTATACTATTGTTTTTAAAAGTTAATCAAATAAGAGAGTTGATGCCAAACCGTTTGTTGTATTACAATGAGTAGTAATAACGAAATTTTTAAGTACATACATACATACAGAAACTACAGAACGCCACCTGCAAATTTTTAAGTGTTTTGTTTTAAATAAATCTGTGAATATTATAGTTTGAAAAATGCCATAAATCGTATTTTTTTCAATTATTTCACTATCTATTTTTTTTTAAAAAATAAACGGGTGGACTAAATAAACACAATCATCACAAAAAAGAAACTTCTTGGTTTTACAAACATTCGATTGTTTTAGGTAGTTTTTTTTAATAAAATCAAAATCCAATATGGTGCCGATCGAAATTGCCAAAATTTTCGTCATGGGTATCATTTTCATGGTTTTTGGGGTAGCTTTTTATAAATATGGGGACGAAATGAAAATCCAAGATGACGCCGACCGACATTTTTGAAACTTTCGTCATGGGAGTCATTTTCATGGTTTTTGGGGTAGCTAAACGCTAATATGCTATGTTTTGAATCTCAGAAAAAAAAAGTTCATGTAGTATACTACAATATATATATTTTTGCATTTAAACTATCACTATTTGTTTGTTTAATAATTAATCAAAGAGATGTAAAAGTGAGACTACCTGCCCTTAAAGTGTGTTGAGGTTAGGTTACAACCATTTGTTTTTCTCAAGAACGGTGCGTTACATTTTTATGAGTGGTGCCAGGGGGAGGGGGCGCCTCCCCTCCACCTCCTCCTCTTACATACTGATACTACATTTTTACCGATCTGACTGAGACTATATGAATAGCCGCTATGAGTGGTGATAGTTTAGTTTTCGTCTGGACCCTATGCTGAATGTTTTTACCAGGCCACAAGCTATTATTTGCGTCATGTGAATGTGTCAAGTCTGCCATTAATAGAGCTATGATGAATCCTAAGTGATGACTACATTTGGATAGAACTTGTGACTTTAATATCAAATCAGCAATGCTAATGAGTGATAAAAAAGCGTCCTTAATTATAATTATCTAAATCCATAATATACTCTTCGGTAGAACCAAAGAGTATAACCTGCCTCTCTGTTTAGAGTTTGTGGACTACGAGAAAGCCTTCGATTCGATCGAGACTTGGGCTGTACTGCAGTCACTCCAATAGTGCCAGATCGACTACCGGTACATTGTGGTGTTGAATTGACTGTACAAAAAAGCCACCATGTCAGCCCGTCTTCAGGATCAGACCTCGAAACCAATCCTTCTCCAGCGCGGCGTGATACTGGGAGACGTCATTCTCCGAAACTGTTCACTGCTGCGCTGGACGACGTCTTCAAGGTTCTGGACTGGAGGGGGCTTGGCATCAACGTTAATGGCAAGTACATCACTCACCTTCGGTTTGCCGACGACATAGTGGTCATGGCTGAGACCATGGAGAGCCTCAGTAAAATGCTCGATGACCTCAGTAGAGCTTCCGAAAGAGTGGGTCTTAAAATTAACATGAACAAAACCAAGGTCATGGTGAATGCCCATGTAACACCCACTCCTATCAAGATCGGAGACTGTACACTCGAAGTTGTAGACGATTATGTCTACCTGGGACAAACGGTCCAGTTGGGTAGGTCCAACTTCGAGAAAGAGGTCAACCGTCGAATCCGACTCGGCTGGGCGGCGTTCGGGAAGTTGCGTGGTATCTTCTCGTCCATTTTACCGCAGTGTCTCAAGAGAAAAGTCTATGACCAGTGTGTGTTGCCAGTCATCACCTGTGGGACCGAGACGTGGTTGCTCACAATGTGCCTTATCAGAAAGCTTAAAGTCACCCAAAGGGCAATGGAGAGGGCTATGCTCGGAATTTCCTTGCGTGATCACGTCAGAAATGATGATATCCGCAGGAGAACCAAAAGTTACCGATATAGCCCGAAGAATTGCCAAACTTAAGTGGCAGTGGGCAGGGCACATTGCTCGCAGAACGGATGGCCGATGGGGCCGAAAAGTTCTGGAATGGCGACCGCGAACCGGAAGACGATACGTTGGAAGGCCTCCCACTAGGTGGACCGATGACAAAATGATATCCATATAATTAAGTTGAGCACGTTCATTTGTAATCGTGATTGTTTATTCTTAACAGTTATCACCAAAATCAGCCTAGTAGAGCTGGCTCGAAGTCTGACCGATTCCTTGTTATCTAGAACTGGAGGGTGACCATAATCTCTTAGAGTAAGGTTATTTTGAGTGTACGTAAGGGACAGGTGTGTACAAGTCATATACACCTGTCCCTTACACACTCTCAAAATAACCTTACTCTAAGAGATTATGGTCACCCCTGACCTTCGTAAAACAAACTACGTTTACATTGTATTGGAAATGACTTCCTGCTGATGGCGTAACAAGTGTTTTGGCACCAAACTGACATTTTAATGACAGATATTAGTTTGACTAAAATGATCCCGGAACTATTGTTGCGTACTCATAGAAGGTGCTTGATGGAAAAGCCACTGATTCATTATGTTTTTTCGTTCACTCAATTTTTTCCGTAAAGTCAACAAGTCTAAGCAAAACAATTTTTTTTTTGTTGAAATTTGTGGTTAATTTAAGCATGTCAAGTTGCTGTGAATGTGTCCATAGTGATTGTTGGTTCCGGAAATCAGATTGTATATGTAACGGAATCATTCAAAACTTCAGGTGCGTCTGCCAAATAGTAACACTCTTGTAAGAAATTACGTAAAATTACACAAATTCCTTTGTATGATATCATAGGCACAACATTGTCAATGTCACTGCCTACGTTCTAGCTAATGAGGGTTGGCAGTATTACGTGTTCATTTAATATTTACAGCGATATTTGTTTATCACTGCATGTAACTATAGCAACATAAATTATTAATATCGAATTATATAATCATAAGGAAAATTTAATATTTGCTGCTGGAAATCGTGTTTCTAATTTGGTAGTAAAATAATAAGGAAAATCTGCTGAATCATATAATATTATTGATTGCACTTGTTATTGTGTATTTGCACAGTTATATCACATACAAGATAACGACCATATTTTTTTTTAAATAATTTTTCTTTAAAAATACTTACTAATTTTAAAAAGATTGTGAGGTGAAAATATGGTTCAGTGGGTATACTTTTACATTTGCTGAAAGCTAAATCTGTCTCGTTTATTTTTCTGAAGCAATTTTATTCACGGTTACCTAAATAGAGAGGCACAATTTTGTGAATTAACATTCGCTCGGGTCGAACATCAACACATGCACGTGTTGTATTACGCAAGACGTTCAGCTAGTAATAGTCCACTCCACACCGTCTGGCAAGCGGACACAATGCACGCCTGGGAGCGTTATTTTAGTCAGCGCAGTCAAAGTCATTGTTATCACCGTTTTATTTCTTCCTGTTTCTAAGAGCTTGCTCTTGGCATTGACATTGTTCTTATTTTCACTAATAGCTTTTGAATTAACAGTTACTACATCTACTTCAACTCGTTTATCGAAGAAACTGATTCCGAAACCGACTTCATAAACAAGTCGGCAGTTTTCTAGAACAACCCTAATTTATTAATTGAACCTGTGAGCTAAATCACGGGTCTTGGGAATTAGCCAAGTGTAGGTATGTAAATCGGATATTATGAAAACATTTTCGGGCTCACGTAAGCTTTTGCAAGTTTTATGTCAGTCGGTAGGAGTTGATGCGGAGAATAAACGTTGTTAGTGTTCGGGGAGAAAGTTCCAGTGAGCACGTAGATTGGGAAGTGTATGTAGGGTTGTAATGTGATGGTGACGTGTGTTCAGGAACATCCTGGTGGTGCAGAGTGACCACGAGCGGCAGGAGTCGTGGGAGGCCATCGGCGCGCGCCTCATCCGCCGCCTGTCCATGCGGCCCACCGCCGAGGAGCTCGTCGAGAGGAATATACTCAAAAGTAAGCATTATTTATTTTCGTGCTGGAAGATCAACTCATTTTTATTACCAGCCAGTATATTCTGGTTGTTTCTGTTGTTTGCCTCTTTTAAATCCTGAAGAGTGTAAGCGTTGGGTGTTGCTGCTCTATAGGTACTGCATCGTATGTGCGTGCACATTGCGGTAATTTTACAACAGTTACATAAAACATACTGTATTTGTGAGTTTACTATATGCGTAATAGCTGCTCTAGTTAGGAGACAATAATATTATTGAAATGGGTTTATCCTTTGAAAATATAGTTCGTTTTTCTTGTATGGTGTAGTTAAAACACGTCTTGTTGTTTCGTAAAACTATTACTATGAGCCGTTTCTTTTGTTAGTAATGTTTAAGCTACACTAGACTAGCTAGACTTCATAAAGCTCTCACATTCGATTTGTGTCTGACTTTTTTGCTGACTCTTTCGACTATTACTGAATGTACCTTGAACAA
Source organism: Orthosia gothica (assembly GCA_949775005.1). Classification (NCBI taxonomy): domain Eukaryota; kingdom Metazoa; phylum Arthropoda; class Insecta; order Lepidoptera; family Noctuidae; genus Orthosia; species Orthosia gothica. The sequence continues at coordinate 1,812,984 of OX459049.1, forward strand.
AATTACTAGCCTTACACGCAATACTAAATAATGTAATATTACAGGCCAGTCACCCGCCGAAGAGAAGAAACAGAAGGAGGAGAAAAAGCGCTACTTGTTGCGCAAGCTCAGCTTCCGACCAACTGTCGACGAACTCAAGGAGAAGAAGATCATCCGCTTTAGTGATTACATCGAAGTCACACAGGTACTTTCTCTCTTAGAGAACTTGTCATTTAAGTTTTGAAAACAGCAATATAGGGACCCCATGTCTGCCAAATGTCTTCTAAGCTGTGGGCCTGTATATCGCAAGACAGGATTCTTTTTTGGTCTGGATAAATGCTCATGCATATAGCATATGGGCACCAGACGACCCCGTGTTTAGCACCCTTGGTCCCCCTGTGACGGGTCAGGTCAGTGGCCCCGCCAGCGACCACTTTACTGCTGCAGGGGATAGGGAGAGCGGCCAACGCTATACTGGCTCTCCTACTCCACTGCGATCTTACCGCGTCCGCCATCAGACGGTGGCGAGCCCATCCAGGCTGCGGAAGGTAGGACCGAATACCGGCACTCCTCTTTCGCCGCGGCATCCAACCCTCGGCCGGGATGCCTCCCATACGAAATCGCAGCCCACCTCAGTTGCGATGTCGCCCAAGCGGCACTATAACCAATTTGTTGGCCGCTACGTCGTTGGCTTAATCGATGAGCGGCCCCTCCTCGGGTTCCTTTTTTTGTTCACTGTGGGTGATCAAGCCACGGCTACTGAGCCCCCCACCTTGACAATGCGGCAACCCAACGAGGGGGAAGACTGGAGCCCTGAAACAACAAGACGGGGTCGTGGTTAGACCAAGGAGAAAGTGGGACGCATGGTATAATAAGATAAGGTAGTCTCCTCCCGTGACAGCTGGGTCACGTGATTGGCCTAAGACTACGTCATCGATTGCGTTGCGGTTCTCAAAATTTTTTAGTGGGGAAAAAGATAAAAAATTTACAATAGGTACAACATATTTATAATTTTCAATAAATCGTCATATTTGATACTTTTTGTATTTAATTACTTTGCTTTTTTTTAATTGTTTGCATATTAGTATTTTTATTTAGTTCGGGACGAAAACCCACTAAACTTGACTTGACTAAAATAAGTCAAAAACTAATTATGTTAGGTTAATAAGTTCGGGGGTAAAGGCGTATTGACACAACTATGACTTAAATTATGAAATTTACAACGCGTAGAAAATTAAATATTATGTAGAAAGGCACATACATACCAGTTATTTTAGTTGAATTTAGTTACAAATTTGAAGCCACGCATATGATAGCGTCTCTTCATTGGGAAAATAAAAAAACCTTATTACACCGCCTTTTATACTTCTGTTTTTATAGTTTACGGAACAATTAACAATTTTTCTTGAGTATCTATCAAAGTTCACGGGTTCACCACAAACGTTTGGGAGCCACAGTATTTTACTCACAGAGCGAAACAACGCTATAGGTGTGAGCGACACGACAATAGAAATGAAATGGCTAGTTGTCAGTATGACACTTGTCAATTCGATATGTTGCCACTGAGTGTGATTGAATTACCCGAGCCAAATGCATGTTTATCTTAACAAAGCTATTATGAACTAATAATTAAATATACAAATAAATTTAACAATAAATAGATGAATCACATGAGTTACTAAATAGTTATTTTAGTTAGTAATTTATTTTATTTTCATTAACTACATGAGAAAGTACCTAAATTTTCTAAAAAGGACAATCAATGGTAACACTTATCGTGACGTAGGCTTAGGCCATCCTGGGAAGAGAATACCAGGCGAAGTATACGGAGTATGTTATTATACCATGGTGGGACGCCTTGGATGGCTTCCTAGAGAATTGACAAGGTGGAGCGCAACACCGAGAGACATTGAAGAAATGGAAGTCCTTTGCCCAGTCGTGAGACATTTCAGGCTAATAAAAAAATACAATAAATTGGTGGAGCGAAACATGGAAACCGAGCTGACCTTCACTTTATATTTCAGCGAGTTGTTTTTAGCAAAACTTCGTTTACATAAGATAGCTTTTTACGAGTCTGTGGATGTATGTTATTTTTGGTTCACGTTAACCTATATAGTACCTAAAAACATGCATAAACTCCTTTCCGACTTGTGTCGACCTGTGGACCGGGGATTCATATTTCATTAGTTATTTATCAAATAGCTAATTAGTAAAATATTTGTTCAGGCGCATGACTACGACCGTCGCGCGGACAAGCCGTGGACCCGCCTGACTCCGCGGGACAAGGCCGCCATCAGACGAGAGCTCAACGAATTTAAGAGTTCGGAGATGGCCGTACACGAGGAAAGCAAGCACCTTACCAGGTATGACCGTTTATTTTGTACAACTTTTTATACCTGGCAACGAATAATTTGGCCCCAAACAATTTTTTTTCTGTTCTCTTAATTTGAAAATGAACAACACACGTCGCGCACGTCGTGTCTAGATTGCCGTGTCAGTGTCACCACTACTGTTGCGTCGCCCGCAGGTTCCACAGACCATGACGGCTGTGCGCCAGAGCCGGTAGCAGTGGCGCGCGCGGCTGAGTGGCGCGCGAGTGGCGCCACAGTGGCGCCACTCCTGTGGCACGGCCGCCGCTCCCCAGACGCAGCGACTCTTCCCGACCACCGGCCGTGGCCGCACCTGTGATTTTTAATGTTATTTATATTGACTTCTTCCGTTTTCTGGAAGATTTGTATGCAATAACTTACCAGAACGCATCGGTAAAGTGTTGAATATTCTAAAGTTGCGTTGTACCGCCGTTTGACGTTACGTTTTGTACATGCGTACCGAGAGTGCAATTTGTTTTTAATTTACCTACTGTATCGTAGTTATTGCCGAGTACAATTATTGTCATTATGGTATCGTTTATTATAATTAAGTTGACGTATTCTAAGCATAACTATACATTCTTTGAATTGACCTTCGAGAAAGGTTAGTGATACTGTTTATTGTGGTGGAGATTATGCGCTTTCAAACTATGTGAATTGTATGTAACGTTTACAAGTGAATTATTTTGATATGTGAGACGTATCCGACATATTGTATTTTTTGTAAACTTGTGATTTTTCTTATATTGCTAGCTCTTAGCTCCGTAGTCGTTAAGCTAGATTTCAACTTATAAACTATTTATTTGGCATAAAATTTATACTGTATTATGTTACGGTCACAAATTGTATCTTTTCGTTGTGTGTCGTATTTTATAAGGTAGACTCGAACACAACACAATTTTTCGCCAAAAACGGCGCTAACTGCAAAGTTTTATAATAAGTACAGATCTTTTTATACTTCCCGACAAATTGTTGAATCGTTCTTAATCAATTTTACAAGATATGGCATTTCTTTGATGTAGAGTTTGTACTTGGAGATACTACCACAGATTTTCAATAATTCTTTTCCATTTTCTTTGTGAACTTGAAAACGTGTCTTTTGTATTCTTATCACTGACTATTTTCTAATATTTTGGTGAGATGTGATTATAGGTGTTATATTGGTTAGAAACGTTTTTATAAAAGCGTGTGTCTGCGATGTAGATAACTACTTTGGAATGTTCATGTGATGTTCTTAAAGTGCTTCCAAATAAGTGAATAAACATTTCCAAATAGCGAAGAAACTTGCACCGATATTAGCGCTATTCGTTATGTATATTACCTTTACACGTACCGTGTTTATTTGCTGAATCGTAGCCGACCGCTAAATTGTGTACTACTGCCACTAATATACCACCTATTTTCTCCCAGTGTTACATCTTAATATTAATTCCTGTAAAGTTTACTTGCTATCAATAAAATAATCAAGACGTTGTTTGCCAGAAAAGTGTATGAGTTTGTAGTAAATATAATTTACTGATTAGGTAAATAATTCCATAATTGCAATTGAAATAAACGTTAACCACCTAAACAGAGGCAATTAATTTGTGATTATTCGATAAGATGGTCCAGTTACGAGATTCCTAAGTACAGGGAATAACTCAGTGATTATAACGCACTAATAGAACACTGTTGTTATTAAAATAACACTGAATATTGAGCTCAATGTAAAGCGTGTTGAATAGTTAGGCTTTATGATGTCCATCGTGTGTGACGAGCAACCGCGGCGTTGTTATCATCGTGTCGCTCTAGCGCCTAGCCTAGCTTAGTGTAAGGTACTCACAACGTTGAACGAACTAAAGTGAGAACCAGATAACAAAAAAATAAAAGTCATTCACACCTGTCTACCAATGTATTACAATATTTCAAAACGATACGAAAAAAAATGATCAAAACAAACGTATCGTGGTAAAGGGCGTCCTTGATCGTTCACTTGACATTCAGTAATGAGTTAATATCTCATAAACGCGTGGACCGATTTACATGATTTAAACGGATATTTTTTTTTTAAATTCTTTACCTATCATTTGAGACCAAAATTATACCTTTTGGTACAAGTCGGATTAATGACGTTTTTTTTATCTGTTTCTCACTTTAAATCACTAATTAATGATTCAATAAGCTATTATAAAGCTGTAGCTGTTAACATAATTACGCCTTCTGAGATTAAAATGATGATTTGATAACGTTTCGATATGTTTTCACGTCGAGACTTCCGTTCGACTCGACACTACATGGAGAGCAATAATACTGCTATTGGCTTATTTGGCAGACGAGTGACATTATTTGAACTAGCGTTGAAAACTTTTTATATTACTGTATAGATTAATTCTTCTTAGTGTAACTAATAGATAGGAATCAGTTATAAATATTTTTTAAAGCGATGTATTGTTCAGTAGCGGTGCCATTTCGTGTGACGTGTTTCATGAGTAAGTCATCCGGGTTCTGATTGCGAGGGACGCGAGTCCGTGTGAGTGTACTGTTGGTATCGACGACTTTAGCGCTGACAGTACTCAAGTCAATTTGGTAACACGAACTTTGCATCAGTCTGAACTGAAGAATGTTTTCATTACACGTGTTTATAGCGATTATTCTGTTATGTTAAGTCAATGAGTAAATACAGTACATTATACAAAATTATTATAACAAGTTACAAAAACGTTGAGATAATGGTTATTCTTGAAACCATTCCATTATATAATAAAGTGGAAGCCAAAATGACGACTTATTTTTCTAAACGATTTTTGTTAGATTTGCAATTAAAACTAATAAGGTAAAATGTAGATGTTTATCGATATATAATATTACTTAATAAGACATTCAGATTTTCCAAAGATCTAAGGCTCAACTAAATTCTTTTAACTAGCTTACATGTTATGACATGTACTGTGTATGTATGCGGAACCAAGTTATCGACCGAGCCCTCTCGGACGATACACCCACAAGTGTATAACTTGCGATATTATTTTTTTATAAAATCAAATGTGATATAATTATTTTTATTTCTAGTGTTAAATATGATTACACATTTCTTTACATTCATATTATGTTATTGAATCGTTTCCTTTGAGAAAATAATTATTAGCCAGACATTTTTATTGAATCACCACAAATCTATCCTTCTTTATCTTTTATCACAGTGCAAATAGCATCACAGACACTGCAATTTTTCGTATAGGAGGCGTCGAAGCGTAGGTTTTTCGTGTAATTAATAATTTAATATATCTCACAAAGTATTTTGATAACAAGCGCAGGCAAACTGTTGAAATGTTGACTTAAAATATTTTTCCATGTTTACACTTACGGTGTACGTAATAATGTACTAGTGTTTAATATATATTATATTTATGTGACGCTGACTACACATACAGGCTGGTTGAAAATGATAAGTTTGCTAACACATTTGTTGTATTTTAGCGATCGAATATGTCAAACTCTGAAAAGGTCAAGATCACGATTTAATAATTTCCTATATCGATCGACAGAAGTAGAGCAAATTTGTAAGCAGCGTAAAATGGTGAAGATCTAATATCAAGTACGACATAATCCTCGTATTGCGGTAGTGATTTTAAAGCAATTATATCGATAAACATTCTTTTAAAATTATGTCTGTATATAATTTTATTATAATGTAAATTATGGAATCTCTCATTTCCAATAATATCGTTCATAAATTTTTGTGCTATTACGATTTATAATTGCTAATCTTCAGTAATCTGTATACTGTTGCTTTTATTTTAAACATCATGTAAATTATTAATGACTTGTTGTAATGAGTATATATTGATAGCTATAAAATTACTTGTTTTATATAAAGTAAGTCTGTAAATATCATAATTATACATTAAGTTTTATACAATATTGTTTTTGTTTCTACCCCGCACAACCCTGGAATTAAATTTCTATAATTTTATACACATTAATCATTAATAAGCACAGTTCATTAAGACAACTAAAACATTGAAATATAAAAGTAGAGTTTACCCAAGCAGAGCGAACTATTGTTTTGGGGAGGTTTAATGAAATATTAATGAAGGCTTTGACCCGTGAGGCTGTGCCGGTGTCGACTTTCGATGGCGCTAACTTATGGTCGTGCGACCGGCCTGAGAGAAAGTTAACTGTAGTGCGTGCCCGTTACCGCGGCGCAGCGTCGCACCGCTCAGCGCTCAGTCCGCGCCGGCCCGCGCACGCGCACGCCTCCCGACAGTCGACACACCGCCGCAACACGCGCCCGCGACATGTTTACCTCGCAACCGACGAGCTCGCAAAAACATAACAGAAAGTGACAGTGTTCAATACCAAAGCTTATCCAGAAAACGTGTGTGTAGTGCCTACAGCCCATGAGTCCAGTGCGTGGGGTCACAGAGTGAAAGTGCAACGGCCGGAACAAAGGATCATTGCTATGACGTTCTCTGGGAACATGAAGGAGAGCAAACCGCGACCCGTAAAAGAAGCATGGGAGTCAGAGGTGAGTGTAACACACCATGATTTCTAATTTCTCGTGCATGTGTCGCAGCGGTTAATTTTATTGACACGCGTGGGATCAATGGTATTGTTATGGTATCATAGATTTCATCTCACTTAATTATTCGTGTGACAGTTATCTGTATTTAATCAGAACTTTCTCTTTATTATTAGATATAGAAGATATCTTCAGGAGCTTATTGTGCGAAGCTTTTAGGTCCATTGTCTTTTGCAACGGCTAAATGCAACAGATATGAATATAAATAGTCTCACTTTTTAAAACAGAATACATTCAAAGATGCATGTATCCAAATTTAAATACTGGTGGGCCTTGGACGCTACATCTTAGTTGCAATAGCACAAAAACGCTGAACCGGATAAGCCTAGAAAGACTTAAAATAAAGCCTTTAATATGGCTCTATTTTAACCGACTTTCCAAAAAGGAGGAGGTTATCAATTCGACTGTATTTTTTTTTTTTGTTTGTTATGTTTTAAAATTAGAAAGCTACACTCAAATTTTGGCGTTTCAAAAGTTCTTACAAAACTTTTCTTCAATACTCCGAAACAATATATAAAAAGAATGTTAACTACGAAATTGCTTAGACTTTGCACTTACAATAGGTAAGTACTACAATTTCCGGTAAGATTGAAGTAAAAAGCTTTATACGTTAGAAACGCTTTTCTCAATTTTGTACAGATTAAACATTACATACTCTGTTATGGCTGGATCCTCATTTTAACTACTTAGACAGATCTTAAACTTATAACCGTAATAACACTAATATAAATTTACATTCATCAAATTGTTCTTGACATAGAATCGAATCAACGTTCAACTGACAGTATTGTATGTTAATTAAAAATATTAAATGAAAGCGCTTCGGTTTAACTCAAATTCAAAATATTCAATGAGTAGCTGGATAATCTAGTTATATTCGCCCGGTTGATGACAACAAGCTACATGAAACCTGACGAAATGTTGGTTTAGTAGAAAGTCTCTAAATAAGTAGGTACTTACAATTAGTCTTCATGACTTTTCGGGAAATACAGAGTTGTGTTGTGTTAAACCGCTGGTATTTCCCAAAGATGCTAGAAATGATAAATCTCATTTTCTCTTTTTTATCAAAACCTATGTTGTCCCGCAGCCTAATTGTGTAAGTGAATCGGGCAAAGGATTCCCAAAATCGACTTTTTGTATTGCGCAAAGTCGTTTTTGGGAAAGAAACAGATTGTTTCCTTTGCCGAATTCACTTACACAATTAGGCTGCCGCTGTCGGGCCTTCCACTCTGCCCGGTATTTCGCCTTCTCTGGCAAATACCCCGCAAACGCCTCTAAGTCGTCACGTCTAGGCCTTCCGTCTTCAACTGTTAAGTTGAAATGCCATATAATAGGGGTAAGCCTATCCCTTGGGGGGACTAATTCAGATTTGGAGCTACTACAGAGAAATAAGTGATGTGATGGTCACAATGACACTATCCGGCTGGGGAATAGAACCGGTGATTGGTCGATTGATGGCGGTCAAACTCTGTGCCTTGCCGAATTCATTTTCGCAATTAGGCTGCTGGAGTCACCATTTAGAGTACTCATACTTGAGATCTGTAATCTATGAAGGATGCAACATTGATAAATAAGTATTATTTTAATTGGAAAACGGTTCTGAAAACTTGATCGATGATGATAAAACGTACCTACCTGAATCACCACGTTTTTTTTCAAGCATGTAGGTAAACGCTGCGCTTTAGGGATCACTTTTGCTCTTATAACTCACAGTTAATCTTTTGAAACCGGCGGCGGCGTTGCATGTCGTTATACTATGCATGGATCAGCTGTCTCGTCAATATTTTCACTTCCTCCCTAGCATTATATTTATCGTCTTTCACTAAATGACTACTTAGACCTTGTAAAACAGGACAACTTATGCTAAGTAGAAAACTAAGTGAGATTAAATGTAGTTACTTAGTAAAAGAGAGCTAGAAAATTCTCAGATTTATCTAGAAAATAACATATATTCTTATGTATTTTTTATACGACGATTATCTTGTTATTTTTACTCAAAGAAGCTGTTCTATGAGATCAAGTTTTTTTGAAGATTGTTTCTTAAATGTGGCTCAAACTTCGATTAATATGATAGAGAGTTGTAAAGCTCCGTGTGAAGGAGGTCGTCCGAGGAAAAACAACCACAAACCTAGAGGATATGAATGCAGGTGTCACAAGATATTTTTGCTTTGTTTGTGCGATGGCAAAACATCTGCTACGATACCTCAGAGCTCAGTGGTATTCGCAGATGTCCATAAGTCTTACCTTCTGGTGTCCTGTGTTTGCTATAAAACTTTTTATCGTGGATAAAGTTTGAGGTTAACATTATATCGTTATATTCCACATGAGTAAATTGGGCTTAATCTGACCGCTTTGTGAAGAGTGGTGGACGTTAACCAAAATAGTTTTAAACTAAAGAGAATAATGTGACCTCTCATTGTATATATGTATTTGATTCAAAATGGTTGGAGAAAAATGTACCGAATCGTTTAAATTTTATTAAATCAAACGATTTCAAAGGACTTTATTTTTCGTCTGTACATTTTGTTAAAAATTAGATATTTCCTTAAGTTTTCTGTGTGTCGTTAATTTCAAGAATTTGATCATTACGAGTATTAGCGACACTTTTGGATCGTGTAATAATCAGCGTGTTATTTTTTTCAAAATGATTTGGTTTGATTCCTGGCTAAGAATATTGATTTTTCAAAAAGCCCATAATTCGGTTTTAGTTTTCATCAAAACGGTCCCGAGACTCCTTTCAGTGTTTGTAGCTTTTCATAAAGTAGTGTAGATATAGATTCGGATTATTTTTTTTACCCGACTGCCGAAGGAGGGTAATGTGTTTATCAGTCTATGTATGTATGTATATATGTATGTATGTATGTATGTTTGTTCCTATGTGGCGTTCCAGAGACCAAACGCGTTGGCCGATTTTGATGATTCATACGTCAATCGATTCGTCTTAACCCTGCGAGTGTCATAGGCTACGTTAAAATTGGACAATAGAAAAATGGCGGTTTTTGGGCGCCATATTGTGGGTCCCAAATTTTTTTTTTCTTCCAAACCCATTGTGTGGGGTATCAATAAAGGGTTTTAAGAGGTGATTTCAAAAATATATAACACTTATATGTTTAAATGTATCTAATTCGAAAAAAACTTAACTAAAACTTATAAATAAAAAAAGTTAAATCAAAAAATCAAAAAACCCGACTGCTTCAAAAGAGAACTAAAAAGACGTAAACAAGGAAAAAATCATGCTGTGCAGGCGGAGGATACACCAGATTTTGGTCAGCCAGCCCGCGAATATGTATCCTCCGACTGCACAGCATGATTTTTTCCTTGTTTACGTCTTTTTAGTTCTTTTTGTTTTTTGATTTTTTGATTTAACTTTTTTAACATTCCCGTGACACATGAATGTGATTAATGCCATAGTAAATCAGAGCATATATCAATACATACTGCTATATTTTGTTTGTGTACGCCATGTGTATTGTTTCCATACTAAGATGCCCAATGACCTTTTCTCTCAAACGAGTAAAATACTCATAGGTAATCTTCGAAGGCTTGGTCAAACGGGTTTTGCAGACGGTAATGTACCATGCTCCATTCCTTAGTAGCCTTGGTAGGAAAAGTGATTGAGCATCGGCGATCCGAACATATAAGTAGCTATTGCACTAACATAATATAGAATGTTCGCAGCCTCGCAGGTAGTGCACCTGTCGTAACATAGAGTTGGGGGTTGAACTAGAGAGAATCGCGTTGTCAATCTACAACAGATTTATATTTATTTATTTAATACTTTAGGCACACAAACGTACAGAGGCGGACTTAATGCCTTAGGCATTTTCTACCAGTCGACCTTTGGGTGATGCAGAGACAAATAGTGGTAGGTGCAATATTTTGAGTTAAGACGGTACCCTGACCAAAAAGTCGGCATGAGATATGAGCATTCCTATTGGTCTAGCGGCACTGGTGGCGCATGAATTACAGTAGTGAATACGCCCAGATTTTAGAATAAAATCTTTATAAAATCGAACTCTGGTCTTTTGAAAAAAAAAAAACTACCAAAATGTTCGTTATTAAATTGTCTATTCATTAGTGTTAGTACAAAAAATTATTAATGAACACTTTACGAGGAGATGCATAATATCAATAATTATTTCTCATTTTTATGTTTTTTTGGAAGGAGATTACTGAAATATATACAACATTTAAAAAAAAACTAAATCTACCATTTTAGAATCAATATTATGTAGAAATTTAATGTAATTTTATTAATTGATATTTCTTTTTAAATAACGAGTAGATAGCTCCTAAAAACAGCACAATAAACGGCTTGCGCGGAGTTTTGCTCGGGGTACCGCCTTAAGCAAATCGCGTTTCTTTAAATACATATACCTAAACTAAAAATACAATATATACTCAAAGAATAAACTAAATACACAAATATACACAAGCAATTAGTAGTTATTCATAATTATGGAAAATCATTAGCGCTGTGGCGATACTACTGCCATTTTCTATGACCCTTCAATGGCCTCGAATCTTTTAGCTCTAACGGGATCGGTCTCCATTCACGTAATTCCTATTTAGCATTGAGCTGCTGTCTAAACGCATAATTGGATAGATGTTACTCAAATAGGTAAATGACTGATTAACGACTCCAGCCGGGCGAGCACGGCCTCTGTGAAAGGCTTGATTCTAGAGTCACGCATTTTATCACGGTTTTTGCTCCCAAACTGTGGTTAAAAGGTTTGACTAAAGCCTGTCACAGTAGGCCGTGCTCGCCCGCCAGATAGCATCGGTTTCTTGAAATCATATTACTGATGCTGATATACTACGTATTCTTTAGTGAATAGGTAAATAAACTGTAGAATGTTAAAAGTCCTCTAGTTGGCGCGGGGGCTTGGTGTTAATCTGTAAAATGCTGCTTATTATCTCTTTAGAATAAACACAAATAAAAAAGCTTGATAAAATATATTTCAAACAATAAAAAGTTACTTAAGTAGATTTAGAAATCGAGAAACTTTATTAGGTTTTGCGAAAGTGAATCAGATAAGGCATTTCTTTCTATACATAAAGCTTTTTCTGACTTTTTGGCGAATGATGTGAATTGAGTGAGAGGGAAGTGTGTCAGTGTTGATATTAACGGCGCGGGCGCAGCGATGTCATCCGTGATCCGGGTCGCTGCCGGCCACCGGCCAGTGTTGGCTGACCGCACACGGCAAAAGCTAGCGCGCCTTTACACTACAAATTAGAATTTGTCACCGGCAAGTAGCCACTCATTTCACAGATTTATTTATTGGTCTATCTACAATCGTTACACTAATAATAATCTTATAATTCAAATAATAATATATACTGAATGTACAATATGATGCGATAGACACAGCATGCAAAAACAAAATTATAACAGAAAGTTACAAAAATAGTGCAGAAATAACACTCATAAACAGTGAAGTATTTAGAAATGAATACAGTAAAATAAATTGTATGTAGATATATCAAACATACATACCAGGCCCCTCAGAAAGTATTGCGAAAAAAAGTTTTTATATATGGGAGACTGGCCAGTTATAATGTTTTTCGAAAATATGATTATTTATAAGTAAAAATAAGTAAGTTCCAATTTCAAAATTTCCCTCCACATTTTTTGCGAGTTAATTCAAAGTATTGTGTCTCACTGAAATATGGATCTGCGCCGGGAACATTTTAGAGCTATGATTTTATACGATTTCAAGTGTCGCCTGAAACCGGATGAATCGTACGATAGACTTCAAATGGCATTCATGGATGAAGGCCCTTCCAAGGCAACCGTGTATCGTTGGTATAACGAATTCAAGCGCGGTCGACCAACTTTGGGGGATGACGAAAGAAGCGGTCGCCCTTTGACGGCTGTTACCGAAGAAAACGTGCTAGCAGTGAAAAATTTAATCCAAGACAATAGGCGAATTACATATCAGGAGATTCAACACATATTGAAGATTGGATCGGGAAGCGTTCACGAGATTCTACACAGCCATCTTCGCGTGAGGAGGATAGTATCACGCTGGGTGCCGCACAACCTCACCGATGCTCAGAAGCAGGCCCGGGTGGAATGGTGCCGTGATATGCTTAACAAATTTGAAGCAGGCTCGTCTCGGCGTGTTTACGACATCGTTACAGGTGATGAGTCCTGGATTTATCAATACGACCCAGAAACCAAGCGCCAGTCGACTGTTTGGGTGTTTCAAAATGAGCCAACGCCTACCAAAGTGAAGCGATCTAGAAGCGGGGGTAAGATTTTGATCGCTAGCTTTTTTAATTTGACTGGCCACTTGGTATCAATTCCCTTACAGGATCAAAGAAGCATTAATGCCGAATGGTATACTACCAAATGTTTGCCAGAAGTTTTCTCTGTTATAAGCAACAAGCGACCAAACACAGGGCTCCGCGGGCTACTGCTCCACCACGACAATGCACCTGCGCACACCGCACTCAAAACGAGGGACTTCCTGGACAGCACGCCAGTCAAACTCCTGGGTCACCCTCCTTACAGCCCTGATCTAGCACCGTGTGACTTCTTTTTATTCCCAAAAATAAAAAATCAGCTCAAAGGGATACAATTTTCGTCGCCGGAAGATGCGCTGGCTGCGTTCGAGCAGGCTGTAAACGAGGTGTCTGCGGCGGACTGGAAAAAGTGTTTTGAAAACTGGTTTAGGCGCATGAATCTTTGTATAGAGGCTGGTGGAAAGTACTTTGAAAAGATTTAATAAAAATATATGTACGTATAGAACAATTTTTTTTAGTTTCGCAAAACTTTCTGAGTGTCCCACGTAATTATAGGTATGAATGATAACAATTTAAAAAGTTATTTATGAATAATTTCTAAATCTTAATTGGTGAGCTAATAATTAATTAATGCACTTTCAAAAGTTACAAAACACTTCGTTAATCGTTTTCCAATATACATACCTACGTAGTGGTAATTTGTAGGTATGTTAATAACGTAAATTAACTCTTTTTAAAGTAAATAACACATTACTTATATCAAGTATGTTTTTACCTGGTTTTTACAAACTACGTTTATCTGTATAAGCTTCTAGAAGTTTAGCTTAAAGGTACATGGAATTTAAGTATTTTCTTGGCATTAGATCATCATTATGTAGGTAGTAGATACTGAAATTCATCATTCAATAAACACACACATTTAAAATAAATAAGTGTTGCCTTATGACATTTAAATACTTACAATAAAAACTAGTAATAAGCAAGGTGAACAAATGTTAAAAGTTCACGACCTTCTGCAGTTGCGTTTGTCACGAAGTTCATCTCAACATCTAGTAATAGCGCTTTCAAATTTTTAAACGCAACGAAAATTCTGTCACTTTTACGAAATATTAAATGTAGGCACATAAATAGAGACTACTGGGTATTACTTACTGAGAACTAGGTGAGCTTTGAATAGACAGACATAGATACGCGTACCACTTGGTTTAAAACAGATCCATATACAGGTTGTTCGCAGGTAGTATTTCAAAACGGTCGGTCAGTGGTCCGGTTACAACCTCGCGAATATAGGCAATACATACTCGTAGGTAGATAAAAGCTTAAGATAAGTGATGCGCAAAAGCCTTCTTGCATCATTATTTACATCACTCATAGTTTTATAACAGTCCATGGTATATATGATTTGGTACCAAAAAACATTTTTTAGGGTTCCGTACCCAAAGGGTAAAAACGGGACCCTATTACTGAGACTCCGCGGTCCGTCTGTCTGTCTGTCTGTCTGTCACCAGGCTACAGCCTGGATGAGCCATGATATGATATTTATCTCATGAGCCATGATAGCTAGACAGTTGAAATTTTCACAGATGATGTATTTCTGTTGCCGCTATAACAACAAATACTAAAAACAGCATAAAATAAATATTTAAGTGGGGCTACTATACAACAAACGTGATTTTTGTGCCGTTTTTTGCGATAATGGTACGGAACCCTTCGTGCGCGAGTCGGACTCGCACTTGGCCGGTTTTTTTTGTTTGTATTTATGACTGAAAAATGTCCATGAATCCTTGGAGTTGGACAGACTTGGACTGGTTTTTAACAAAAGGTTTACGTGCCTAGTTGCAAAGGTAACGAAGATATTTTATGGCCCGGCTTTGAGCAGAGATTGTAGGCAGAGTCGCATAATATTTTCAATGCCAAAGTTCACGAACTGTCTATGTCTATTCTTTTTGCAATCCTATTCCTATGTTGTGGAGGTCAGATAGGCATGTAAAATACTGGTATGTACGGTCAGCCGCACCCGGTTAGGTTAGGTGTACTTTACTTTTAGCCAGAAGTTTAGAAATGTTATGTTTGCAGCGGGTATCTTTTTACTTAGGAACGCGTCACGTACCTACGCTACGCCGCGTCGCTACGCGTTCTCATGCTCATCTTCTACCGCTTCTACGCTGTATCGTAGTCTCGTAGAGCGCTATTGTCAATCGCGTAGGCGCGCCGTAGAGGCTGCGTAGACGCTGTGCGACCACTAATAAATTGGTACGATCAAAACAGAATGAATGCGCAGCAGTAGCTAACGTCATGTAGGTGTAGTTGTAATGTGCTCTGTTTGGGATTACTTAGGATTGAATTCATCATAATATCTACAAATCCGCTCAGAGCAATGGCTTTAATTTATCAAGCTTAAAATGTCCGTGGAATTGATTAAACTGACTCCCATTGTTATGTAAATGGATGATTAATTAAATAATCTCAAGCGTATAAACAATCACGTAACGCTATCGGCCGAAGTTTGTACGTTTGTAACAGTCAGCAGTTGTTGACAAAATGTTTTACTTATTCAACTTTCACAGCGACATGTTTCTGTTTTAATTACTGTTTTCTTTACCGGTAGCGCCAATTTATTTGTGTATTCACAATTTACGAAACAAAAAGCGAGAACGTCAATAGGCTGTCTGTCTAGCTAATAAAGCAAAACTTGCCCCAGATTTATAAGAAATAATCTTAGGTAGGCAGGTTTCCGTTAATCTAACAAAATTGCCGTTTTCTGTCAACAAGATGTCACCTGTCGCTGTGGGCGATACTGATTCACGTTTAAATTAGCGGTCGTCGTCGCAAGCGCCATTATCTGCAAATGAGCACGTACCGAACGAAAGTGAGGGCGTCCGCATTGTTAAAGTTAGAGATCTTAATAGAAACCAGCGAAAAGGCTGCGGCGTGAGCGAGCTCGGCCCGAGGCGGCTTTGTTGTTGCAGCGCCGAGCAAAAACGTGAGGCTGAGGCGGGATGTAGGTCGCGACAAGTGCACGCTGCTCGCTGCACGCGCATTGTACTACGCAGCGTACTGGCAAGCAGGTATTCTCCGCCAGCTGAGGAGAGTAAAATACGAACACTGGCACTTGACACTTCTTTTCATAGGATTCTATCCTTTTCAAACCTTGGAATAAGAGAGTTGAAAAGTGGTTGAAAGTTTTATTTATGACTACGAAAATGTTGAAAGTACGAAGAAGTAATGATGTTGTGATTATTTAATGAGATACATATTTGTGTCTTCTGGATTTTCTGCTATTTACAAAAACAAATTAAAGTATCACGTATCTTATCGTAGTTCTCTTCGCTGCTTAACTCTTCTGAAAAGAAGCCATTTTTTTGTCGATCAATTTCTTACGTACACAGGACTGAAGATATTTAACGCCAAAGAAATGTGTATAAAAACTAGTCCGAAAAACAAAAGGTTGTTTTTGTTTTGTTTGAGTTAGTTTTTTTAATTTGGGTGAACTTATTTTTTTATACGCTGTTGAAGTTCTTCAGCGGATGCCTCCCCTGGGGGTCTTCGTCTTCCAAGCGCGGTGTCGCACGCGGAGGGGTCACTCGTGGTGAAGGTAGCCCCCCGCCTGCGCCACTGCGGGCTTGTCAGCCCCCAACCAGCCGCTGTGCAGCCCCCGCCAAGCAGGTGACCGAGAAGCGCCTCGGATGTTTAACTATATACCCAGAGAGAGGACGGTGTTGCGTTGTTTGAACAACTTTCAATATCTTAAGATAGAAATAGATATAGAAAGACATCCGAGGCCAACCAGGTCTACCCATATCAGGTAGGCCACGGCCGGTGGGTCGGTCGATGAAGCGACCCCAGGGGAAGACCAATGGTTACCCATCGCCGGCCGTATATATGCAATAGTGTAGGAAAACTTCGCTTGCGCGATGCAGCACAATCTAAGTTTTCTCGTAAGCTACCAACCTTACAATACGTAATTTTATGTCAAATTATGCAGTTTTCTATCCTTTTTCTTTTGGTGAAATCGTTTACTAAGATTTATGTCAGTAAATGTAAGATTTTCGTGATAAATTCATTTAATAGTCCGTATTTACGCTGACCAATAGAGGCGCGTTTAGGCATGGAAATATCACCATGATGCAAAGAAGTTTTTTCTATTCCCGCTCTTATAACGAAGAGTTGAGGGGTGAAGTTGTTCTGTAGCTTGTTATCAGTTAATTTGTTGCATAATATCCTAATGTGTGGTCTCTTTATCTGTAGGTACTTGGTGAGATGTTTCATTCATTCGTCATGTTTTTTTTAAAATAGGAAATGAATGTGATACCGCAGTTCGCTATGACATTTCAAGTTAGAGATAGGGTATTATGACTTTGATGAAGTGATAACTCTACAGATTAATAAATTTTACTAAGAACTGAGGTTGGACAGACCATCCTCTTCTTTGTCCAACCCTCTTCCCAGTTCAGCTGGGGTCGGGACTCCTTGTACGTCTGCGCCAGAGAGCTCTGTCCTGGGTTGTCTGGTTTGACCACCAGGTAGCGGGCGGGCGGATGGTCAGACGATCATATGCCATATTTACATATGTGTGATTTAAAAGAAATTAAAATACTTATCACCCAATTGTGCCAACCTTTTCTTGACTGTAAAACTTTTCGTTTACTGTAAAGTAGGTAGACACAGACAACGGTTAAATATAAACCCCTGGGGGTGCGAATATTACCTACTTGCA
The DNA here is from genome assembly GCA_949775005.1 of Orthosia gothica. NCBI lineage: Eukaryota > Metazoa > Arthropoda > Insecta > Lepidoptera > Noctuidae > Orthosia > Orthosia gothica. Next base: position 1,830,859 of record OX459049.1, read on the forward strand.
GGCTGTAGCTTTTAATGAAGGCCGCACGAGCGGAACAAAGTGCAAAAAATGTTCAAAGAGTTTCTTGAAAACATTATTTTTAGCTAGCTTTTATCGATCTGTACCTACGAAACGACGGTGTATACATTGTAGGAAATAGAAATGATTTAAAATCATGACTTTATTTAAAATCCATACCACCATCCATCCACATACCATCTACTAATAAACTAATGTATACTTACATGTAATACAAATGCGAAAGTAAGTCTGTCTGTCTGTTTATTACATTTTCAAGTCTTAACGGCTACAGGGATTTGTAGAACTTGACACACAGGTAGACCTTATCCTGGTCTGGAGTCTGCATGATAAAAAGTGCTTAACCAATGTCCTAATTAGTGGATTTATTGTAAATATAAAAGTGTAATTTATGTTTACATAATTATTATACAATTGAATATTCTATAATAAAAGACTAATATAACAAAATAAATCTATATATAAAGGGCAGAGCCGCAGAGGGTAAAGGGTTCATTGAGCATGAAAAAATTCGTCCACATGTCAACGGGAAACGTGCCCAGAACGCTGGCAGCATTGCCACGTTGAATAGCAATGCTGATTGTTTGGCCAAAGAAAAGGCCAGTCCTCTGGTCACGTGAAGAGTCGACGAGCTTTTTGCTAAACTCGATGAGCACTTGGATCCCATGGCCCTAAAATGTATATGTTTGCGCTGTTTCAACCCCAAATAGCTCAAACATATAACTTTCAATGAGGTTGTTATATTTGCGCAGTTTGAGTTTTTTTTGCACCAGCAGTAGCCGCTGCAGCACAGCCCGCCCGCCGTGCTAAGAAGATGGTATCGACACATGTTGCATCTGGAGAATACCTACAATCCCGGGCACCAAAATACCCCGCGGGTTTTTATCTTGGAAATCCCGGGACTGTACTTGGCTAATCTGGGGATTTTCGGGTTTGACACAAACAGGTCTAATTTGACTATTATTTTGTAGTAGATTACATTAAGGCCACTTATTATTATTTAATGATCAACCTTAGGTGCGCCGCACGATGAAATAACTACACAGGTACAGGGTACACGTGAAATGGGCTGTTTGAAAATAAATGAAGTAGTTCGTGGATATCTTAAAATTAGCATACGAATTTCTATTGTCTGTACCTCATACCACTGTGGAAATTGAGTGAGTTTTTTCAACTGCTGCATATGCATACTAATATTATAAATGCGAAAGTAACTCTGTTTGTCTGTTATTTTTTCAGGCTTAAAAGGCTGAATCGATTTATGTGAAATTTATGATATTTGGTTTTTATCCCGGTAGTGTGTGTTCCCTTGGGATGATAAAACACTTTTTACGCGGGCAGAAGTTGACTTATAAAGTACGAAGCAATATTGGAAGTCAAACATTAGATGGTTTGATATTTCTGCGATTGTATTTTAGATTTATTAATTATTTTTTCTTTTTTGTTCCTTATGTTTCCTATTATTTTTAAGTATATCGTGTTGTGCAACAATATTAATAGAAAAATAAGAAATAACTTAAGTGATTTTATCATAAATTAGAAACCACATAGGACAGTCCCGAGATCGAGAGATTACGCATCAAAAATCCCGTAATCCCGGGATTGAAAAACTAGCTCGGAATTGTATCCTCTAGTTGCATCCCACACCAAAGGCCTACCCAACTTCCAAGGCATTATGGAATCATCCCGTCACATCCCGTTGTGACATCCCGTCTGGCTGGCCTCTTCCCATCGTCGTGAGCCAAGCCATTGGGTTCTAACTGGCACCCGACGTCTCATGTCGTGAATGCTGGCGTGACGTGCTACCCGACCAGCACTCCTACTGCAGCATAGGCCATGATGTCGTAATGACATAGACAGGCTTTAAACCCGGGGAGTATGTTTCCTTGGGACGATTTGCGACTTCACCGCGGGCAACTAAATATGGAACACATAATGCAGAAATTGGAATAGGCTAGCACAGCACTGTTCACTACTTTTGGCACTAAGGTTAATTATAATAAAACATCTGAGATGGTTGGTGGTACAAGTGCAGGCAAATAGTTACAAAACAAATACTTAATTACCTGTTTTTATATTCTTGTCTCCCATGGAAACATGCATCAAACCGACTTCAATTAGTAGTAACAATGTACACAAAGGAGGTAATAACTTGCTTATTACGAAACTGATAATAAACCTCAGTTGATAGTATGTACATCAATAATATTTGAAGTTTCACCATACAAAGCTTTCCTCATCCGCTCAGCTGTGACCTTGCTAGTACTAAGCTGAGAGTAGGAACTGTTCGCTCGAAATGCTTCCAAATATTCTCTTTGTTCTGCACGTTTGTGTCCAAATGCCATTTGTATGTCAGGCTTGTCACGCTTTTGTGCTCGCTAAACGTGCCCGCATAACTAAACCTTACTTACCCTAAAATCTTGTGATCATTTTCATAGAAATATAATTTGGAAATGTTTTACAACATCAACTTTAAAACTTTCCTTCAATCATAAAAAACTTCCTTTCTTTTGTTCATTCAATCGCCACTCAGTCGGTGCCATATTTCACAGTAGATATTCAATATTCGGACTTTTCAGTTGCAATATCGCAGTAATTGAATACGACAGTTTCCATGTTTTTTGCTCTACGCTCAAATAGAGTCAATCACAAAATTCACGGTATTGCTTTAAGGTCAAACTGAGAGGGCGATCAGGCAAGACGAATAAATTAATAAGTACTTATACAATAACTTGTGAACAGAGTTGCCTTTTTAGGGTTCCGTAGCCAAATGGCAAAAACGGAACCCTTATGGATTCGTCATGTCTGTCTGTCTGTCCGTCCGTATGTCACTGCTATGCTGTTGAAACTTGGTAAGTAGATGTATTCTGTGAACCGCATTAAGATTTTCACACGAAAATAGAAAAATAAAACAATAAAATTTGGGGGTTCAAGTATCAATATGTATCCATGGATACCCCATCTATGGATAGGTCTTCAAAAATGATATTGAGGTTTCTAATATCATATATCTAAACTGATAGTTTGCGCGAGAGACACTTCCAAAGTGGTAAAATGTCTGTCCCTCCCCTGTAACTTCTAAAATAAGAGAGTGATAAAACTAAAAAAATAGTTATTTGTTATACAAGAGTGCAAAGTTGCTTTTTAACCGCGTGTTCAATTTTGATGACCGAGCAAGCGAAGGATTCTAAAATTGAATCACGAGCGCAGCGACTGATTCAAAATTAGAATCCTGAGCGTTAGCGAGGGAATCAAAAGAGCACGAGGTGAAAAATCTTTGCACTCGAGTGCAACACGTAACTTTTCATTCCACCTCAGCGAGGAAATGACTAAATGCAAAAAAAACGTTTACAATCACAAGATAGGTACACTTTTATTTCAGTTTAGGTATTAATTACTACATTATGACAGGTAAGTATTACAGAATAATCTTTAAATTTTAACAAAATAATACTAAGGTATAATTAAGAAAATTTTAAAGTAACGTTGCTACAGTTATTTAAATTGAGTGTAATATTTTTGTTTGGTACTGTAATATTGGTGTTAGTCACTTGTGTACTGTTTTTCGGTAAACTATCTGTCATACTTAATAGGTAGTTGTACCGATTCATCGGATTCCCTTGGAGTGAATGTTGGAGAGAGAGGGAGATGGTTAGAACCGCGTACAAAGAAAATTGAAAAAAGAACACCAAGAAGGTTCCGAGTCTGAGTTTTTAACAAATTAAAAAAAAGTTGTATGATATATTCGGCACCATAGAGGTAGCAGTAAATAGGTTTAATGTTTTTTTTAAATTCACAAACTTAGTGCGCACGATGTTCTAAATTCAATTTACTTTATCCTCTAGTGAATAAAAACGGCTTTTCCACTCAGAAGATTAAAAATACTCTTTCCGAGATGGTGGGATGAAAAATATATGATGTACTTTACCATGTAAACTTCAACCGAAAATTAGTTTGAACGAGATGTAGTAAGTAGTTTTTTTTAATACGTCAATAATCGTAAACCGCAATTTACCAAGTACGAAACCCATCGTGCGCGAGTCCGACTCGCACTTGGCCGGTTTTTAAATAAGTTACAGACGGTAGGTATGGACTTTTGTAAGTTTGCCCTGCCACCTTTGAACTACGCCTATGATAACTTGAACTAATAAATCAAATGTTAATTGTAAACAGACGTTGTCTAGTAACCTTTAAAACAAACATAAACACAATGGGGTAAGTAATTGAATACGAAATGGCATTTTAAAGTTCGAATGTTATACTGCAGCCATATTCCGTTGACGCAACCGAACTATTTTCTCGGCTTGAAATCTAGAGCTCGAGCACTCGAGACTACGGAGAAATAGTAATGCACCTTACGACATTACATGAAACAACATCGCCCGTAATCTACATTATTATTACAAAACGGCTTCTTATTTCAACTAACAATTAATTATAATGTAAGTATAACACTTACATTATCATAAATTGAGTAATTTACCGTTGGTGATGTCTACTAATGTTTTGTATGAATAGTGAACGTATCACGCGCAGAGACCAAGGTTGACGGTCGTTCTCGTGTGGTTCTCATCTCATCTAATCCTTGTAAGGATTTTCATCAAATATTATTGTTATGTTTAGGTATAATTATTATCTACTATAAACTTATCCATCATAGATTGTTTAAAAAAGTTGACTATCACGATTTGGAATTTGTAATCATTACTATACCAGTTTTCAAAATTGATTTGAATTCGAACTGATTGTACTCTAATCCCGGAAGTTTTTACTAACCAAATTATTCCATGTCGATAATACTGCACTATTTGAATTATTATAGTTATATGCTTGCAGTTACTGTGTTAGAATACCTGTAGGTACTCGTACATACCTACTTCGTCATAGCGATAAGTAAGTATGTTCAATAAGCACAGTAATGTGCGTGTAACACACTATTTGGCCACACCATAATCACATAAAAATAATGGCATGCCTATTAGTTACGAATAAATGCCATAACTGTTATTTATTACCTACCTACTTACTTTACCTATGGTGTGAGTGACTGCGTGACTTTATTAAAAACGGTTTATTTTAATAGACCTTGAAAGAGAGAGAGCCTATTAGCCGAAAATAGAACAGACCCACACTTGGGTGGCCGTACACATACCCATCCCACGTATGGAACCTTAATCGACCTTCATAACTTCGCGATCACGGTCTGGAAGCTACGTAACTTCCGATAGATATCATCGCTACAACAACTGTCTAGACTAGTCGCGAAAAACAGGACACCCAACGTGCGGACCCACCCACACCATACGTGTGGACTAATAAACAGGACATAGGTACGCCTCTCCCAAGTTGCACTTATATATGTAACCAACAAACGTCTATAAATAATTTACGAGCCTTCTCTTTGACCAATATACATACATTATAAAATGGATCCGCAAAATATTTTGGGTAGCCCTTTGAAAAATTATTTCGTAGCCAGCGTAGGCCGTAACCGCTACGCAGGCAGGTCGTAGCACTCGCAGCCGAAATTGACTACGCCTGAATTATAATTATGTAGGGCAGAAATTACTTGCAATTGCCTTGATAATATTCAATATAAGGAAAGGCTTTTTCTCTTACTCGTACGATTATCGTACCGAAGGAACGAGAGAACGAGGCCGGTCAGGAACACGATGGTGTGACCAAGTTAAAGAAGCTACATCCTCAAGCAATTGAAAAAATTCAGCAAAGACTTGCCTCACCACTTGCTGAAATTTTGATTTTATCAAAATTTCAGCAAGTGGTGAGGCAGATTCTGAGAAGGAACTCTAATTGTAATTTTTTGAATGTCTGTCTACTAGATATTTTTTCATAAAATATTGAATGGGCTACGCTTACTAATTTAATTTCAGGTTATGTTGGTTCTAAGCTATTAAGTAGTTTTTATCAGCACATATTAAAAATCTAGGTAGGAAGTCCCATGTACTCTCTTCTATTGTGTTATAACAGACACTTCGGCAATTATATCAAGTTATATCACAGCACGTAACGTGTAATTATGAGATAAGTACGACAAATCAATGTGGCTGCCGTGATAGTCCTCAAAATAATGAGTCTTGTAATGTAATCATCAGGAAATGGGAAGCAATTATGTTAAGCTTGAGCAGTCATCTGTGTGTCAGTCTGTCACGTTATGAACTTTCTTGCTGAACACTGTCCGCAATAAATCTCTGACACTGTCGGATTTAACTTCATGTTTCGTGTTTTCTATCAGTGTTGTACAAGATTGTTTACGTAATTTGTATAACAAAGAATTACTTCAGTACTTAGAGTTACCTGCTTCGACATTATGTAGATCACAAAAGGTGATGGAGCGTATCATTCAATCTTCAACTTGAAATGTATTGTACCGAATGAATGCCAGCTGAACGCTGTATTTAGCTATCGATATTGCTTGAAATCTCCATTGAAAAATTTGCTCAAACCTTGTTAATTTGTTATGGTCATTGCAATGGAATTTCTAATATGTATTCGCAGTTACATCGCTGCAAGAATTCTTCTATGTGATAAGTAGATCGTAACATACCTCAGTGACAAATTACGTGACGTTAAATTGTCCTTTTGTGCTTCTACGCAGTACAAGGTAGTGAGACATTACGCCGGTAGGGTTAATTATACACAATAGGTGTTACTATAGTGGTCGTTATAATTATCTTGACTGGTAATATCACGCTTTCACATGTATTTCCCGGAATTTGCTGTTTATATTTTCGCCTCCGTAGACAATTTGTAATAACTATGAGGTGCTTCTTTTGACGTAGATACACTATAGTCTTCTAGGTACTAAATTTCGTATATTTTATTAATTCTTGTTTTTTGTTCACCAGCTTGAATACGGCTGGACCCGCAATGGCAACCAGCGATGTGTGCGGCACCGTGCGCCGGAGTCGACGATGTCAGTGAGCAGTGACATCAGGTTCACGCGGCGTAAGCTGAGCCGGCCCTGCCGCGGCTGCTGCGCGGCGCTCGCGTCTTTGCTCGTGTTACTTCTGCTGGCTGCAGTGGCAGTGTACCTCGGACGTACGTATCACTCTATATGCGACGATATCAGTGAGCAGTGACATCAAGGTCCCAGCGAACAGTAAAATGACCCATCACGAGTAACCATAGCGTCACGTATAGAACGCTAGTCCGGTAATTATACCTCGAACTTCGAGATCCCAAGTGACATTTAGACTTCTACCGTCCTACTTTCGACATAGTTAAGGAATCTAGCTGTACTATTATTTATTCTATGCTACTATATAGCTAGCTAGACTATCTCAAGACAAAATTACTCTATCGATCAACATACATTCTCTGAGGCAAGTGTTGCCTGTTGCAACCTAGGTAAACATTTATGTTAGTGAGTTCAAGTTTTTGCCAACATGGTTTCTAAAGGTGCGCTCGCAATGCACACTTTGCAGACCAATTAAGTATAAAACCGGCCAAGTGCAAGTCGGACTCGCGCACGAAGGGTTCCGTACTTAGTAAATTGCGGTTTACAATATATGACGTATTAAAAAAAAACTACTGACTAGATCTCGTTCAAACCAATTTTCGCTGGTAGTTTACATAGTAATGTACATCATATATTTTTTTCAGTTTTATCATACTCTTATTTTAGAAGTTACAGGGGGGGGGACACACATTTTACCACTTTGGAAGAGTCTCTCGCGCAAACTATTCAGTTTAGAAAAAAATGATATTGGAAACCTCTATATCATTTTTGAAGACCTATCCATAGATACCCCACACGTATGGGTTTGATGAAAAAAAATATTTTTGGTTTTAGTTTTACGTATGGGAACCCCCAAAATTTATTGTTTTATTTTTATTTTTGTGTGAAAATCTTAATGCGGTTCACAGAATACATCTACTTACCAAGTTTCAACAGCATAGTTCTTATAGTTTCGGAAAAAAGTGGCTGTGACATACGGACGGACAGACAGACAGACAGACAGACAGACAGACAGACAGACATGACGAATCTATAAGGGTTCCGTTTTTTGCCATTTGGCTACGGAACCCTAAAAACGTGGGCGAAAAGATGGGGTTCCTACGCACGTTATTATTCACGAAGCAACGTAAAACACCTGCTGCAGTTGTGCAGTTCCAATTTTAAAATAATATAGCTGGAATTAGCCGTGGATGAATTTAAGCGAATGTTGCAGCAATTTTGTCAGACATTCCGAGTAATTTTAGGTCTACACGTTACAACCATAAATGGTAACATTACTCAACGTCTGACCTAAAGGAACATGTTGCAATACATCTTGGAACTTAGATGAAGTGTAGCCTAGAGCCATGGTGTACCTAGTAACTAAACTACCATGTATGCTATCGTATAGCCAAGTCAGAGGTCTGTGGGGTGCCCAAAGGCCGTGGCCACATACTAACAAGAAAAAAAGTAGATAAGTAATTACCTAAGTATAAATAAAACATGCGGAAACCAAAATTTCATAATATTTTCAAATGGAGCGAAAATAATATTCATTCATTGTAGTTATTACAATCGAATCGATATCAATCAGTAATCGATTCGCCGCAAGTAACTTACAGTGTCGTAATTCTATTTCGCTTTTCGATCGACAAGTATAACTATCATCTGATTTAGATTCTTTTGTTAGTAAACAGGGGTATTCATAGTTCGAGTAGAGGCGTAAACTGAGCGACATTTGCCCGTCACCGGCGAGCAAAGGCCAGTAAGCTGCGTGGCCTTGCGCAGCCCGCCGCTGCGGGGACAAGTGCACTCCTTATAACAGGCTCTGTTAATAACTATGCTGGCATATTAAATGATCATTATCTTGAAGGCTTAAATATCTAATTTGCTTCTAATTAGACCCAGTTTGCACAACAATCGATCAAGCGATTTGAAAGTTTATAGGAATACTTTCATGCACAGCAGCCACACCAACAAAAGCCTATCTTATATTATTGGCTGAAGTCACGAAAATAAAACTTGATCACCTCAATTAAAATCTGAGAGTGATCGATAAAGAAAAGAGATTGTACTTCCGCGAGTTCCGTGAGTTGCGCATGTTACTCCAAAACTTTGTTATATCGGTTTCAATTGGTGTTATTGAATTTATATAATCATGTGTCGGTATCACGTTATCGCTAATCTTTCACGGTTGTGTGCCTCTCTGAACGAACAGGCTACCAACCTACTTCCTCTGCCTCAGTCATGTCTTGGCAGAGGTGTCGTTAGTCTCACTACAGCTGTTGTAGGCATACCGGACAACAGCTGTAATGAGCATGTTATAACATATGTTATAGATAATATCAGGATGGGTTTCACTGGTCAGAGACATACATTTTGGAGCACAACTGTCCAAATACACTCGGCTCGTCAGAAGGTAGACATATCCTCCATGGTGAAAACTATGTGGCAAAGCTGCTGTCTTGCCATAATGTTCTTATGTGTTCCATGTGATTGGCATGGGCACCGGCAGGACTTTTTTCTGGGGAGTGCATCTCCAGCAACCCACCTCGAATAGGATAGGCGTTCCTTTTGTGTATGTGTACAGAAATAGAACTAAGTTGTCAACTTTGCAGAATATTTTGATTGATAAGTATGAATTCAAGAGCCAGCAAAGCATACTCTAAAATTTTAGCATCTCGCCTAGGATTATTGAACATTTTTGTGTATTTTTTTGAAAGCCAGAATGTTGCAAGTGCACCCGTCCCGGCACCCATGCTAATTGGGTACCTACTTCCAAGCAGTTGTTTACTTTACTGTACTTATAGGTCAGAATTTCTTGGCTGCATACTCTCAGTTTACCCATTAAGATCTTATTACTACCAAATGCTTCAATGAATCACCCATTATAGTCTACAGAAAATACTAATTGGAGAAAACCCGAGTAGGTATTTGGCACGAAATAACGAAAACACACATGAGTTCTATCCAAATATATACGTACTTACTTACTTGCCTATACGTGGGTACCGTAATTGACCCAACATTATACTGCTAAACTGTTCTTACCTATGTACTTGTCATCATCGAGCCGTTATAAATCGAATCCCGGCTTTCTAAGCAATAATGTTGTATTTACAGATATGTACCTGTTCGGAGATCCCCTGAACCGGCAAACGTTCCGGGGCTCGTTTATCGTTACCTCGTGGGGAGCCAGTGAAGGAGAGGGCGAGAAGGGCAACGACCTTGACTCCAGAGCCAACCGGACCCGTGAAAATGAACTGCAGCAGGCACTATACAATCTATATATTAACTCTGAATTGAAATCCTGTTTTGTCTCTGCAGACATACTAGCTTTGGACAGGTAAGATTACTATTGTGTGCCGTTTATAAGTCACGCACGTTTTACTACTTGATTCCGGCATCGAATGATCGATGACTGAAATGATTAAGAAAAAAATATAGGAACAGTGGAAGCTAGCACTAGCATAAAAGCAATTTATTAGGCTTATAAAATTACCATTTATAATATATGTATCAAGGGAAAAACAGTCGAAAGGAAAAGGCCCTCCGTTATAGAAGACGTAGAGACTAGAGACCTCTTACTAGTTATGGAGGCAGATAAATCTACAGTTTGTCAGAAAGTCGGACGTCAAGACATAACAAACACAAATTCATAAAACAGTCGTAACCAAAAAGAAAGGGTTATTAAAAGCGAAATGGCAAGAAATAACAATGCAATTGAATGATTAACAAACGATACACGTATCACAATTAGTTAGCTTTTAATTGCAGCCTCGCTTCTTTGAAACTCAACATTGATTAATTGTTATCTTGCATCCGAAACTTCTTGTTGTAAAACGGGTTGTTTAAATACAAAAGTTACTGAAACCTTAATGAGTTCAAACCACGTTACTGTCCTGAATAATTAATGACAGTAGTAAACATTTTTTGTGTAGTTGCGAGATGTGTTGTGACCTCTTTTAAATCTGCTATAAGAACAAAAACATTTAAAAACCCGTTCAATGCCAACTTGATTCACGGTCAAACATAAAATCCTATCAGGCTCAGAATACCTACTTCGTAAACCAGGCTAAAATCATTTCAAAGTTTTTATTAACATGTAAATTTATATTATGTTAATAGGTGCCGTCTAGTAATGTCTTTACCGATGGATGGAGAAAGTACACTTTCTCGAAATCTCCGGGGTCTGTATCTGTAATCGAGCGTGCGCCTGCGCATGCCATGTTTTAGTAAAACGCTACAATTTCAAGTTGTGCCTTATGATGGTGCCGCTTATACCATCAGCAGATTTGACAGACAGACGGCTAAAATTATTGTGTTTTGTTGTGCCTAAAGTGAATTGAAAATTCATTTAAAGGTAGTGTCGAACAACGTTCAATTTAAGAATTTGATCTGACCTTATTGGTTTTTGTGCCCATTTAATATTTTACCGGTAGCATTGGCGTAGCGCAGAGACAAACTCGACTCGATATAGGAATTTAGTTTTTATACATTAGTCATACCAAGTCTCACTATATACTTATGTATTTGTCGTAGAAATCGAGACCATTTTTATATAAAACAACTTTTACTTTTTATGTACTATAAAACGTCGTCGGTCCTTATAAATAAAATGTCTTACGATATCATATCGCTACATTGCATTGCTATGTATTTGACACAAGAAAGTTCTATACGTGCTTTGTTTTAGAGCTTCGTAGTCTTCGTTATAATTTCTATGCTGCGCACGCCGTTGCCCGTACTATGTAGGTAATCCACATTGAAGGTTGTACCCGATGTTTTATGTTCCGGCCCTTTCTTTTTGCGAGCTGAATTCAAATCGTAAATTGTATGTTACAATGCCAGCCGTGAATCTTTTCACTACTGGAAATCCTGGCCACTTTCCCGGATTAGATGGACGGCGTAACCTAGATTATTTAATTTCCTTTTACAATAGGCCATGGCTCCACTTACTAACATGAATCATACGAAGTGAAGTAACAATAAAGGTTTGATTAAGTTCTTAATTGTAAAAAGGATTTCATAAGCACACAACTTCGGTAGCACATCCCTGAGAACTTGAAGCTGTTGAAATGTTATTCAAACATAATATAAGAAATTCCCATTCCCACTAAGATTTAGCTGGCGGAAGTACTAAAAACAGATTTGCTGTGCCAATAGTTGTCCCAGATTTTATGTTTTTATTATATCTTACGTGACTTCCACCTCTTTTGCTCTTGTTAACGCTTTTCTAGCATAATTGTTATTTACTGACCGTAACTGTTACGCAATGCATATTTAAGCGTTAACATTAACATAACAACCGTAAACAAAAACCTTGTGAAGCCACAAATAGGGAAAAATAACTACAGCTTACATTATTAAAATACCTATAGGTATTCATATCAATTTTAATGAGCTAACTAATTAACCTCATGAGATAGAAAATGGTATCTAGAATATCTAGATCCCTGAAGCAAACAACAAACTCGTAGTTTGAGATCCTCGAACTGCTTGGAAACTTTGTGACACTAACTCAATTCAGAAGTTCGGCAGAGATGAGACGTACGTGACTAGTTTCTCACAACTCTCTAAAGACATTATAGCAACTCTAGAGACAATCAAAACAGAAAACCATAAGAAAGGCAAAGTGGACAAGTTAACGCGAGAGAAAACTAAAGCTAATGATGCCGACATTATTATGAAATACTTCTTCCATATTTAGTAAAGATATTTAAAAAAAAAAAAAGAAAAAAAGAAAAGAATATTTAGTAAAGCTTTGGTCATGAACGTGGTAGTCTTGTTTTGATGGACATAGTGCCGATTTCTGAATTGAGTCTTTTGAGACTTTGAGAGAACGACTAAAAGCCTACTATAATGTCAAAATTTGACAAGTGTGAAGGTTAAAGTAGAGTTTGACAAATACTCAACTTCAAATGCTTAATTCAGAAATCGGGGGATAGGCCGTAATCCGTACCTATTCCAGATAAGATTTGAGATTTGTCGGTGTTAATCCGACGGATAAGTCGGTCGCCGCCGCTGTGCTCCGCACCGGTGACTCTGTTGTCTACCCATTAGATAACTAGGCTAACTACTTTAACAAAATATAAATTCCAGTTCTGCAGAAGGTATTCGCGTCCACTTTGAGGTGTCTTTCGAGCCGATCTTTACCGCGGTCAGCACGGCAGAGGTGACAGCAGTACTCGCGCGCGAGCTGGCCGTGCCAACAGCGTTACTGAGCAAGATAACCACGATACCGGAGACACTACATATTGAGGTAAGCAGTTCAATTAGCACCTTATAACACTAGTTATCTTTACGCTCTTTTTACTCTGTAAACGGTTAAAATTTGTTACGTAGTTACCGTTTGAAAACAAATATACAATATCCAGTAAATTGTAACTAATTCCTTATTTTTTGTTTAACTTTTACACTTGCTCGTTAAAAATCTGTTGGTTGAATCCCTCCCGACACGTAACCGTCAACTCAAATAATCTCCTATCCATGGTCTTATGCAAATTAAAACAAAACCGGCGATGCAAACAGGTAGATTGGTTTATTATCTAATAAATACATTGAGCATTATTAATGAGATAATAATGTGAGCATCTCAATTCCTCATGGCGAGCTAGATTTCAGCGCTAAATAGCAAGGCAAGCAACTCATTGTGAAACATCGCAGTCTTTACGGTTAGATGATCTTTATTTGTTCAAAATATTCTCCTTTTCTTTAGCTGTGGATATTTTTCGATTACCAAATCCTGTTTTGGAGTATTAAACAAAGTGCAATCAAATTGCAAATTGTTATTCGTACATGTTGCTAATTGCACGGTTACGCAGTTCTATTAGATTTAAGTTTAATTTTAGGCAGATTTACCTTCTATTGTTGCACGCTAACGTTTATTCTTGTATTTTGCTCTTGAAATGCATTGCAGTGGGGCAGTCACCCCGTCGAATTAACATAACTATCTGATTCGTTTGTATATTGTTTGCGAAGAACAATGAACTTTAATACATTTTTGTTAGATTGAAAGCCATGATTAGGAGGCATGCGGTAGTTGGAATGTGTATGTTGACGACACAAAGGTAGTTAACCACCGTGACACACAGCACTGAGCGCACCTTCAGTTAAAAATGTCTCCCGAGGTACCTAAGTACGAAGCTGTTTCAGTGTTTATATAAGTGTCACCTAGCCGTGGACTGACCTCGCTAAACTTAGTGTAACCTCGCAGATCGATCAATCGAAAGGCAATTACCGGACCGGAGACCGGTGTCTTTGAAGATACATTTCATACAACTTCCTTTCATCTTATCGCCTCATCGATTCAATCTAACAGTCACGTAGATAGTTAGGTAGCATTATAAGTTGGTTTATCATTGTTAAAATCATAGGTTAAAATGGATATAAATGAATAGGGAGTGGTTTATTCTACTAAGCCTTTGTGCAAGGCTTCACAAAAACAAGACATTGAATAAAAGTCTCCTCACATAAATTTTAAGTCACAATTAATATAGTCAATACCTATTAACGTGATAATATAATATGCAAAATGATTAGAATGGAAAAAAAACATAGCTACTGTTTTCAACCGTCAAGGTTTTGAGAGCACAGACTTGCATTCTGAAAGGATTATTCCGTAATGAATACAATACAACGTAGTTAGGTTGGTATCTAGAATTTTTCTTTTTGTTGATCATTCGAACTAGTAGAGGACAGGGCCAGATATCAATATTTGTAAAACAGGAATTAACGAAAGAACGCTTTTGACAAAGAATGTGGAAGTATGATCTGGAATTGCCATTACCCTAACACTTCCGAGCCTAATATAGCGATTATCTACGGACGATTGTACCCACTTTACTATTGCCGAGCTACTGCTAAGTCACTGTATGTATACAGCTTCAACATTTGCATTTATTACAGGAAAGCTCGGTGATATCATCGCTACAGCTGAAGGAGACAGAAACGACACCCATAGAGACTCCGACCACGGAAGCCGTGACTCCTGACGCAGTGGAGGAGATTCGGGAGTGCTCGCCAGTGACTCTGCCGTTGTGTTCTCATCTGCCTTACAACAGCACCTCGTACCCTAACCTGGTCGGGCACACGGCAAAAGACGCGCTGATGAGAGACCTCGTGGCTTTCAGAGAACTCCTCGACGCTGAATGTTCACATCTTGCACAGGTAATTTATGAAGATTAGGTATTCCTCAATCTCAGAACTTTGCCCTCTGAAAAATAGCAGTTGTCATCGTCAGGCAGCGGCAGCGGAAATTCCATACCGATACAGCAAAACTGTTTGGTCGCTTTGGTAATAAAATTCAGATTTGTTATGGCAACAGTGCATGAAATTAGACGAATGGCTGAAACTGTAACCTATTGATTACAATTGAGCCTTATTAAAAATTGCTATTTTTCATGCGTAGGAATTATTTTATCAACCTTTCGGTTGAATCAAATCAAAATCAATCGGTTTTATCGTGGGTGATTGTTTACTCATACTCACACATTCTTCAATCTTTATTATGTTGCAGGATTTCGTGTGTCAAATGCTTCAACCGCAGTGTTCGGCAGACCGTCTTATCCGGCCGTGTCGTGCATACTGCCGAGCTTTCCACGCTGGGTGCGGCGCGCGCCTGCCCGACCGACTGCGCCCACACTTCGACTGCTCACGGTTCCCTGACTACTTCGGCACGGGATCCTGTGCTCCGGAACCAGGTAAGATTTGGATTTCATTAAAATTTACGAATTTGGATAGAGAAGTAAGAAAGTTGAGATTTTAAAGGGTTCTGACTCCCAAGGTTTGTAGCTGTTAATACAATTATTTCAAACCTTGTCTGACGATGGATAACCAGTTCGTGATTCTACTCATATACACGTAAATTCGTCAGATGTGACTGCCAGTGCCTCTACCGGGATTTAGGTTCCGTTTTACCCAGCTGACATAGAAGGAGGATAATCTTTTTATATTATTTCTACAGGATGCTCTAACGGCCTGCAAAGACTTGCTCTATCTCGTCGGGAGTGCGATGGAATCCCTGACTGCGCAGGAGCAGAAGATGAGCGCAATTGCGCACACTGCTCAGCGGCAGGCACGGGAGGTTTGCGCTGCGCGTTACACACACGCTGTCTGCCCGCACATCTGAGATGTGACGGCACGCCCGACTGCCCTGATGGTAGCGACGAAGCTGGATGCCGTAAGTTGGTTCAAAATGTTAACCCCTGAACATAAAGTTGAAAGTGGTTCTAAAATATAAATCCAGAACAAATCCATACCATACGTCTTGTTAACAAATCTGGCGGACTACCCCAAGGCACTATCGTTGGACCTGTGTTTATACACATTATTATAATTAAGTAGATACCTACGAAAACTATGTTAGGAACAAATTAAGGTTTGCAACGAAATTGGAGTACCACAATGCGATATCGTTGGGCCTTCATAAATACCAGTAACCCCCGGTTTATCAACACTCGATTATCGGGCTGATAACGTACTTAATCGACGAATAATCGCCGGTTATCTACTGTCATTGGCTGTTAAAAAATTATTCAACTAATCACAGCATACAATACGTGCTTGAGAATTTGTCACATTAATTCTTCAATAATTTAGCGGTGAGCAACCGGCCTAAATTACCTAAAACTAAACTAAATTTTCCCGCGCAAATTGGAATATTCAAATCGGCAACTTAATCGGAATATTAAGGCAACATCAAATCAAATCAAATTATTTATTTGCTGGAATGTTAGAAATCTGTTAGAACAGTTGAGCCATACATTCTGCCCAAAATTTGACATGCAAAAATTAAATAAATAAAACAAAGACATAAATATACAATTAATTAAATAAGGTGGAGAGAAAGAAAAAGTAATAATATAGTCAGATTCTGTTAAAATTTCCAAAATACATTCGAAGCAGTCAATTTGTGAATTAGGGTTAAAACCGTCAAAACAACATTTATAAAATCATTAAAAGAAAGTAAAAAACACAAAAAATAAAATCATAGTAAAAAATAAAACAAACTTATACAGTTAAAAATGTCGAAATAAAAACAAATCACTCAATTATACATTAAAATAAATTGAAAACAGTCAATATCATTTTAAAATATTATCAATAAAAATCAAGAAAGTCAAGTTATAATTAATAAATATCATTTAGAAATAATAAAATAAATTATGTCAAATACATAAAAATGTCAAAATCAAATCACTAAAACAGTCAAATACAATTAATAAAATCATCATAGTCAAATACAAAATAGTCGGAATACAATCAAATTAATAAACAATCTTAGGGGTTATAATGATGCAAATTTTATATGAAAACTATTACATGTTAGGAACACTTAAAATTTGCAACGGCTGAGGAGGAGTACCACAAGGTACTAGCGTTGGGCCTGCATAGATCTATAAATCAATCATTTATTTTGTAAAAAATAGGTGGTAGTATATTGTTAAAATATGTGCACTATGTTTTGTCAATATCTGGCGTACAAAATTAAGATCTACATTTATGAATACTTACAAATACCATGTGTATAACCTAATTTGTTTCTACTATTGTTTTTTTCATTCACTTTAAAAAAAAACCATTCATAGTTTGGATTGCTCGCTCCCTGTCATCCTGGCGACGAGAGAACAGTGAGTCAACCCTGGGTGCTATCCGCAGCCGCAGCGGGTATGCGGTGTGGGCGGAGGGGGGACGGGATGGCAAGATCTGCGCAGCTCCCTATGAACACGACAAACGTGCGCTCACCAGTGTTGCTGCCTCGCTCTGTAAATCGCTCACCTTCAAGTGAGTATTCGTCTTATTCATCATGCCTCCTAGGGTCTAGTTAGGTAATGGTGGTCTAGGTATCTAGCTTTTTGTCACGTCAGTTACTCGTCGACGTCGTTATTTTATCAAATAAGGTGTCGGTACGCCTTCATTAAGGCCTAGGTCACAGTGGCGTAGCGTGCCTTGGCAGGGCCCCGTATAAAAATTTGTTTGGGGGCCCTTAAGAAGTCTAAAGATTTCTCACAGAAGAAAAAAAATGTTTGCATAAATTTAAAAGAAATATTTATTCACCATAATTATCTATCTGTCACTTTTTCCAATTTTTTTACAAATAATTCAAATTAAATATACACTCTCCTTGCCTTTTTTTGCAAACTGATTTATTAAATCATTTATAGCTGATGATGACTTTAGTTTTTCTAAAGTTTCTGCCTCTATGGACAATAGAAACAGTTCTGACAGGCGTTCATGTTCCATCGAAGTTCTTAGGTAATTTTTTATCATTAAAACTGATAAAAAATTACCTAAGAACTTCGATGGAACATGAACGCCTGTCAGAACTGTTTTGAAAAATTCTTTCAGCAGTTGCGGTTGTAATTGGAAGGGTCAAGAATAAAACGCATGCTGTTATTACCTCTGGAAAACTGAATGCAAGACTATTGAATTTTATCAGCAATAATTCAATAAGTTCCTTAATGGAATGAATTTTTGAAAAACAGATTTTAAGCATGTTTTTAGAGCCTTTAATTGGTCATAAAGATTAACTGAGATGCCTTTACTGTATTAACAAAAATTGGGAAGTTTTTATTAACTTTTGCTTACGCACTTTGGGGGCCCCCATGGCCCGGGGGCCCCGTATAATTGATACGGCAGATACGGCGGTAGCTACGCCCCTGCAGGTCACCTACCTTCTACCAATATGTATTAAATATCTGAGTACAGTCACAGATAATATAATACTAGCACAGTATAGCCAATAACAAAATTCTCCTTACGTAGACCTAATTACAAAGAATGAGCAGTGGTGGCCTCAACTTACGTGTCGGTCGTGGGTTCGAAACTCGGCAGGCGCTTTACTTAGTGTAAATTATTTCATCACCAATGCTCTTAAAACGGTGAAGGAAAACATCGTGAGGAAACCGGCATGTCCTAGAACTAAACATTCGAAGAAATGTGACATCCACCTGGATCCACCAACCCGCACTGCAGTGGTGCGTGGTGGATTAAATGCCAACATCCCCTCTTTCACAGAGAGGAGGCGTGTGTCCCAGCAGTGGGTGGGGACCTACTTTAAAAAGGCTGATGATGATGATGACAAAGAATTTGGAAATTTTTGTTTCTGTCTATACCTACTACGTCTTAAGTTCCAATTCACTCACGCGTTTCGGTGTCTCGATTCAATCGAATTGCTCATTAAAAATCAAACAAACGACTTTACCAGCAATGTTGTAGGTAGGTAATTACCTACTTAATTAGTATTTGTCTACATTCATAATTACATAGCATTGTGGATAGGAGTAGTAAAAACACAATCACTGTATGACTGTACTAGCATTGTTATTTC
Organism: Orthosia gothica; assembly: GCA_949775005.1. Lineage (NCBI taxonomy): Eukaryota > Metazoa > Arthropoda > Insecta > Lepidoptera > Noctuidae > Orthosia > Orthosia gothica. The sequence continues at coordinate 1,850,166 of OX459049.1, forward strand.
TTTCATCGTAAAGATCTAAGCGGAGGTTTTTATAGATACTAACTCAGACTGAGGACCTTGATTTAAACATAAAACAGAAATAGATAAAATAAGTTACTATATTATGTAACTAGGTAGGTACCAACTGTAAGAAACTATGTGCTCTTTATGTAGGTATGGTTAATGGAAATCCTTAAATTACAGGGCTTCATTTAGCGCAGAAGTAGTTCCAGATGCCGAAGATGTGGACCAGGATGATAAGACTGATAGAAAGAAAGAAAAACCACAATATGTTGAAATAGTGGACCCCTTCGCCGCAGAAATATCATTCTTTAAAAGTGATTGTCCCGAGCGAAAAGTGATACGAGTCATTTGTGATCATTTAGGTGAGTTTTCATTGATGCATGTCTACATAGGCAGGTAGGTAGAAACTGGTTGGGTACTTTGGTATATCTTATGAATCTCATTACAATTAGGTACCTAGGATCCTTTTGGAGGCAACGCATCTGTGTGGTACCTACACCAGCCCAACACAGTGTATTGTGTTTAAAATGCTGTACCTATTTAATTTTATATTCCTAATTTCTTTCAGGTAACTAACTGCCGCACTCAGAGACATTTAACGGTTACTTAACGCGCTCCTTAGTATAGATTTTGTACCAAAAATCTCTACTAAGGCACAGATTACTTAATAGTTACTACTAAGGAGAGTTTTAAGTAACCGTTAACGTCTCTGAGTGTGGGAGTAAGTCGTTTATCCTTCATTACTAGAGTAAGCGTAGTAGTAGCCTAGTAAAGAAAATATTGATAAATCACATTGCCTTGCTACAGAATGTGGCGTGACCTCTGCCCGCGGCGGCAGTGCAGTGGCTGGCGTGGACGGCTTGCCACGCTCGGCCCGGCCGGGCGACTGGCCGTGGCACGCCGCACTCCTACGCACGCACGTGCACGCCTGCGATGCCGCGCTCATACACCCCTCCTGGCTCATCACAACTGCCTCCTGCTTCCAAGTGAGTATAGGTACCTTTAGTCTCTGATATAAGAATAAAGTACTATAGATTGGAGAATTCGTACGTGACACCCCCATGGTCCGCGCGGCTCGATGACGCGACGACGCTCCCGTCAGGTGACCCCGTCCCGTGCGCACATTTTACCACCCCTGTTGCCTTACGTCACACGCGCCCGCGGACCATGGGGGTGTCGCGTACGAATACCAAGTACGAATTGCCAAGCTCTAAGTAGTATCTTTTTGTAACATTTATTGAGTAAACAGGAACAGGAAAAAATAATCAAACTTTTGTCGTATCCTCACAGGGACAACCAAAAGCTGAATGGACTGCTAGGTTTGGTACAGTGCGTATACAAAGTACGACTCCTTGGCAACAGGAAAGACGAATAGTTGGCATGGTTCGTTCTCCAGTAGAAGGCAGTATGCTCGCACTAGTAAGGCTCGAGGAACCTGTAGAGATGACGGACTTTGTGAGACCTATATGTCTTCCTGAAAACGGCGCAGAACAAGCGACCCGAAATGTTTGCAATACCCTCGGATGGACCAGAAATAAGGACCAATTGCAAAGAGTTCATGTGGTAACCAGTCCTATGAATACGTGCGAAAATGTGAGCATTGCCACTGTTAATGGAATATGCGCCGAGCCTCTATATGATCAAGATGACTGTGATGTAAGTATATAGAGAAATATAAATCGAGATTACAGTCATGTAAGCAATAAAGGCCACTGTAATAACACTTCTATTTTTTTTTGCAGGAGGAGGAATATGCGGGCAGTTCAATGATGTGCTTCAACGATAAAACAAAGCAATGGTCATTGGAAGGAGTCAGTGGTTGGCGTATTGCTTGTACAAAAATAGGATTGGGGAGACCTCGCATATATGACTCCATTAGCTCTCATGTTGATTGGATTCGACGAACTATTTCAAATTCAGCAAGATGACCGAAAGATGTACAATACTTTACATTTTAAAAGACTGTATTTGATACTTTGGATGTATAGTTGCTTTATACGCCATATAAAACTGTAAAAACAGATGGTCAGAAATGTGTTTTATCTAATTTTAAGACTCAGATATTGTGGGGTATGGGATGGAATCAAGAATACATGTCAATCGACATGATGAACTTGTAACTACGTCAACTAATTAGTAATGTGATAAAAATAGTGCGTCATATTAACAATACTCAATAAACTGAGGCCTAGATGATTTCAATAATATAAGGTGTGAAATTTTGTTTATAACTTAGTTTAAGTTGTTAGTAACTATGTATATTTTTTGTAAGAAATCTAAGTTGTTAATCTAATTTCTATAAAATTGACTTTTGTAAGTGCCTATTTTATTTTAGTTATAAAATTTTAAGATAATTTATTGAATATAAAGTTTATTGTTAAAATTAATGTACCTACCTATTGTAAATAATATTATAAGAGTGGAGCCAAAATTTATAGCTAGCTATAATACATTTTACATAAAATTATAGTTGTTTTTTTATGTCAATGGGTTTTAATATTAACATGGTTTATTTTTATATCTCGTCAAACGCCCATGCACATCCTTTGTTACAAGCCAACTGCTAAAGGATCAATCTCCTTGTGAATGTAGGGAAATGTGGGCCATGATAAAGAAAGATTTATTATTTTACATAGCTATTTTATTTACACACTGATCATATCCATAATTAAGAGGATAACACTACATTTGATTCTAACTTTTACTTAACACACCTTCCTCTTGCAGTTCTTGTCTAATTTTAACTTGAACACTATCTGGTAGACTCTTGAGTTCCTTGTTAATGTATTCATTTAAATCCCGTAATGGTTTGTAGTACTGATGCACTATTTGTGATCCTGCAAACATAGACAGCATAGCTGCCGATGAAAATGCTATATATTGACCCCAAGTAACTCCGGCTGGCATCTTATGCTGCTGCGTATTTCTTTATCTTTTCTTCAACTATTTCGTGAGCTTGCCGTCTCTTAAAAGTGCTGTAAAAGTTTACTTCTCCAACTTTCCAATTGATCATAGAAAACTCCAAAGCGGCTCCAAGTACAAAAAACATGGGGAGAAACCTATACATCCCAAGGGTGTTTTTCCCGGGCCATTTGTTTACTAATGTCTGAATCCAGCCTATTCTCATTGAATCCGATTGTGTATAATCTCGAAGAATCTAAAGATACTGCACCACTTTCAATTATATAATATGCTAGAAATAAGCACAAAACGATCACAATTCGTCCAAACCAAAATAACCTTAAAAAAATTATGTCACTTCGACAGCGACTATACCACAGACTACTTAGAGATACTGACTAATGACTATACTATCAGCAAAACTCCTTTCATTCTGCTGTCACTGTCAGTCTCATTTTTTTTTTAAATTATTTGTGGCTAAGCCACTGCTGCATTTTATTATTTCGCTCTGATATTCTTTAGTATGCATTAGAATGCGGATGTAACAGATTCTAATATTTTTTGGAGTATTTGGCAGCAAATTGTATCGAGTCAGTCTTCCCAGTAAGCTTTGCAAAGGCAGTCAATACTACAATAAAATACTCCGCTCCACTATCCCGAGATCGCTTCTGTCAATGATTTCTCAAATTGTCCAGTTGCGTAGACAGTTGAGACACAAAACTACACCATTAATATATCACAATAGCCACTAGGAATCAATTTGCAAATAATGTTATCAGCCACTGAACTTCACTCGACAAAATCCCGCCCACAGATCCCGCCCAAAACTCATGTCCGTGACTACCGCAGGACCCCGCCAGCAACCGCTTCCATATTTGGTAAATAATTACTACTCAATTGGTACCAATTAGTACCCGAACAACAAAGGTACCTTAGTAGTTTTCGAGAAAATCGACTTTGAAGGTGTTCCTGCGGTAGTCACGCTCCATTCAGCAGGACCACCATGAGCGCCGAAAACGGGGGCATGCTACAGCTATTCTAAGTATACAAATAATTACTACCCATAAATGTGATCCATTTCGTAAAAAAAACAGAACTGAATCATTTTTATTTATCGAGAAATCAACGATGATAACTTTCGCTCGCTCGTTCAGCAGGACCACGACTTTGAATGTTGATTCCAAGTTGGAGGAGCCTGCGACTTTCCTCAAACCTACATAGAAAATTACTACCCTGCAAGATAAAATTGATACCCAGAATTCACAACTAGTACTCCAGTAGTTTACGAGATATACTATGCCATTGGTGGGGTGGCGGTAGTCACGGTGTTAAAGGCGAATGGCAGGCTTGTATGGGCATTTCGTACCGCTAATAAAAATTCGTGTTTTGGGATATTTTTTGTTTTAATTAGTAGTTTATATGATAGATAATCCCTTTTTAAATTCTTAGATTTTTAGAACTTGGGACGTATAAGTTATAACCAGTTTTATTTTTTAAGGTTATGTACTAGTGTACCAATGTTACATATAGGTAAATGTTACATATTGTTACATAATGTGTAAAGTAAATGTTCTAAATTGTTTTTTGCTATCTTTTTGTGTTTTATTTACTTACCATTAAGTAGGTAGATTGAGATGAGGATTGTACCTATTCAGGGCATTATAAGATACCTAAGTCCAGCAGCGGATTGCAACAGTTTGATAATGATGAGTTTGATTATATTTAGTGTTATATGTATTTCTGAATAATTAATTATCATTTTAATATTTGAGTTATTTTACAAAAGGCAACTTCTAAAACATTACTGCGTTTAATGTACGATTTGATTACGTTTATTTATTCAAATCTTTTTACTGATATTATTTATTAATCCGAAGTTCTAAAAATAGTTAACTTACATAAAAATAAATGGCTTAGTTGCCTTAATAAGTGGTATAAATTCTATAACCGAACAACGAAAAAAGTATGCGGTACGAAATCTGCCGTTCACCTTTTCATTTCAGGATTGCCCTATTAAAAACTTAGTGAATTCTGCCCAAATGTATACAAAAATTACTACTCCTACAGAAGATAAAGCGACCAAAAATTCAGATACCTAAGTGTTGTATTTTAAGAGAAATTAGCTTTCATTACTTTTTAAAAAAGTTTATGGATGTCATTTTAGTAAAAACAACAGTTCACAATCTATAATTTTACAAAATGTGTACCTAGGCAAATAACAAAAAAAAATAAACATTTTGTTACACATGGCCTATAATACCTTTGTTAATGCCGTGGGTAGGTAGGTACTCTAATAATTATTTTTCTGTATTGTAAGTACCTACCTTCTGTGTTTTTATATGAATACCATTAAAGAGCGATAGGTATTTCTTATTTATTTCTTTTCTACTAATTTACCATTGCTGCAAGCTTAAGTACATACGTATTAAAAAGTTCTGAGGTAACAAAAAAAAAAAAAAAAATACAGTTGAATTGATAACCTCCTCTTTTTTGGAAAGTCGGTTAAAAACCTAATTTGGGGCTGGCCTGTGTTAACAAACTTACGCTTTGAGCTTTCAGCGACAAGCCTCGTAGGGCTTGGCTTTGTCGATGCAGTCCTACCTTGTCCGTCTCCTTCAGAGACGGCAAGGTGGCGTGGTCTTGAGGGAGAGCGCTACGGTCGTGTAGATCCTCAAGGCAAGTGCGGTGATTTTCCTTCTCGTGGTTGCCGCCCTGTTTTTGGTCTAATTCCCTATGAAATAGACGTAACAGAAATCACCGGGCGATGTAACACAGGGGTGGCGAGGTCATGCCCCTGGGTGTCCACCATTGAACGAGAACAATGATGGATAGCAATGACCTCCCGCGTGTTTGTGCCGTGCGCGGGGACCCGTACGGGGGGATGAAGGGATCCTGGTGGCTGAGCCGACGAGCGTAGGCGGTTTAACGTCTCTGAGGCAACACTCCACTTTGGCCCGGATTTCTCATCACACGGGAGGCCGTAGTTTAGCCAGCTACGGTCAATCGGCTGCGGGGTCCGGTCAGACGGCCCCCAGGCGAGTTCACTCCCATTGGGGGCTTGCAGGCGGCAGTGCTCGCTCGCATCGCTAGTGGTAGCGGTGTGGGTTGGTGCTGTGCAGTCTCGTGAGCAACTAATGGGGGGGGCTATATCCCTCGACTAAACCCTGGTGCTACCGTAGCATCGCCACTTGAGCACTCCATGGCGGGTGGGGATAGTTGAGGGACGAAAATATAAACGGGATTTTTAATGGATTTTAAGAAAAAAAACCACAAGGCGAAAGGACCGGCGAAAGCTGGGACTGCGCTCCAAAAGGCGGGACCGGCAAAAGCTGGGACTGCACACCAGACGGCGGGACCGGCGCAAGCCGGGACTGCATCTTCCCTAGCAGGAACGTCCAGAGGCGAGACTGCAGTGGAGTCTCGAGATGGGGCTGTGGTGGGACTGTCAATTGACGGTACTGCTGCGGCACTGTCGAGGGTCGGCACTGCTGTGGGACCACCGAAGGGCGGAACTGCAAACCAGCCCACCGGGCATAAGGGTACTGACAAAGCTGGCGCGACACGGGAGCCTTGCGTTAGAGGTCAAATGATCTCGGACCTTGCAGCCCCGGACGCGACCGGCAAAGGCAGCACCTCGTCGTCTCCTGGGGGCCGGCATGATTCAGGCTGGCTTCCGGTTGTACGATCTGGGGCGCAGCGGAAAAAGCGTCAAAAGCTGAGACAGCAGGCGGCTCTTGAGGGGACTCCTACGGAGGGCCCATCAAAGAGACCGCGTGCTGTTCTCAGCGGGGACAGCGGGGACACGGTGGCCAAGAGAATGAAGACCCAAGGGCATTCATCCTCAACCGGATCCTTTAGGGATGCGGTGGCGGCTGTGAAACTCGCTGTCGTCACAGTCAAGTACCCAGAGGAGTACTTGAAGGCGGAGGACTTGGCGCCAATCCAGGAGCTCATTATTGGGAAACTGGAGGATGCGCCGGATCCTCTGCCTGTTCTCACGGTTGCTCCCGGAGTCGTTGCAGGTGCAGTACATGTATCCTGCGACGACTCTGATGCAGCTTGCTGGTGGTTTCGGGGTGCCATCCACAATGTGGAACTTGGCTCCCTGAAACTCAAGGTCGTCGACGCCAAGGACCTTCCAAAGCCAGTCAAAATGGCATGGAAGAGTCGCAACTTGGCGTTGCAAGACTCTGCCCGGGCCATTCGACTGCTCCAGCGACTTAACCCTGCCTTGGGGACGGACGACTGGAAGGTCGTGAATACTCTCACTGAGCAGACCGGCATCCGTCGTATCGTCCTCATGGACGGGGTGTCCGCTGGGGTCATCAAGGCCGCGGGCTACTCTCTTCCAGGAGGTATTGAACGATACTCGTTCAAGCTCCTGGAAGAAGACAAGGGAGAGGCGCCCACTGTGGAAGCAGAAGCGGAGCCCTCCGAGGATTGACCACCGCAATGCGATGGGGCCATCGACGAAATCTCTGCTCACGACGCAGCGCAGGAGACAGAGGTTCAGACCGGGGCGTCGGAGGCAGACCACTTCGACACCCTGGGGATTGAGTCGCCGACTGCTCTCGAGGAGAGCCAGGCGATGGAGGAGGGGCCTCAAAACTAAGGCCCTCCCATATCAACACAGGCCCATCAAAATCATCCAAGACGGAGGGACTAAGGTGTGTACAAATAAATTTGCATCATTGCAGAGCCGCTACTGCCCTTCTGGCTCGGCAACTGAAGCTTAACACATATGACGTTGCCTTGATACAGGAACCTTATCTGTATAAGGGGACTATAAAAGGCTTAGGTGGGACAGGAGGTATGGTATTCTATGACTGTCCAACTAATGACGCGAGGACTTGCATCTATATCAGGGGCGGTATAGAGGCAATGCCCTTATGTACTTTCTGTTACAGGGATCTCACAACAGCTCTGATCCAAGTGGGGACGGGTACAGAGAAAAGGAGAATTATCCTTGCCTCTGCCTATCTCCCATATGAACAAAAGGAACCAGTAACACCACTAATCAGAAGGCTGGTTGAATACGGCAACCAAGAAAACCTCGACCTGATACTTGGCTGCGATGCGAATGCACACCACGTCGTTTGGGGCAGTTCAGATGTCAACAAACGAGGGGAGGATTTGTTGGACTTTGTGGTAAGCTCTTCTTTACAAATCCTTAACGCAGGCAATAAACCTACTTTCAGGACCTCGGCGAGAACTGAAGTTATTGACCTGACACTGGCTTCAAACAGGGCCAGCGGTCATATTGAAAACTGGCATGTATCGGACGAAATCTCTCTGTCTGACCATAATTATATATGCTTTAGGTTTAGGACGGCGGGAGTAGCCGAAACTAGACGAAGGAGAAACCCAAGGCATACAAATTGGGACTCGTACAGGAGGGACCTATAAATAAATCTAGGGAGCCCTAAAGGTAAGCTTAATTTGAAGCGGACAGAATCAAGATGGGCACCATCGGTGCATGGGAAGATAATTGCCCAGAGAAAAAGGCCTTTTGTAAAAAGGTACCATGGTGGACTCCTGAACTAGTTAAAATACGTCAGGAAACACGACAGGCCTTTAATGATGCAAAAGCCAAGAAGGATTTCTCAGGCTATCATAGCATGCTGACAAGGTACAACACGGCGGTACGCAAGGCCAAAAGAACTAATTGGCGGCAGCATTGCACCTCCATTGAAACTCTGCCAAATGGAATGAGGGTGTGCAAAGCAATGTCCATGACTAAGACAAACCCACTATCATCTATAAAGGATGAGAATGGGCATCTCACGGAAACTGGACAGGACACTCTGGGCGTGATGTTTAGGACTCACTTCCCGGAATGTATACTGCGCGACAGCGATGAAGAGGAACCAGTCACAAGGGACGAGCTCACAAGGCACACGTCCAAAAATAACTGGCTCACGGCAAAGAAAGTGGTAGATGAAAATAAACTAAAGCTTGCCATAGCGGGCTTCCAGCCTCTCAAATCACCTGGTCCGGATGGCATCTACCCAATACTATTGAAAGAAGGGGCATCTGTTTTGATACCCCATTTGAGCAAGCTCTACAGAGCCTGCATAGCCTTTGGGTACGTACCCAAAGCATGGAGGGAGTTCAAAGTCACCTTTATACCGAAGGTGGGTAGACCGACTTATGAGGAAGCTAAAGCTTACAGGCCCATCAGTCTATCAACTTTTCTCCTAAAAGCTCTGGAGAAACTGGTAGACAGGTACCTAAGAGAGGGACCACTTAAAGTATTCCCTCTACATCAACTACAGTGCGCCTACAGCCCTGGCAAATCTACGGAAACGGCATTGCACTATGTTGCGAGTCGAGCCGAGGCTGCGCTTGAGGGACAGGAGATATGTGTCGGGGCTTTCCTCGACATAGAGGGAGCCTTCGACAAGACAACATTTGAGTCCATACGCATAGCTGCAAAGGAACATGGCATCAATGATACCACGTGCAACTGGATTGACAATATGCTGAGAAGCAGGATAGTCAGATCGGAACTGATGGGAGACAGACTTAGTGCAAAAACAACAAGAGGTTGTCCGCAAGGCGGAGTGCTGTCACCGTTACTGTGGTGCTTGGTAGTAGATTCGCTACTTACCAAACTCAATACCGGACCATTCTACACAGTAGGCTATGCAGATGACATAGCTATAATGGTTAATGGTAAATTCCCGAACATAGTCTCTGGATTATTACAACAGGCATTGAGGATGACAGAAGAATGGTGTACTAAGAACCACCTCTCTATCAACCCAGGCAAAGCAGTCATTATTCCATTCACGAGGAAAAGACAACTAGGAAACCTAGGAGAGCCCTCCCTCAATGGAATAAAGCTGCCCTGGTCCACCGAAGTTAAATATCTGGGTGTAACGCTTGATAAAGAACTCAGGTGGAAAACTCATGTGGAAAATATTACGACAAAGGCCCTACGAGTGTTCGGCATGTGTCGCTCCACCTACGGTAAAACTTGGGGGCTAAAGCCCAAAGTGATACGATGGCTGTACCGGACAATGATAATACCTATTATCACATACGGCAGCATAGTGTGGTGGCCAAGAACAAAGCTTGCCTAGTGCAAAGCGCCACTCACCAGGTTACAAAGAACAGTGTGTCTCGGCATCACGGGTGCTTTCAAGACAACACCTGCGGCAGCGATTGAGAGATACCTTAATATCCCTCCTCTGCATATGATGGTTGAATTCGAGGCAAGGAAGACATTACATCGTCTTGCTGTTGCTGGACTATGGGATGCCTCTAAGCCAAAGACTAACCATACAAAGTTCGATGGGAATGAAGACCTGGATCGGGTAACAAGCATGATATCCGATAAAATGCAAACTATGTTTGTGTTTGAAAGGTCTTTCAAGGTCCAAATCCCTACAATAGAGGACTGGACGAAGGGAATCGATCCACCAGAACAAGATAGTCTGGTATGGTACACTGATGGATCCAAAATGGAATCAGGTACAGGAGCGGGAATATACGCAAAAGGTTACAAATGTAGCAGAAGCTTAGGGAAGATGGCAACTGTATTCCAAGCAGAAACATATGCCATAATAACCTGTGCTCAAGAGAATATAGATAGAGGAACCAGAGACAAATCCATATATATTCTTAGTGACAGTCAGGCTGCAATCAAAGCCATGGCATCCTACAAAGTGGACTCCGGACTTATTCTGGACGCTATCCAGGCCCTAAACAGGCTTGGGAAGCATAACAGGGTAAGACTGATGTGGGTCCCTGGGCACAAAGGAATCCATGGTAACGAAGTGGCAGATGAACTGGCAAGAGAGGGCTCAGCAAATGATTTTGTGGGTCCAGAACCATGTGTAGGCATTTCGACGTGTCTCGTCAAAGCCACATTTAGGGAGTTTGCAGATCAAAAACAACGAAAATATTGGCTGTCTAATACCGGTCTACAACACTCCAAGAAATTCCTAGGCTCTACGTTCAAAGCCCGGGAATGCATTTGGAATATGAGCAGGGGGCAAATCCGTTACCTGCTTGGGGCCTTTACTGGGCACTTTGGAACCAACGACATGCTCATGAAAATGGGTCTAACCGCGACACCCATGTGCAGGTTGTGTGGGGAACATACGGAACGCATGGAGCACCTTCTGTGTACATGCGATGCACTGGCTGGTAAGCGAATGAGTCTCCTAGGGGTTGGACATCCAAAACCAGAAGACTATAGGCTCATATCTCCTAGTCTCGTTGTAAAACTCATGAAAAGTGTTTTCAACGAGATCGGCGAGGAGTAAGTTATCTAGGGGAACACAAAAGATCCCATGGGTCGAAGTGTCCGAGTTATTTCTCGGCCCCTCCACAAGATAAGATAAGATAAAAACCTAATTTACTGCAGTAACAATATGTTGCTAATAACGTTAGTATAAAAGGATTAGATAAGTAATAGGTGCCTTTATATTTGAATATTAAGCGTTGCTAAGGGCACATCACGCATATTTTGGGCAATATGCGTTTTCATATCAATGAGTAGGTACTACCTACTATGTTACACAAGCACATATATTTAAAATATCCAAATCAACCTATAATTACATTAAAATCGAAATATTTCTGTAAGTTTCTATTGCTAATTAACCAAAGAAACCTTTTTTTTTTAATTTTATGAGTTTATTAGAATCTGTTACATCCGCATTCTAATGCATGTTAAAGAATGTTAAAACCCATCTTCGTATCCAACTGAAAGACTTCTATCTATTGTCATAAATAATTGAATTTACTGTATGATCGTTGGGCTCATGTATGCCAATGCCCGTATGTATAATACGCGCGCTAACCATAGTTTAGGGGTGGAATTTCCAAAAATCCTTTCTTAGAGCGCAGTTACGTCCCTTGAGAAACCTCCTTGCCAAATCGCATCTTTTTAACCGACTTTCCAAAAAGGAGGAGGTTCTATGTTCGATGGCGCTAACCCATAAAAAAGTTTTGGACCATAGACAAGATAGAATGAGATTCAAAATTATGTAAAGAAAATTGACAATTGAAAAATCGTCGTCGCTGTTTGACATTTTAACTGAGTAGAACTTAAAATGAGCCCTGTAATATGAATAGACATGATTACTTTGTGTGAAGTATAACATAAAACCAGCTGATCTCCGTTTGAACGCGTCTTGACTCAAGTTTTTTGACTAAACTTATGTGAGTATATCTAGATAACGTGCATGTAATAACAATAACTATATTTATTAAAACTTAAAATAATTATTATATACTTACAAGTACGTATTTGAAATAGTAACTGATTGTTATTTTTAGATTAAACTTGGATTAGAGTAATAATTATATTTGAGATTATTTTTTATGTTTACATTTCGCGTATAAATTTTTCCTTTTATTTTTATTGGTTGTTTTTATAAAAATATTCATGATTTTCATGAAAGTACCTACTTTCTTAATTATAAAAATAAGTATCATCACGTTTTCATTTTTAAGAGATAAATTGTAAATGATTACCTACTGTTGTCATTCACTCTATTTATGTATAAGGTGTACATAACTTGTGAGCCTGCCTTATTAATAATCTGTAATTTTGAAATAGTTTTAAGAATGGTAAAACTAATATTCATTATATTCTTAAATTGTTGTAACTTTGCATGAATATAGATGCTTTTCTCATTCTGTTTTATCCACAGACTACTTAGAGATACTACCGTGTTTTATCGAACCTATTTGCTAGATAAATAACATAGTTCCAGTTTTATATGGTATTAGTCCAATTTAAAATAATAAATTGATTTTTAAATATTTAAAATTTGACTGATTTTACAAATTGTTACCGTTCTGTGTCTTAATAAAACTTATTCGATTTATAAAATTTTATATTACTAATTCATAACCTAGATCTAAAAATGTGAGTATTAAATAGGTATCTAACTAAAAATACACCCAACGTCCACAGGAAATGTCAGTGGAAATTTGATACAAATTGTACCACACAATCGACTTCTGGTACTGTAAAAATACATACCTATTACTTATGTAATCCTTTTATACTTACGTTATTAGCAACATACTGTTACTGCAGTAAATTAGGTTTTTAATACGTAGGTACTTAGGCTTGCAGCAAAGGTAAATTAGTAGGAAAGAAATAAATAAGAAATACCTATCGCTCTTTAATGGTATTCTTATAACAACACAGAAGGTACTTACAATACAGAAAAAATATTATTAGAGTACCTACCTACCCACAGCATTAACAAAGGTATTATAGGCCATGGGTAACAAAATGTAATTTTTCTTGTTATGTGCCTAGGTACATAGATTGTGAACTGTTGTTATTACTAAAACGACATCCATAAACTTTTGTGCACGAGTGTACTGCTCAATACCATTGACAACTTAATATGGTCGGGTTATACGCGAAGATTTAGTATGGAAAAGTAATGAAAGCCAATTTCTCTTAAAATACAACACTTAGGTATCTGAATTTTTGGTCGCTTTATCTTCTGTAGGAGTAGTAATTTTTGTATACATTTGGGCAGAATTCACTAAGTTTTTAATAGGGAAATCATGAAATGAAAATTTAACACCGTGACTACCGCCACCCCACCAATGGCATGGTATATCTCGTAAACTACTGGAGTACTAGTCGTAAATTCTGGGTATCAATTTTATCTTGTAGGGTAGTAATTTTCTATGTAGGTTTGAGGAAAGTCGCAGGCTCCTCCAACTTGGAATCAACATTCAAAGTCGTGGTCCTGCTGAACGAGCGAGCGAAAGTTATCATCGTTGATTTCTCGATAAATAAAAATGATTCAGTTCTGTTTTTTTTACGAAATGGATCACATTTATGGGTAGTAATTATTTGTATACTTAGAATAGCTGTAGCATGCCCCCGTTTTCGGCGCTCATGGTGGTCCTGCTGAATGGAGCGTGACTACCGCAGGAACACCTTCAAAGTCGATTTTCTCGAAAACTACTAAGGTACCAATTTTGTTGTTCGGGTACTAACTGGTACCAATTGAGTAGTAATTATTTACCAAATATGGAAGCGGTTGCTGTCGGGGTCCTGCGGTAGTCACGGACATCAAAACTCGCCACTGTCACAAAGTACGTAAGCGGCGGCGCGCCGCAGACAGAGGGGCCACTCTCACTTTGACATTTCGGTTTTACAGGGAATATTGGGCAATATTGGACCGAGCTCAGTCGCGGCTGTAATGATTGCTTTGTGCAGGCGTTTGTCACGTTATTCATACATTAAGTACTGTAGCGAGGTTGGTTGCATTGAATGGGTTACCTTTATTATTTGTTACAGACCGAATTTACTTTTTTGTTTTTAATTCTTTAAGTTATAAAGGTCATTAATCTTTCAAGATGACAAATTAGAAATTCATTATCTAGGATTATAATAAATTATTTTAAGCCCATAGATGAAATTGGGAACTTGTCATAATAATAAGGTTCAAGTCATACAACTTACAAATATGTTTCCTTCGACTGTACAGCATAATTTTCTTCTTGTTTAAGATCATCTTTGGTTTTTCTATTTTATTAGGTACCTGTTTTTTCACATTTATATTTTTGTCGAGCTTTCAGCTTTTTACAATTTAATTTTTTAAGTGGGATCATTATTACACTATTACTACGTCTTTTTACTCTCCAATATTCATCGTATGTGGCGTAATATTAAATGTTTCGTGATATTAAATGGATATTTGATGCCCTGTCTTGGCATGTAAGCATGATATGATGTATGTTTAGACGAATCGATGTATTTATGTTTGTAGCTTATACAACATACTCTTTTTATAATTCGGAATCAATATAGTAGCAACCCTAGTGAATCTGTCAAGTTTAGCTGTCAATTTTCTAAACGGCGGGAGTGGCCCTTCTGTTTTACTATTTTGTGCGTAGACAGAGATTTTGTGCCACTGTGCTGTCTTTTTTTTTTAATTATTTGTGGCTAAGCCACTGGCTTGGTTACGAGACCTTTAAGCCAAACTGCGCTGTCAGTCTTGATTCAGTGTTGCCAGCACAATTGCACTGTACAGACCATACACTACTATTATATGTACAAATATAGATCCAGGTCACACACAAGGTTTATTAAACGGTACAACTTGCAAAAATAGTAAAAGAAACTTATCATAAAATTCAATATGTCAAGCACACCATGGCTGTTAGGTAGCACGTTATTCTTGGTCGACGTGTCAGCAGCAACATAGAGCGAGGACACATTATGCACATCCTTCCATAAACTTCCACAGTCCGCTATTCGCATGGCATTCACAATTTCTATGATGCCACCTCGCCAATCAGCTAATAGTATTGTAACGACGTATGCAAAATACGCGCTTGGTCGTGGAGTTGCGGAAACCAGCCCGTTTTAACCTAACCTAATATCATTATTGTATTTATTGCAGTAAATGAGTTAACAATACAGTTTATGTCTAAGTGTAGATATTCCTTGCAGTTAGGTAAGAATATATATTGTTTTCTTTTTATTTTTATCTTTAACTAGCTGACCCGGCAAACTTTGTTTTGCCATAAAAAGACCAAACATTTATCTACCCTACCCTACCCGACCCTACACTGCCCTACCCTACCCTACCCTAACCTGCCCGACCCTACACTACCCTACAATACTCTACCCTACACTACCATACCCTACCCTACCTGTATAGCCTATGTCCTTTCCCAGGTCTCAAACTATCTTCATACCAACTTTCATCTAATTCGGTGCAGCGGTTTAAGCGTGAAAAGGTAACAGACAGACAGACAGACAGAGTTACTTTCACATTTATAATATTAGTATGGATTAATTACTTTCAGTAAATAATTGACAAAAAGACTAGTATCCAAGTCTAAAAAAATATAGGTTAGTTGTTGACATGAAGTTATAGGTAAGTTGACGACGACCTTTTGATACACGTCAAAGACGTCAAAGTATCATATTAAATAAATATTCTCTATTCAAAGATTAAATTATACATTTCATGCTGAAATAACTACGTAAGGGAAATACTAAAGCGATATTCCGCGAAATTGAATAAAATCACCTATTAAACATATTATTAAAAGTAACTCAGACATAACCTACAAACGTTTATGACTGAATATCTATTTTTCTTTACATTCTCGGACAAAAATTCTTGCACAAACTAATTCAGAACTTCACCCTGAGTTAAACCGGATATTTTTTATTTAATGACGTAGGAATTTAATCTCAGCTAAAACAATGTATGAGCCACAGATTACTGATATGTTGATATGGGCACCTGCCATTGTTCTTTCAATTTAAATATTTTACCACTACGCAAACTTATCCTTTGTCTTTAACAACTTGCCAGTGGGAGTTTTGGCGTGAACGTGGTGGCGTTTAAGTTGCTTCTCTTTTTTATTTTCCTTAATTTGTGTTATATTGAAAATTAATAGTGTAAAAATGGTGGGGTTTTATTCTAATATATAATAATAGTGAACGTGCACGAGTGTGGGCAAATAGAACACAGCGGTAGAACATGAGTTTGTTCATGTTGTCGACAAAACTTCGTGTAGGCTTCCATTAAAGTTATAGGTCTACCAGAATCTCATGGCAAATGTGGAAATAAAAAATTGTTGTGTGCAATACTGGGGAAATTGGATTAAACGATCTTGATACTGTTTAATTTTTATTTATGTCTTTAGTAATAATGAACATGAGGTACCTATATTATAGTAGTCACAGCGGATCTTTGTGTCTTTTAACTTGGTCCTGCCTACCATTGCGTAAGAAACAGTTCAACATTGACACAAAAATAGCTACTGCACGGGGTCTTGCAACCAATTCAGAGACACAAAGATCCACTGTGAGTATTATAGGTATGTGTATGAATAATGTTGTTATACATCGGGTTCTTAACATAGGAAAAATAAATCAATTGAATATTAATTTATGTACTAATTTATTATATATCATTTAAATCATACTAATAACTTAAAACCTCATTCAGAACTAGAAAACTAGAATACGATTCCATGAACTCCACTGGGATTTCAAAAACTTGTATCTTTGTAGTTTTATGTCATCTCTCTCCATCAAAATGGTTCTTTTTCATTGGCATTTAACATATTCAAAACCAATCTCTTTATGTATAAAGTCTGTAAAAAATAATAAAATTTATCATGTTACTTATAGTCATTCATCATCATAACTCTATATATACTTTTTTTTATGTAAATTTTATGGCCTGGTTGCTAGGACCTTTTAGCCACGTCTTTGGAACGAGTTTTGGATCTTATATTTATTCTTTAGTATTTATTAGAATGCGGATATAACAGATTCTAATGTTTTAGGGTTCCGTAGCCAAACGGCAAAAAACGGAACCCTTATAGATTCGTCATGTCTGTCTGTCTGTCTGTCTGTCTGTCCGTCCGTATGTCACAGCCACTTTTTTCCGAAACTATAAGAACTATGCTGTTGAAACTTGGTAAGTAGATGTATTCTGTGAACCGCATTAAGATTTTTACTCTAAAATAGAAAAAAAACAATAAATTTTGGGGGTCCCCATACTTGAAACTGAAACTAAAATTATTTTTTCCATCAAACCCATACGTGTAGGCCGAGATGTACAAAATGGTTTTAAAAAAGCATTTAAATACAAAATGCAAAATACTTTTCAGATTTACTATTTCAAATGCAAAATACCAAATAGTTTTGCGTTTTGTATTTCAAATGCTAAATGCAAAATAGGTATTTCCAAAATACTTTTTCAAAATAAAATACCTTTTGACCAAATCTCAGATTTTTTAATTATTTAAGGTATTTATCATGAGAAATAGAGACACAATGCCGAGCCAAACAAAAACGTCCAATAACATGGCACCTTATGCATGACATTTTGGGCATATTTATCAGTACGCATATCAATAAATTCTGTTATGTTATTAATAATAATAATACTCACTTAAAATAATGTAAAAAACTAGACTAACGAAAAGAGAGCCATGGCTCCATTTTGTGAATTGTGTGGCCATATAATTCGGTTGATTGTGCATCTAGTTCTTATTTTATTATTATTACACTTTTCTTTTGTTAATAACAACTGGACTGGTATTGTTAAAAAGTAAAAAAATTAAGTTTTTTTTTTAATTTATTACGCTTTTTAACAATACCAGTTGTTCGAATACATCATAACTCATTTTTCTTCTGTGAGGTCTCATAATGCGGTCGGATGACCGTACGTAACAGTACAGTAACCACTTCACCAGCACCAGCAAACAATAAATCCGTGAAATCGAATGATCGAATCGTCGGCGTCAGCGGCGTTGCGTTTCATAGCCATAGATAATGTTCGTCGTTTTCGTTTGACATTGACACTAGTCAGACATAAGGCGCGCACTCTGACCAAAGAAGAAATAAAAAAATCAAAAAACCCGACTGCTCTAAAAATACGTAAATAAGAAAAAAATATGATGTGCAGTCGGAGGATACATCTGGTTTTGGTCAGCCAGCTCGCGAATATGTATCCTTTATTTTATTATTTCGAATTAGGTACATTTCATATAAGTATTATATATTTTTGAAATCGCCTCTTAAAGCCCTTTATTTTGATATCGCACACGACGGGATTGGAAGAAAAAAATATTGCCAGTGACACTCGCAGGACACTCTACGAATCATCAAAATCGTCCAACGCGTTTGGTCTCTGGAACGCCACATAGGAACAAACATACATAGACGGATAAACACATTACCCTCCTTCGGCAGACGGGTAAAAAGGGCGCGCATGGCTAGCAGGCGCCTCTATCGGTCAAATTCGGCAATACAAGCGTCATACGTTCATTTCATTTTGTTTGACTGGTAATGTTGGATAAACTTAATCACAAAGTATTTTGCATTTTAAAATGAATATTAAAAATGCAAAATACATCTCGAAAGGTATTTCAAATAAAATACAAAATGTATTTTACTAAAAGGCATTTAAATGCAAAATACAAAATAGGTATTTTGCATTTTGTATTTGCATTTTAAATAGAAGTATTTCAAATAAATCGCATCTCTGCGTGTAGGGTATCTATGGATAGGTCTTCAAAAATGATATTGAGGTTTCTAATATATTTTTTTCTAAACTGAATAGTTTGCGCGAGAGACACTTCCAAAGTGGTAAAATGTTGGTGTCCCCCCCCTTAACTTCTAAAATAAGAGAATGATAAAACAAAAAAAATATATGATGTACATTACCATGTAAACTACCACCGAAAATTGGTTTGAACGAGATCTAGTAAGTAGTTTTTTTAATACGTCATAAATCGTAAACCGCAATTTTTTGGAGTATTTGGCAGCAAATTGTATCAAGTCAGTCTTCCCAGTAAGCTTTGCAGAGGCAGTCAATACTACAATAAAATACTTCGCTCCATTATCCCGAGATCGCTTCTGTCAATGATTTTACAAATTGTCCAGTTGCGTAGACAGTTGAGACACAAAACTACACCAATAATATATCACAATATCCACTAGGAATCAATTTTAAAATAATATTAACAGCCACTGAACTTCACTCGACAAAATCCCGCCAAAAACTCCCGTCTATATACACGTCCCACTGCAGGGCGCAGATTATTACTTAATATTTTTCTTACGTCAAAGATTCTCAATCTCCGTTAAAATCAATATCTTGTCGAAGAATTAGTAACAGTTACATTACTGTTGCCATTTCCTTCCGGCCATCATTCGATGTGCCCTAAACTACGATTTACCATAATTATAATAGTAATGAAAAGAAATAAAAATGAAGTAAGAAAAATATAAAATAAACTAAAAGTATCAGAACAAGTCAGTCCAACTTACCGGTCCACTCTACGACGCACTTTAAAATCAAAGATTGAGTTTGATTTACGCCTTCTTCTTCCCTTATTTTATGATACACATTGAAAACAATATGTCTCGCTTGAGATCGAAGTGGGTTTTTCGACATATTCACAAAAATAACAAATTTTCAAGATAATATCAAAAAAATTCAGCAGCGGTTGACACATCAAGTACTTTGATTTGACTGGTGACAATTGACATTGCCATATGAAAATCACAATTAAAAAAAAAAAAAAATGCCATGAGATTCTGGTAGACCTATAACACCATTTACTTGGGCCTAACTAGGACATTGGACTAAAAACTAAAACTTCTAAACGTGACACTGGCTAAATGTACAAACCTTGCAAAAACATAACAAAAAAAAAAAGAAACTTGCCAGTGACATTGACAAGACACCGGCCATGCAATGTCATCGTCAGACGTCATGCCATTGACAATTGACAGATGGATAGACTCCTGGAAACCATTGCAATTTGCAGGAAACTCGTTCGAATTTGAAAGTTTTTAAATGCATGTGGAATTGAATATAAATTTCTTTTGGTTGAGATGTGTTGCCTAAACAACCAGCTTTGCAAAGTAAAGTGACTGAAGCAGAATCACTTAATAGTGCTGTGTTTCGCAAGTGAATTTAGTACCTACTACTGGCCCCTCGGTTCAGCTGTTTCAATAAATAAACAGCATCCCATGAATCACAAACAAGTTGACAATAGTTCTTACCACTCTGCTGTTTCTTTGAAACTTACTGAGGCACGACGAATTAAACTTGACACAAAGGGATGGGGATTACTGACAGAATACTACCTGGAGTCAGTCAAGATCAGTAATTATAAAGGAACAGTAACATCATGCGCTACTATAAGAATAAGTGATAGATCAGGACAAGTAACATGTGCTGTAAAAGGTCCTCAAATAGGTCTGCTGTTTGGATTGACTACAACACAATGGACCGAAGTTGAGCATATGTGCAACTATGAAGAACAACTCTTCTATAGGTATTTCAAAAATGGTATCAACAAAAATTATAGTACTGAACAAAAAATCTTTTATAACTTTTGTATGACAAGCCAAAAGCATGATGTTTTGGTTGCGAAGTACCGAAGAGGTGTTAACACTAGAAACAAGTTCAAAACTGATGCCTTTCTTCATATTACAGAATTAAGAAAATGTGATAATAATTTATTAGATTTGTATGTTAGTCAACTTAGAATTAATTCTGAAAATAAACTGCCAGCAAGTTAACTAACCATGTACTTAAGAAAAAATCGTGGAATGTACACTGCCAGTTAAGCTATTAATGCTATTAGAAATAATAATGAGAAATTTATTTAATCATGTATTGCATATTTTTCTCCCAGAGATTTTTTTTATGGAATGGTACAAAAAACTGTTCTGATGAGCATAGAAGTCAAAACTGGGTTAATAGTTTTTATTAGGGTTCCATACCCAAAGGGTAAAAACGTGACCCTATTACTAAGATTCCGTGGTCCATCTGTTTGTCTGTCACCAGGCTGTATCACATGAACCGTGACAGCTAGACTGTTAAAATTTTCACAGATTATATATTTCTGTTGCCGCTATAACAACAAATACTAAAAACAGAATAAATTAAATATTTAAGTGGGGCTCCCATACAAAAACGTCATTTTTGCCCGGTAATGGTACGGAACCCTTTGTGCGCGAGTCCGACTCGCACTTGGCAGGTTTTGGTTATGTTGATTCCATAAAAATCTTTTTCAAAATGTTACTTTGGCTACTACATAACTAACCTTTTATCAAGGAAAATAAAATGTGTGTGTTATAAATTTCTTGTCCTAATGTTATTATGTTTAATAAAAAAATATTTAAAATGTTCAAATATTCTTTGAATATTATTACACCAAATCCCCGCTTATTTTAACTGAAACCACCTGAAACTGTACCGTAATTTATTACAATCAAAACATTCCTTAAAATTATGTTTTTGGCCATGTTGGCAAAAAAATAATCTGATTAACGATTAAAATTAATAGTCGTTATTAATATGCCTAAAATAATTTTTACTATAGCGATTTCACCGTAAAAAAATATTATCAGTTTCGAGAAACCAATCACAGATAAACATAATATAATAGGTACTAGCATACAGATGCCTCATCCCATACAAAGAAACCGTGCTGAAGTAAGTAGCGTTTTTCGTCTGAATATCATGATAATCATGATTATTTTTAAAAGTAGGTACTTCGATCGCGTTCAGTTCCGTTCCACGGCTATAGATGGTGTTAGCAGCGACTTGCAAGTAAAAGGGTTTTCGCGGTTCGTGACAATTTTTTTCTTTAAAAACAGTGACGATTTGTTTTTGAGTATTTTTATTTGCAATTTTTTACAGTTTCATTGTACCAACATGTCTGTGTTACAATACTAATTTAAAAAATCGAGTGGCATGCCTCAGAAATTTCAATCCGCGCCATCTATTAGTATCAATTTTTAATGATCCGTTCAAATAATCTTTGTAATGTGAATTAAGAGCCCAATATTCAGTAATTTTGTGCTTTGGAGAGTTTATTTAAAAGGAACATACAAAATTTTATGATCAATTCTAGAAAAAAGCCAGAAAATGGTAATTTTACACTCAATTCAATAACAAAACGATGCATACCGCGCCATCTAGTGACATTTATTTGAAACTCTGAGACCCCGTGACTGATATTGTACTATCAGAATACTACTATTACAGCAATGCTGGGCAAAGGTTAAACTTCAACCCTGTAAACTGTAAGTAGCGTCATCGTGGCTAGATTTTATTTGAAAATGTAAGCTGCTGATTATTAAAAATATCATAACTGCATACTCAAATTAATGTAAGTTTATATGTTTGTGAACACACCTACGATACAGGAGAAGTTTCTAGGGTGGGGCAAAGTATAAAAAAAGATGTTTTATGGCCAACACTGGAGTATGTAGTTACTTGCAATTACAAACAACATGTAGCTCCCGTTCCGTCACTACCAGTGGTTGATTAAACTGCCACTGTACAATCTATGTACGTTAATCAACATGCCTCCTGGGCTAAACGGGATTAGATGGAACTTGGCAGTACACCACAGACTACCCCCATTTTCATTGTAAGTTCTTTCAGTCCATCCAAAGGTTGTCTGGTAGATATCGCTGTCAGCGATAAGACCGCCTTTGTACCCGTAACAATTAAGTTTTTCTTATAAAATAGATGTGTAACTTTTATGGTGTACAATAAAGTATATTCTATTCTATTCTATTCTTGGCACACGGGTAGACCATGTCCTGGATTAGGACAAAGGATACTTTAGATCGCGGACCCCGGTAGCAGTCCCTTGAGATAATTGCCGACTATCTCGCGGGCGCAGCCGCTAACAGAAGCTATTATTTAGAAAAGGCAACATTTATGCTATCTACCTATATCAAATTTCTAGCTTCTGCCAGGCAGCGGTCTTAAGGTGAACGCGCACCTAGACGCACCGCACGCGCCGCAGTCATCGCATTTTCTCTTGGCCCCGCACCATCCGCGCCGAACGCGCCGCACGCATTGTATCCACTTCTGTACATCTTGAACTATATTATTTTCATACGGATACGGATCATGTTGCCGCGCCGCCCGCCGAGTCTGATGACGTCATCCGCACGCGCTGGTGGAATCCGTATACCTACACCATTTTGCTGAAATGCGGCTCGTGCGACGCGGATAGGTGCGCGAGGCTGCATACGATTTCATATAAAGATTTATAAAATGCGATGACTGCGGCGCGGCGCGTCTAGGTGCGCGTTCACCTTTACCGTGTCGAAAATTATGTTGGCCACACTGAAAGAAACCAGATGATGTTTGAAGGATGACTGAAACGAGGGTAGTTAATAAGTGAGTCCTTGTATTGTACTTTTTAAGTTGTTGGACTAATTTAAAAATGTTCCTGTAACTAGGAAGATTTTTGGACATAAATTCAGCAATGCCAGCCATAGCGAATAAAAACAAGTTAAATTAAAAGCTGGTTTCAAATGTAATATATGCTCACCATTTAGCATCTGTTAAATTATTATTAATCTGTCATGCATACCTAGAGGGGAGTTAGTGGGGTTTTTGAGCAAGCTTATATACGGATATGTAAAGTTGATAGCTGAATAGTTGCGCCTTGTTGAGAGAACACCAAGAATATATCATGTTAAAAGTTTCAGTTAGGAGCCCTTTCGTCAGGGGTCCACTACTTGGATTTGGACAATTTTAAGAGATTTGCCTATTTATGCCATTTTGTGTCAAGCCGCACCCGATAAATCGAAAATTCTTTTTGACTATCTAAAAGTGGACAAAGTAGTACCTACTTACTAATCCTCGCTAAAAATATTATGGACGTTGAACGAAATAAGATTGATGTGCTTTTTAATGATCATTAATCACTAAAAGCTATCTGATATCTATGTTTATTTTATTGTTTTCCAAAGTTGAGCAAACTTTACATTTGTTTCCATATTGCAGTATCTATCTCTCGTAAAAGCGTGGGCCGCTTCCTACGTTAGAAGTACCTTATACTGACGGTGGGCGTTGACATTAAGTAGGTACCTACGGTTTTTGTCAACGGAAGGCAATGACGAATTGGCGATATTTAAATATATTTTGTGGGCTGAGGCTGTACTGCGTCTCGCGCGCCGAAGGCAGTGGAGGTGACTGGCACAGTACATTAGGCTAGGCAGTAGGCTTCGAGCCGTTGCGCAGCGACAACGTGCGTGTGCGCTTCTATCGAACGAGCCCGAGCTCCCGAGTGTAGCTGCAATATCGAAAAACGACACACACCAACTCATTGACATGGAAGTGGCAGATCAATGGCGGCGAGAGTGGGCTGGAACCGCCGAATATGGAAAGGTGAGGTCAAACAACCCCTAAGTTTGAGCTTTGCCAATGTAGTTAAAATATTTTAATTTCACACAAAGTTTGTCAACAACTCATAAATAATTGAAATGCTTAATTTAAAGAAAAGTTCAAATTTTATTCAGCATAAATTAAAGAGTATCGCGTGATGCAAGCTTTCTAATTTGCATATTAGTTACATAAAAGAAAGATGTGAAGTTATACAACAAAGTGAAGTAGATATCGAATAATGTAAGTAAATAAGTTAAGATTGTGGCATTTCGATCAACAAGAGGTCATTGCCAAAAGGCTAAAGTGGTCATTTCCTTTTACGGTGTTAAAACTCAGGACGACACGACGTTCGAGCTATATTATGGATATTTATTTTATTTATTAAAGAATGAGACTTGTGTATCACTCCATAAGGTTTAATTTTGAAAGGAAATGTTCCAACAAACCTGTCTGAGAGCTAGTTCAGTAAGTTTTTTGTTGTTTTCCTTTAATTCGTGTGGAAGAGATAAACTAAAATGCAAGGCTTGCAAAACCATATGTAACAGTTATATCACTGTCGTAAATTGTTCCTGTGCGTTTCCGTAACAACTTGCATTTCATTATTCTGTGCGAGCTCTATGACGACAAAAAACAAATTCAACCGAAAGTCAAATTTTGTAAGCTTTAATTCAACAACAGGCTACACTATCAAGCTATTAAAACTAGCTAGATTGATCATATAAGTATTTGAATTACTCCCAATTGTAACGCAAACTAACTGCACTGACAGAGATAATATGCTCCTAGTATCATCTCTTACCAGTGTAAGAGAAGTCCCAATGGAAGCAAAGGAGTTGATGGGTACCCCATCTCCATCGAAGTATTAGAAAAGTAGTTGAATGGCGTCTTTACCTGAGCTCTAGTTATAACACTTTAAGCACTGCTTATAGCAACAGCCTACAGGTTTCAATCTCTGGTCAGTTGAACCAAAAAGGCGGATAAAGGCACGCGGTGCATCTATTACGAAAATCCGGTACCATTGGCTAGACCGAATTCCAAATTGGATTCCGTGCAAGCCAAGTATCTATAAATGTTCCTACAGAAGAACATCGAAGTAAATAGAGTTGTTATATCCCACAATGAGGGATGAATCGTAGCAAAATGAATCTTATTTCGTATAAAAGTCACGTAACCCTCCTTCGTGAGATAGAACAACTATACATTTATTATGAATCTATTCTGGGATTAAAGAAGAAAACCAACTGATCAAAGAAGATGAGCTACAACACCTACCTAGAAGATACCTAATAATTGCAACTTATAACAATCACAAATGCTATTACAACAGGAAGGTGATGTGAACACAATAGTAGGTAATCTCGATCCCAACGCTTGATTGTCGAAGAGTGAAAGTGAATAATAGACGTGAGGAAGCTACTGATCGTTTTGCTTAACGTATTTCCTATATCTTCAATCAGGAAACTATAAAAAGACAATCTGGCTCTACATGTGAACCTTTAATAAAGCCTATGAGTCATTGGATAGTGACATTATAAACATGGTAATGAAAACGAGTAGTTATCTACCTACCTTTGCGTGCTATATTAATTAAAAAATAATATAGAGATTTCTGGTACGATGTTCTAACCTAACGTAACTCGAGTACATTAAACTGTAAGTAAGTTAACGAAGCGTTGTTAGATCAACATGGTTATTCGGGTTCGTGTGCAGACTGCCGGAAATCCTGCGCAAAGGCCGTGGCTCGCGAGGCTGTGCTGCACCGCGCTATCCGCTGTTTGTCTCGTATTATTTGTACGCCAACTTATCATCATTTGCATGAATGTCACATAATGATGAGCTTCGCGAAGAAACTATTATGTTATTCACGTAAAGGGCACACGTTAGCGACGCTTTTTGCAGAAATGCTTAGTGTTGTCACCCACGTTCTAATTTACCTGGTCCAACCTCAGACCAACAATTTTTTTTGGTCTGAGGGTTCAACTACCTTACTTAGCGGCCCATCTGTACTATCAGATCTACTTAGAAATCAATTCCTTCGGAAAAACTATAGATATAATCGAAAATATCTAATAGAAAACACAAACAAGAAAGCAAGAACGAATTGGAGACTTAAATAATAATAATAATTTTTATTTAGCAAAAAAAATGAAGAAATACATAGTTTCATGTTACATTACTATAATATTATGGCATATTTCTGCTCAATCTTGTGAATATTGGCCCCGATGCTAGGAAAATCCTGTGTTATTGGGGCCAAATACTTTCACAACCTTCATAAGTTTTAGGAAAATCCATGACGATACAAGCTAGACAATCGCGGTTTACCTACGTGATCGATACGAGTTTATGACGCGCCCCGACCTCTACTTGGTTTATTTTATATAAAACCCTAATATTAATGAGAACTATAGATGAATCACTGGAAACTGAGATGTTCAGATTTGCGTATTTTCCTGCATCATTTCTCGTAAAACATCGATATTGCGCGATGCCGCACGCCCGCGCAAGAGTCGACGACCGCTAGCGTCACGGACCCCTCCCCCTCCTCTTGCCAAATTAAGCCTTCCGTCTCCCATTCGGAAAGATTCTCTTCTCACAATTCAAAACATGCATTTGTTACTAATTCACGCGTTCTGATTAATACTAATAAGTCTGTGAAGTTTACCGTTATCTGAGCAAAAACCACGTGCGGTCGTTAATCGACTCTAGTGTCAATATCGTGAAGTTATCGTTATTCTGTGTGCACAACTATTTTTATAATTCAATTAGTTCCTACTAGGAAGAGCCAGTAACATACTAACACTAAACTAATTATCAGTTTTCAGGTTTAAAGCCATAACGAACAACCTCTACTTGGCTATTACCTTCATGAATTAATTAAACTAGGCCGTGGCGGCAACGGAACCGGTTGTTGATTCTCTTTTGGTAACTTGTAATTACGGTTATTTCATTAATCAAAAAATTAGGTTTGATTTTATTAGCCCACGATTTATCGATTTAAATAAAGAAGTATCCATAGATATAATATCTATAGTACTACAGAGCTTGTAGAGCGCTCATAGTGGGTCGCATGCGACCTTCTGGTTTTAGTTGGCGTTCGATTATACAGATGACGTCAGTTTATCTTCTGAAATAAATCGCCTTGATCAGACTCATAGTAAAAGGCTGCGCAGTTCCAAACTGACTGTTCCCTGCCAATAAAGCTTTATCTTTTTCTGTAAATGGAACGAAATAATAGAGCAAAAACATCAAATAAATTGCCTACATAAAATTTAATATGTAAATTAGGTTTTTTTGTTTGCTTTGGTTTGTCTTAGTTCAGAATGCTTAAATATAGCTACTCAAATTACCTACTTATTTTAAGAAGAATTGTTCGAAATGCTGCATCTGTCCAAATAGATGACTAGGTACCTATTACATAGGTATAGGTTGACCTACATTTGATGAATTTATACTATTAAATATACCTTCAACGAATCAAGTTACGTTTTGGAACGTTCATTTATTTTTGAAACCTTGTTTTTTTTATAATATAAAAGGGGTTCCAAAATAAATGAACGTTCCAAAACTCAATTCCAAAAGGATCCTGGTCGGTTCAAGATCCTTTTTTATTGATCCTGTTGTTTAAAGTCAAGGGCAAGCACGCCTTATTTCCGACAATATTGATGGCTCTCCAGTAAATCCCCGTGTAAGCGTAGTTGGTACTTCAACTTAAGTTTAAAAGACGTTATGTGACCATAATGCAAATATTAAAATGTGTCTGACACCCACTTGAATATTCAAAAGTGAGTTGATCATTGAAAAGATCGCAATCACTACACTCCGCAATTTCATTTCGCCCCCGCAAGAACGATCACGTCACTAGTAACAATAAATACATACTTTAATGCCTGTGAAGGCCACAACAACTGTGCGTAACATACTGACTTGCAAACGGCTTCGTATTTATATAATAAATGCTTACCAATAAACGTGACATTAATACAAAAAATAATGGTAAAAAACCGCTGCCTCATGCCTTCTTTGTCTTGGGTGCGTTTATAAACAAATCTTGCATGCAGACACCGAAACCCGGAACAAAATTAAATATTAGCCTTTTGGTATTTTTGTACTGCGACAACATAATCAGTAGGCGGCCCACAGTAGGCCACAGTGCCAGACAAATATTTTCGTGCAAAGAACGAACGAACCCGCTGCCCGTAGCGCAGAAATCTCGTCCTCTGTGACAATCGTGTCTATGTTTTTAAAGGTTGATTAGTAGGGGTTAAAGACATTTTTTTTAAATATATTCAGCTAGACTCATTTTTGTTCTATCTACTTATCGTTCAAGAATAAGTACTCGAGCAGTTCTACAGGACTCGAAAGTAGTCGAACAACATTCGTTACGACGACTAAGCAAGAAGTTCTCGGGCACGCACACATTGCATTTTGACAATGATTTACACTGACTACAGTCAAAGTCTACGAAGCACTGTACTGTAGCCACTGGCCGACAGTTATACTAATAACAGCTTAGTTGAGGTCATCACATGCCTGGTCATGAATATTTCATACACTACTTTGAAAGTTCAATTGCAAAGCAACGGTAATATTAACTCAACAAGTTGTTATTAAATATTTGAAGTATATTTACATTTTGTAGAACATTTACAAACACGATCACTGGGGACTGATAGATTAGTCATCAATACAAGTACAAGTGGCTGCCCAGGTGTCCACGCCTTATCTGTCTAAATCTCAACCATTCTAAAATCACGACCGTCGACATTTTTGTTTTTTTTTACTATTAAGTTGGTTTTTAATTAGTCTACGTACCACATTATGCTCTCAAAAAAGTCAGGAATAAGACTTGATGTAATTTTTACCCAACTACGGCGAAGCTAAAAGGAGGGGTTATGGTTTTAACCGGTTTGTTCAACTAAATCAATAGATTCTAACACGTTAACTCATACTACTCTCTAGCTGCCCCAACGTCTACTTACGCTTTTCATGACCGTCAATAATATTGTGACTACAGCAATCAGCCCGATTAAATGAAGTTGTCATTCATTTCAGGTGACAGAAGGAGGCGTGACGCGTCGCATAGCGCGCGCGATGGAGGTGCTCCATGCGAGTGGACCAGGCGCGCGCGTGCGCGTCATGCGTGCTGCGTACCACTCGTCAGCAGCCTCAGGGGCACCAGCGGCCTCCTTCATGCTGCACTCTTCACGAAGGGTAAGCTTTAGTGCAATCTTTTATCGTTATTGGATGACAAACAATCCAACGCAGGCGCACCTGTAGGTAAATGGACGCGTAGCCATCCCAGAGCCAAATCAGAAATGACTCATTTACCTGACATTACACCACCACACCGGTAACCTTACCCTTCAAACCGGTACAAAACATCGCTGTTTGGCAGTAAATATATAAATATTGTAATAATACCACGCACTTCCCCGGACTAAGCTATATCTACAATACTGACGGACTTTTCACCTTATTATGAGTGACTAATTCAGGAGTGCCTAAGGAGTTGCTACATTTCTACATTATTGGGTCAATGTTACTAACAGCTAAGATAATGATATTTGCACACTAATCGTAAACTAAAAACAAACGGCATTTACTAGTGTTTTATCGAACCGTGTGAGGCGAACAAAACAAATAGAATGATGGTCAAGGATTGTTTTGCTATACTTGGTTACTTTCACTGTTTAATCCAATCTTTGTTTTTCAGGTAATATCCTCCGGTTTCAACATGCTGGAGTCACCAACATCCCCTATGAAACCTTTGGAGATATCATCTACTCCTTTTGAATCATCACCTGAACCTATTGCAGAATCAGAAAACTATAAAGTAACTGAACCAGACGATTTCGAGATCTCCGAACCTTCCAAGTGGAGAGGTTCTACAAAAGGTAGCTCGATTCGAATGCCAAGTGAAGAATCATCCTCCACTGACAATGCCAGTATTATCGATCTTGATTCGAGACTAGGTAGAAATCTTCACAGAAAATACTCCTACGATTCAGAAAGCAGTGATGTTCAATTTGGTAGTAGAAGTAATAGTCGAAACTCACCACTATTGGACACGCCCGTAACTTTAAGTACACTTAAATATAAATCACTTCTAAACAGCAGTAATGAATGGAACTCGAGAAGAAAAAGTTACAGTTTTGAAGACACATCCCCGCTAAATGAAACTATTACACATAGTAATGATACATTAGCGATGGAGTCTTCCACTGATAGCGGCATTTGTAAGTCAACTGAAATTGTAAATGATCAAATGGATGACAGCACACATAATAAATATTTATATAGAGATGAAAGAAAGACAAATAATAATGAAGAATCATTTAGAGATTGGCTGTCCAAAAACCGACCGACTTCACACTACAGAGGAACTAAGTTCAAGTCTTATAGAGAACATGACATTGTAATGGAGGACCCGTTAGAAAACAATATAACTCTGCAATCATCTGGCAAAGTGTCCATAACCTTGCCTATTACCATTGAATCAGATGGAGACGAGTATCACAAAAAGCCCCAAACGAGTGAAGAAAGTGACAGAAGAGTTAAAAGGGTGGAATTCTGTAAAACTGAAGTACATTTCACCCCAGATTCAGGTAAAGTTAATATAATTGCTACAGATGAGAAACCTCCACCCTCAAATGATTTTAGAAAACGAAGAAGTGCTTTTGTGCCTATGCAAGAAATGATTGACAAACCTATAACATTGTTTGGTGAAAAGAACGATTTCCTAACGACCAATGGAATTGGCACTCCTGTAAATCTTAGTGTTACTGAGTTTGGTGAATCCGATGAGAATACAGCAGCTACAAAGAGTATTCTCAAAAACAAAATTCCGAAACCCAAACCATATCTTTTAGGAGAGAACATGGCATTTGGGATGTCAGATGATCTTTTGAATAAAGATCCCTCTAATGATTCTATGCTGTCAGCAGTTTCTTTAGTAAATAAGCAATTGAAATCAGAGAAACACTACAACGCTGAAGTGAAATCTGTATTCCCAAAAGAAAAAATCGAATCTGTAATGGAACCCAACGTTTTACGGACAATTAAAGCAGGTAACTATGCAATTTTTATTTAATATCGCATGCTAGTTTATCGTAGATCTGAAATAATATCATGATATTCCAATATTAACATATTTTTAATTAAAACCTTTATATATAAAATATGCTAGATTGTAAAGGTATTAAAATGTTGTAGGTCCAACTCAACAAGACAGTTTGAAACGTGAGAAGCAGGTGGTGACACATATCAAAATCAATAAGGCCACTGAAGATCCTATCGACGATGTTAAAACTAAATTCAATGGTCTACAAGTATCGCCAGCGCAAAGAAAGCCTAAAACCCGGCAATTACGGGACAGTGAACTAACATACTTCGGTGTTGATCACGGTAGAACAGATTCATATAAAAGCCGAAACCATGTAAAAAATACATTGGGACGCAATGATAATGTTGTTGAAAATATATTCCAGTCTGTCAAATTAATTCAACAAGTCTCAAACAGCGTGTGCAATAGTGAACATGATTCTGATGAGACGCCTGAATATCAAAACATTCCTTTAAATATCAACTATGCTCCGGTTCCCACGCCAAGGCTACGTTCAAAGTATGAAGATAAACCAAATGAAATCCACGAAATTCAAGTCTTCAAACCGATTATTGAAAAAGAAAGTCAAGAAGCAAAAGATGTTGTGTCTTCAACGCGACGTACGAAGTATAGTAGACAAGACGAGATTACAACAAGTAGAAGTATCTCCGCACCGCCGAAGGCTTTTAGAAGAGAACGTGAAAAAGTGGCAAGCTCTCATCACCGAGAAGATCTATCGACACGGTATGTATTTAAAAAAACTAACAACTAATTTTAACAAATAAATATTTCCTGATCATACTTAGTCGTTATTATTAAACACAAATTATTTTAATTACTTTTAGTTCGAGTCGAACGATAAAAGGAAATCCCAGAAACGACGTGGAAAAGATGAGTTATATCATCGAAAAACATTTATCTGAAGATGAAAATCCAATATATGTAAATCTAAATCTTAACAAGGAAAAGTCCACCACGTTGGAGAACCGAGAGACACATAAACAAAACACAAATTCACTAAACTCACGTCAACGAAAATCGCATAAAACAGATTTAAGTAAAAACAAAACCGAACGTGTAGCAGATATGCATACTTCTGATGTAAGTTACAGTGATCGCACAAAGGAACGTCGATCTGATTCCGGGACCGATAGTAGCCTCCGAGCAAAACACTCGGTAACTAAAGACACGCTTTCTCGCTCTGCTTACAAAGATACCATTTCAAGACGAGCTGAGAAGAGTGATAAAACTCGTCACGTTAGTGATATCCGAGGAAAAGCACATGAGGAGCTGAACACATCTAGCCAAGTCCGCAAATCTCGAGAAAGTAAATCTTCAAACGAGAAAAAATCAACAAGTGAAAAGAAAGATCATAGGAGTAGGTCATTGCAAAGACCCAAAACAAACGAAGTACCCGAAGAAACATCCAAGGACTTAAGTCACATGATTGTTAAGAAAGCAGATCCACAAGTTAAAAAAGGACCCGACGACAACCACGGAGTAAATAGTAATCGTAAAAGAAACTCATCCAGGGATAAGCCTACAAAAGATACTATAAAACCATCACAAAAACAAGAATCAAGTTACACGGTACTTATTCCTCCAGCACAGCCGAAGAGCAATGGAAAAGATTATGCATCAAAAACAAATGGTTATAAAACAAATATGCGTAAAGAATACGTTATTAATTATGATGATAAAAACGGAACCGTTTCTTCGATATGCAAAATAGCTCCAAACCTTGGAACACCGAAACGGAAGAAATCTTCAAAAGAAATATTTAAAGATAGTCAAAACGATAAAGCTTTTAAAATTAAAGCGGTAGACAAACTCGCCCCGCGTAAGTAAGTCGTGTGCATGCTCTAATGAAAATTCTAACAAACATAAACTGATTACATCTTTAAACAATGGAAATCTTTCAGTGCAGCTAGAAGATCATCGAGAGGATCGAAACGGACTGAGTTATGCAGATAGGAAATGGAAGACGAAAGTACATTTACAAAGGTCTTGCCAAGTATTGTAGATACTACTTTTACTAGTCGTAAGAACCATAGAAATTAACGAAAT
This sequence comes from Orthosia gothica, assembly GCA_949775005.1. Lineage (NCBI taxonomy): Eukaryota > Metazoa > Arthropoda > Insecta > Lepidoptera > Noctuidae > Orthosia > Orthosia gothica. The sequence goes on from OX459049.1 coordinate 1,883,925, forward strand.
TTTTTGAATCCTATTTGCGCTATGTAATTTCTGAGATAGATAGAATAAGTTAACGATGATCTCACATGTAACAGTAATTTAAAATAAATAACGTAAATGTATTTCCGTTAATCTAACATTTGAAATAACAGTTGGCAGATAATAATAAAACGTACGTGATTAATGAACTTATCAGATTGTTTTATTTTGTAAACAAATGCATTTTTTATTACAGTTAAGTTACTTACACTGTAACAAGAGGATCTCTGTCGACTTTACTAACAAGCACTTGTACCTCATTATCTAATAAATTCTGAAGATTAGTAGAAAATCCTTTTAAGAAGCCTCTTTCGGAATCGGAGTGATTAGTCAAGATGACACTAATTCCTTTCTGTGCAGCATCGAGTACGTCGTGGTGAAGCATTTCTCCTGCAAATGTTTGTATTGTTAGATATAAAAAAAAATGGTTTGGTTGGGTAATTAAAACTGTTATTGGATTTAAATCGAGTTTAGTTTCTTAAAATTAGTTAAAGGGTCCGCTTTTGATCTGATGGTAAACGTTGAACGAAGTTTTATGTTATTTCTCCATTCTCACACGCGCGGAGAAGTCAATCCCATCTGGAGTATCTCAAGATTCGGTTTTGGGACCGCTTCTGTTTGTGGATGCATGTAATTAGCAAATGTCCCTACTTATTCATGCTATTCAAAGAAATGGTCTGTTGAAATCTTACTAATATTATAAATGCGAAAGTTTGGATGGGATGATAATAATAAAACCTTTTGTTTGTTACTCAATCACGCCAGAATGGCTGAACGGATTTGGATGAAATTTCACGGCACGGAGATAGATTATAGGCTGGAATAGCACATAGACTACGTTTTTATCCCAGTATAATGTTCCCTTGGGATGATATAACACTTTTCACGCGGGTGAAGCCGCTGGCAGAAGCTAGTTCTTTATAATACTAAAAATCTGTTTACCTGTCAAGTATAAACCAGCAGCAGCTCCTTTCAGTACTGAGCTGCCGGAGCCAGCGCACAGCGCTACAGAGTTTATTTCACTCGACATTTCTTTCCCCTTTCCTATAGCGAACCGCACATGCGGTAATCCAGTCAATTCCTTCACTTTTGAAACCGCATCCGACAAAGTAATACGTGATTTAAGTTGCAGCAACCTGAAACAATTTGTTAATCACATTTGCAATCAGTTGTGAAATAATCCGAACCTCATCATTTATTCGAACTAGACTGGGTCAAATCGGTAAGTTGACCGTCATTGTACTGTCTGACTTGATTTATTCACAATAATTTTAAAGTAGGCAATCTGACTATTATGGGTACAATCTCCGTTGCAAGCAACAATTGAAATTAGGAAAATTAAGTTTACAAACACGATCACTCAGATCACTGCCAAGTTTTATTGCACAAGTTAATTTCCCATGGTGTAAGTCAAATTATTGCGAGTTCTTTAATCAAAAACGGTCAGTCTTGCGCAATTGGACGTCGGTCATGGACTTGATGAGTCAATAGGTCATCAGTCCCCTGGCGCACGCACACCATAATAACTGAGAAACGCCTGTAAACTTAGCAGAGCACGCTGACATACTTCATGTTTGTATGCCTCAACCGCTAAACGGATTTGAATAAAACTTTGCACATGAGTAGATCATGACCCATTCTAGGATAGATGCAGGCCTCCTCTCTGAGAGGGAATGTGCAATAATAATCCACCACGCGGGCCCAGTGCGGGTTGGTGGATGTCACATGTCTTCGAATCTTTGGTTCTAAGACTTGCCGGTTTCCTCACGATGTTTTCCTTCACCGTTTTGAGAGCAGTGGTGATGAAATAATTTAAACAAAGTAAAGCGCCTGCCTGGGTTCGAACCCACGATCTACAAGTTGTAAATCGCGGCTGTTACCACTGGGGCACTGCTGAGTCAAACAGTCACAGAGCCTCTGTGTCATTCTATCAGCGAAGATGTTGATCGAAATGTATAAATGTATGGGATTGGTCACGTGCCGATTCAATAGCGTTTGACATACCCATACATATTTGACATTTTTAACCCCCGACGGAAAAAAGGCATGTTATAAGTTTGAAGTGTGTATCTGTGTGTTTGCGTATCTGTCTGTGGCATCATAGCTCCTAAACGGATGAACCGATTTTGATTTAGGTTTTTTCTATTTTTCTAAGGTGGCATTATCGGGAGTGTTCTTAGCATGTCTGATAAAACGGTTCTACCGTACAAAAGTTATGGACGCTTTACTGTTCGAATTGGGGTATTTTCGCAAGATATTGTGTCATAATTAAGTGTTCGATAGATTGTTGATCGAAACGTGTCTACTACTAGATAAATTATGTCGTTTAAAAAGTATGAAATAAAAAGAATTGTTGGGGGTTGTGGTAATGGTTAGAATGTCAATTGTGTAAAGCCTCTAGATAAGGATATCTTAGGATACTTTTTATCTTGGTAAATAAAGCGGTAATACGTTTGCAAATGCGTGGGCTAATTTTAGAATTTCAAGTAGGCAAATCCGCTAGCAAAAGCCTGTAAGTATTGAATAAATCAACAGACGATAATAGTCACAAGAATAATATTTACCTTCCAGCCCCAACTTGAGGGTTAAGGGCACCAGGGATCAAGGGCTTCGATTCCTCAACACTAAATGCACTAGCCAACCAGTCGTTGACGCCGCCGCGGACGCTGTCCCAGCTTGTGTGTGGAGAATACAAACTTATCTGTTTCTCCAAAAGGAATGAGACAATTCGTTCTTTCCAGGCACTGAAAACAAGTATATTTTAATGTGGCAAAACAATCACTACTCTGTTGACTTCGCGAGTCTGTCTTGTTTTGTGACATTTTTTAATATTTTTCGAAATATGATACTGGCTGGCATGGCTCCGCCGTTTTGAAAAATTTCTAAAATCTGAATCGACAAAAAAATCCATATAATTATCGACCCTGGTCACAAAATTTCATCCGCTGGATAGACATACGAAAGCATTTTTGCCCAAGCTGAAACGGAGACGCTTCGCGCTCGATCGGTCGATAATATTTTCATACACTATTAGCAGATCACTTGATAAAATAATTTAATGAGAGTGGTTTCGGTATTTAGCTACTGCAAAATGAACGTTATTTTTATAAACGTTAGGTCTATTTTGTATTAACAAAATAAACAAATCTAAGTGAAACGCCAGTATTATACACAAATCATGCATTCGGACATACCTTTGAACCACAGATTTCATTGGAGCAAATATAGGAGGATGATAAGAAATAATCATTTCACAACCATGACCATGAGCCTCAAGTGCTACATCTTCTGTGAGGTCATTTGTTAGTAAGACTTTAGTTATATTCCTGAAAAGAAAAGGTAACTTGCTTATAGTTCCTGGTGATGAGATTTTCATTCTGTATGTTCAGGATAGCAATCAAATATTTTCATGTATTCATATTATACCATTCAACCAATGAAGAATTGTTAAAACAACAACTTACCTAGCAGTATAAGGCTCTACCAACAAACCAGTATTGTCCCAACTTTCAGATAACTGTTTTGATGCAAAGTTTTCTAAAACTGAGGTAACTTTCTTCAGAGGCACACCAATTTTCTCACCAGTAGACATTTTGAAGTTGGCTGAGGTTGTGTAAAGCCTTCTGAGATTTTTCTGTGAGAAGATGTGTTTTCCTACTGTTAAAATCATCAGATGTGCACTGAAATCCATGCATTTAAAATAACTGTAAAACCCATTATGGACCAGAGAGAATCTAAGAAATAGGAAAGCAGAAATCTTTATTGCCATTTAAGCCATAAAACCTTAAACTGAGGCAAAGAAAACTATTTGATAAACATAATATTTATTTATTATGAAAGCCCAATATTTTTAATTCCTACACAACTAAGCAATATATCAATAATATTTGATGCAATAACTTGATCAACAAATTTAAACAATAATTATTCTTATAAATTAATGTGGTCTAGTCAGAAGAAAAACTCCATATTTTAATTTCCCCATCATCACTACAAGACAGCAGTTCTTTGTTTCCTGTTGGATTCCATTTCACACTGTTCACATCCTGCGAATGTGCATTCAACTTGGTGCAAACAAGATCAAATGTTGGTGAATTAGGATCAGAGTCTTCACTTTCTTTGAATATCCTAATGATGTCATCACCAGAAGCTGTTGTTAGGAAACCAGTGTGATGACACCAAGCAATATCATAAATGCATCTAGTGTGGAAGCCTGACAAAGTGCAGACACATTTCCAAACAGTCTCTCTATCAGTAACCATGACACCCTCCTGGTTGTCAGGCTTGTATTCCTTCCATATTTTTACAGTTCTGTCATCACTGCAAGTGGCAAGTCTCTCGCCGGTCTTGTCAAAGGTTAAGCTCCATACAGTGGACCCATGTGACTTCAGCGTTGCAATGCAACTCCAGTCATTGTCAGCTGGATCCTCTTTGTACAACTTCACTGAGTTGTCATATGATGCAGAGGCCAAGATGTCTAGTGAAGGATGCCAAGCTACCTATAAAAAGAATAAATTATGAATAACAATTTAGACTTTCTTGATAAATTGCAATTTTAATACAGGTATCTTTACAAACTTTCTTGACATCTTGGTCGTGGGCATTGAGTACCGATTCACATTCATACTCATCATCTCCAGCGACCTCCCACACCCAGACAGACTTGTCTCGCCCACAAGTTGCCAACAGCTGACCAGAGGGTGACCACGCTACACTCTTTACTTCATTCTCATGGCCCTCCAATGTTGCATTGCATTCAAACTGACCTATGAACACAGTATTTGGTATTTTAGAATACTTTTTATATAACACTATTTCATGTTCTCAACAAAGAGAAAATATTTACACACCACTTTTCTTGTCCCAAATAGCTGTCGTTGCATCAAAGCTAGCTGATGCTAGGTAGTTGCCACACGGTGACCAAGCCACCTCTCTAATGGTTCGCTGGTGGCCATCCACAAGGACAGTTTTTATTTTCCATTCCTGGCCTTCTTTGCTCCATAACTTGATAGTTTTATCTTCACCACATGATGCAAATATTTTCCCTTGAGGATGCCAAGACACATTCCAGACAATGCCTTTATGGCCAGACAACGCTTGTATCAATTCCAAGTTGGGCATTTCTTCAAATAAAAATAATTTATCACTTTACAATGAAATCATAAAATAGATATAATTTAATAATCAATTAGGTCGATCATTAATAAAGCTGTAATGTAACAAAGTACTGCATCAAAAATTTAAATTGATATTACAGTTTATGTATGTAAAACCAATATGATTTTGATAAAATAAACCTAAAATTGTTTCGGCAACGGGCAGATGCGGGTTATTAGAGACTTTTAGGAAATAATAAATATTTTTATTAACGACACTTAACATGCACTTACCTAAATGATTTTAGAATAACAATTAAAAACTGTTGTTGATACTGGCGTATTACCTTTTATTGTGAAAATAGTGTCAGTAAAAATTTGTGTAGACGACAAAAGTATAAACTAGTAATCTTTGGGTCTAATCAGTTTTCTTTTTATCACAATTCACAATCACATTCACATGTGTTTGACAGTAAGTGAAGTGACACTGTCTGTGACAGCTATAGCTATAGACAAAAGGAAAGTTTTTCTTTTCTAGTGAAGCTGAGCTATTCATATTTGCCACTATTTATTAGTGAGAGTAAAGCTTCAATGTTTGAATTGATTGATGTGGTGATGGATCTGCAGTCTGCACCTTAGTTAACCAAATAGAAATGGGCAGGCTGGATGGGCAGTTGAAGGCACTCACGTAAGAAGCAGGCTGGTTTCTAACAAGTAAGGCATCAAATTTTCTTATTAACTAAACACGTATAAGCCTACCATAGATAACAGTTACCCAGTTATTAATTTGTCTTATAAAATAAAGTTACTGTAAGTACTGTTATATATTTAGCCGCTTCCTAATAGTGCGTAATTATATCACATTCACACGATTTTAATGCCATTTATAGTACGCTAGCTACGTTGCAATCACTAGTTCCATCTGTCAAAAAAGAAAAACCAGCAACCCAATGGTTGGCGGGGGGTGAGGGGGAGTGAGTGAGTGACACTGACAGCAGAATGTCATGAACTCATGAATGCTGCCACAAAATTCTAAGTTTTTGTAGGTTATAAACACCGAAAACAATGTGTATTTAATTTGTTTATACATGTTTTCTGATTTGTGATTGCTGCTTTACGTCTTAGTAAAGTTGTAGTAGAAGTTTAAGTAAATACCAAAATATAAATTTAAGCCATGGATAATCCTAATAGTAATAAAATTGTCCCACCTCATCTCAACGCTGAGATTTACAGAACTGATACCACCGGAACCAATACTATATCGTATTTAGACTATATTCAAATTCATTCGGGTAAGTTTTTATTTTAAAGTTGTAATACACAGATTTCAAAAAGAAAGAAAAAGTTGAAAAAGTGGTTTTGCCATATCCATGGTAAAGGAGTCCTCAAATCTCTCTCTCTTATAGATGGCAGCGTGTTAGTTGGTTCATCAGAGCTGACTGGTCGATACTGGAACGGCGGTGTGAGTGTGTACAAATGTCTAGCCAATGCTAAATGTGTACAAAACGAGGAGAAGAGGAGCATTCCTCTGAGCAGTGGAACTGCAGATGGATGCTTTATTGGAACCTCCACCAAGGTATGCTTCAAGAACTCTGCCTATAAAACATATTAATTTAATACTATTCATGCAATTAAATTTGGATAAATTACCTGTTGATACAACTGCTCTAGATTGCATTTTTTTTTTTGTAGAAACTAACTTGTTTGGTATTTTCGCAATCACATATTTGTTGCTTTTTGTTTTCAAATAAAAACATTTGAATTGATTACAGGTGCTAACATGTGAAGACAGTGGTGCAGTAACTGTATGGACCAACAAAAATGATGCATGGAACCAATGGAAGGAAGAGATTTCTGTGTCAGAACATGATAATGCTGCTGTGGCAGTTGACTGTCTTGAACCAGAAAGGCTGTATGTCACTGCAGGAGCTGATGGCAATGCTAAGGTTTGTCCTTGAATAATAAACCATCAAACATGACCATGTAAAAAGACCTTATACTGCATACTATTCTGTTTGTTTGTTAATTAATTACTCCTGAATGGATTTGAATTAAACTTAGTACATGCATAAGTAGACCTTGGCCTGGATTAGAATAATGAATACTTTTTATTCCAGTAGTACACTTGCCATGAGCAAAGCCGCTCGCAAAAGCTAGTAATGTGTAATAATAATTGAAGATACATTGTTTTTTTTTTGAGATTGTCATAGTTTGTTTTTTATATTTCCAGGTGTGGGATATAACTGACATGATCTGTATAAGGAACTACAGTGCAGCACATAGCATGATGATAAATGCGTTGTCAGTGAGACCCAAGTCTACAACCAACTTTGCAACAGGCTCCATGGACCAATATGTCACTTTGTGGGATGATAATGTGGATAAGCCAGTTCTTAGTAAGAAATTAAAACTTTTGTACTTAATTGAGCTACTCTCCATTTGAAATAACATCAGACATTTTTACAGTGATCATAGTGGATCTTTGTGTCACTGAAGTTGGCTGCAAGACCCTGCACAGTAGCTATTTTTGTGTGAATATTGAAGGTGAAGAAAGCATTGTATAACTGCCTCTTTCACTCGCTTACGCTTGTCGCATCGTCCTATCGGGCTACTCTATGCACTACGCAGTATATCAATGAAAAAACGTTTCTTGTGCAATGGTTCGCAGAGCCTAACTTTAGAGACACAAAGATCGCGTTGACTACTGTACAATCCATTTTACAGACTGCTCAACTGATTTTGAGTTTTATTCTGCGAACAAGGTTACATAAAAATCATAAATCTGTTACCAAAACCACTGCTTACTACAATTACCATTTGCCATGACACCAATACAATATAAGTCAAGTAAGTTGACAAAGTGTGTAAATGTCTAATTTTATTTTAAATGTTGTTTAGAAGTGTTCAAGATGCAAGATGTGGCTAGTTCCAACAACAATTGACATACCATTTATGTTTCCCTAAACATAAATGGTATGTCAATTCAATCTAGATACTAGAGCAGGTAGCTCCATAGCTTCCTGCTCTAGTATCTAGATAATTTACCTAATTTCAATGAAAAATCTGCCAGATAAGATGAACAACTTATTTGGAGGTAATAAAACAGCCCATAAAAAGCCAACTTAAAAAAAAAGTAGGTATACAAAGAATTAAAAAAAAGCTTTGTTACAGATGTATTGAAAAATGACTGCTGTATCCGTTGTTTATCATGGATAGACGAGAAGCGCCTAATAGTGGGAGATGAAGCAGGGGTGCTGCATTTGTGTGATATAAGAAATTTAGAAACAAGTATCAAAATAACAGAATTCCCTGCTGCAGTACACAAGTTGGCTGTACATCCAGAGTAAGTACCCCTGCAACCTCTGTAATGCCACCAAATAGCTTGTGCAATTCTTTATGTGACTCTTCCAATAATCACTTAAGCTTTCACAGCATCTACCTAACATATCTAAAATTTTCGGTTAAACATCTACATTTTGCTTAATCCTCATTAAAACTTCTCCTGCACAAAAATAATAAACCAATCATGTCAGAACTTTATGACCCCTTTTCATGTTAGGTGTTTGTTCCTTTGTTGCAGTGGTGACAAGGTGGCAGTTTGTTGTGACAATAAAATTGTCACTGTTTGTCAAGTGGAAGAGAACTCTGAATCGAAAGTAATTTACCACGATAGACATATGCATAGCAATTTTGTGAGAGGTGCGGCTTGGGATATAGAAGATAAGACAAGTCTGCACACTGTTGGTTGGAATGGTGAATTTAAGTCCCACACTGTATCATTAGATTGAATGCATATGACAATATAATTCAATTGCCAAATATCTGAGTTGCTTTTTTTTAAATCCACTTTACCTAAACACAAATTTGTAGTAGCAAGGCTCAAGAAAATAGGTGGCTCGTTCAGATGTCAATGTATACTTGGCTTAGCACGCATTGAGATTTTATGCGCGCAAAATTTAATTCGCAATACGTGCAGCTTCATACAATTCCATAGGTGGATGAGCATAGCAATGAGAAAAATCGCGCGAATAAAAATCCCAGTGCGTGCTAAGCCTAAACGTTTTTTAATAAACTTCCAAGTCACATAGAAGATCTAAGCCTTAATACATTCAAATCATTAATTAATCGTAAGTTATGCTACCGTATGGTGACGGACGTAAAGAATTTCACCATCCCATATCTTCCCGTGGGTGTCGTAAGAGGCGACTAAGGGACACACCAGAGAATGGGCAGCAGCGTTCTCTGTGCACTTAAACAACAAACTGCGATCGCCAACCCGCCTGCCAAGCGTAACGATTAAGGCAAATCCCCCCAAACCTAATGAACAGCACACCGAAAAAACGGCCCCGAGTGCCCGGCAGCCCGTCTACCCTCGGCTACGGTAGCGGTCGAGGCGATGGCGTGGCAAGGGGTGCTAAGAATCCCCGGAGTGGACCCGGCTACCCCAACAAACACCGACGACTGGACCTGGGAACATATAACACGTGAACACTCCGGACCGACGAGAAGATAGTCGAACTTGAGGAATAATTGAGCAGGTTACGATGGAGTATTATAGGGTTATCTGAAGTCCGAAGAGAGGGGGAGGACTCGATAATCCTCAAATCCGGTAACCTGCTCTATTTCCGAGAGGGTGACCGGCAGTCCCAGGGTGGTGTTGGGTTTATCGGCCAAAAGTCCCTTGTGGACAACGTGGTGAAGATCGAGAGTGTGTCGACCAGGGTGGCGTACCTTATATTCAGAATATTCGCTGAAGGTCATACAGGTCTACACCCCGACCTCGGCACACCCCGACGACGAGGTAGAGGCCATGTATGAGGATATTTCTAGAGCCATGCATGGTTTCAAAACTCACTTCGCCGTTGTCATGGGGGACTTCAACGCGAAAATGGGCAAACGAGACGAGGATGAGCTGCAAGTGGGGCAATTTTTGAGTTGGACGTCGGAACCACCGGGGTCACCTACTGGCCAGTTTTATGGAGAATAAAAAACAAAAAAACCTTTATTTGGATCAAACATTACATGATGAACTCCTTCTTCAGAAAGCGTGAGCACATGAAGTGGACCTGGCAAAGCCCCGATGGTGCAACTAAAAACGAGATCGACTTCATCATGTCAACCAAGAAGCAAATGTTCAATGATGTCTCTGTGATCAATTCGGTGAAAACCGACAGCCTAATTGTGTAAATTCGGCAAAGGAAACAATCTATTTCTTTCCCAAAAACGACTTTTCGCAATCGAAAGCGATCACCGCATGGTAAGAGGCACATTGAACATTAATGTTAAGCTTGAAAGGTCTCGACTGATGAAGTCCACGCTCCGTCCAGCATAAATCCAGGTCCAAAACCCCGAGAGCTTTCAGCTCGAACTCCAGAATCGTTTCGAGTGCCTAGGGAGCTCCGTGGACGAATACAGCGATGGGTTCGTGGAAGCTGTCCATACGGTCATGTCTAAGTTTTTCAAGACCCGCCGTACAGATAGAAACAAAAAGCTCTCTGATCCTATTCTCAAGCTCATGAAGGAGAGACATGAGATGATCTTGTAGTCTTCAGACAATGCGTTGAAATACCGGCAGCTAAATAGACGGATCTTAAAGTCCTTGAAAAGGGACCTCCGCCGCTTTAATACTGAAAGTATTAAAGACGCGATTAAGCGGAACAAGGGATCCAGGGTCTTTGCAAGAGATCTGTCTATTGGGCAGAGCCAGCTCACGAAACTGAAGACCGATGATGGCAGGATCGTGCCCGCCAAACCGGAGCTTCGGAGGGAGATCGAGAGATTAAATCAAATCAAATCATTTTTATTTGCTCAAACATGAGTATCATACATACGTAACAAATTGTCAGCATGAAGAGGTGTTAGGATACAGAATGATAGAACGTCATGTTTACCTTGGAAAATGGCATGCAAATATTAATAAAGAATACGAATCAAAATACAATGAATCAGAATCAAAATACTTAATAGAATGTCATATTTAGTAAAAATTTAAAAATAAAATAAATGTTGTGTAAATGTCAATAAAATAATACAAGTCAAAATTATGCATATAGAATGTCAGAGTAAAAAAAAATTAAGATATTAAAATAATAAATCAATTCAAAATAATCATTCTAGAAGGTCAATAAGTATTAAATAATAATAATAATAATAATAATAAAACCTTTATTACATGCATTAATTGTTAAGTTATAACATAGTAATTAATAAAACATAGTAATTAATAAAACAGCCTATTACATTCAGAACCGTACAAAGTCATATAAACATCATTAGTTAGAACGGGATCCTGCCGTTTTGCCGAAAAGATTTTGCCAAATTTTCATTACCCAAACAAATTTTAGCAACCTTTTTTTATACCAATGTAATATTTGGAATAATTTTAGTACGCACATTTTCATTTGGTCAAATGTTTACTTGGCAGATTGTTACCAAGGATAATGTCATTATGGCATTTGGTCTTTAATCAAATGATTTATTACAGCAAACAATCTTTAGACAATAAACGTTTGGTGAAATGATTTGTTAAGACAAAAAGTATTAAGGCAAACATAAGATTTTTTGAATTATATAATAAAAAATACAATTTTATTTTTTGATTAATTCTTTCAATTTGTCTGAAACAAGTCAAATTTATGGTTACTTGATATTAATTTATTTATGGAAGTAGTTAGAGTAGGTTAATTATTAAAAAAATGGTTAGGTTAGGTTAGGTTAAAACTGTGATCTCCTACGCACGAGCCGAGCGAGCGAAGCGAGCGGTGCCGCGGCAGCGGCCGGCGAGTGCCAGAAACGACTTGCATTAATAGAAAAAAGAGATTGTTTTTAGTAGGTTACCCGGAACTGAACTATTAAGATTAGGATAATTAGTTATTTAAAAAAAAATGGTTAGGTTAGGTTAAAACTGTGACCTGCATTAAATTTAAAAAAAATATATATAAAAAAAGAGAAATAAAAAACTATAAATATTTGGCTTATTTGATTTTGCGTAAAAACTGTTATTCCAAGTGAAATATTTGACTAGATAAAAAATGGTAAAAGTACTAGTTGGTGAACAAGTTATTGTTCAAACGTTCACTTGCCAAACATAGGTTTTCGTAACAATTATTTGTAAAGAGATTGTTTGGTAAGTAATAATTTGGCAAATGAAGTTATGCGAAAATTTGTTTGGGAAGTGATAATTTGGCAATTTCTTTTCGGTAAAACAAGGGAGACCCAGTTAGAACACTTAATAACATATTTTTGTTTATTAATTAAAGTATTTAGATATGTAATTAATTATTAAATGTATTCTATTTTTTTTTTTTTTTTATATTATCAAAAGTATTCTATTATTTAACTTATTCCATTATTTAATTTATTCTATTATTACATTAATTCTAATATTTAATTTATTCTATTACTAAATTAATTCCATTATTAAATTTATTTATTGTTATATATTTATAACTATTAATTTCTGCTGCATGCAGCTGACGCAAAGGTCTCCCCCAACTTCTCCCATTCTTTCCTGTCCCATGCCTTTCTCCACCACATGCTTGTGTGCTTCGATATGTCATCTATCCATCTTGTTTTCGGTCTGCCAACTCTCCTCATCTTATCTCTTGGAACCCATTCTGTGGCCAACTTTGCCCACCTTCCACTTGCCATCCTGCTGACGTGGCCAGCCCAGTTCCACTTTAGTCTTTTTGCTGTTTTAACCACGTCTTCCACTCCTGTTGTCGATCTAAGTTCAGTATTTCTGATCCGGTCTATTCGCTTAACTCCAATCATAGATCGCTCCATGGCTCTTTGACAAGTGCTTAATTTCTCTTCCTGTTTATTTGTGAGGCTCCAAGTCTGGGCTCCATAAGTGAGGGTTGGCAGTATAGCTGAGTTGAAGACTGCTTTCTTCAGCTCAATCGATAATTCACTTTTCATAATATACTTCAGACTCCAGTACTTCCTCCAAGCTTTAGCTATTCTGTGTTCAATTTCTTTGCTCTGTCGGTTTTGGAAGGATACAAGTTGTCCTAGGTAGATATAGTCTTTCACATAATCTATATTATCGCCGTCGACCACTATCTGATTTACTTCCCCATTAGACATAATTTTACATTTGGTTTTGTTCATCGATAGACCGGCAGGTTCACAGGCCGTGCGGAACTGGACTATCATCTGTTGTAAGTCCTCGGGTGTTTCTGAAAATATTATAACATCGTCCGCGAATCTTAAGTTGTTGAGGTACTCTCCATTTATTTTTATACCTTTTGTGGCCCAGTCGAGTCGTCTAAATACAGACTCTAGCACGGCGTTGAAGAGTATCGGCGAGACTGGGTCACCCTGTTTTACTCCTTTCTGTAGAGGAAATGGTGCTCCCATTTTATCAGTTTTAACAGCTGCGGTGCTGTTTTTGTATATACTCTTCACTATATTTATGACTTTTTTATCATTAAGACCTTGTGATTCTAGACTGTTGAAGAGGAATTCGTGGTCTACTGAATCAAAAGCTTTAGAAAAATCGATGAAAGCTAAGTAGATTATATATTTGTATTCATTAGCCTTTTCTATTATTTGATTTACAGTGTGCAAGTGATCAGTTGTGCTATATTGTGGTCTAAATCCAGCCTGTTCAGGAGGCTGTTCGTCTTCTAAGGTCTTTTGTAGCCTTCCTCTTATTAAAGTCATAAACAGTTTGTACATACATGACGATAGACTGATGGGTCTGTAGTTGTCAATATTTGCTTTGCTTCCCTTTTTGTGCAGTATAGCTATATTTGACGTGAGCCATTGCGTAGGAATTTTCTCTTCGGTTACAATTTTATTAAATATAGTTTGTATATGTTCAAGAAGGTTATCATCTGAGTATTTTATAATTTCGTTGCATATACCGTCGGGTCCCATTGCTTTCTCATTTTTCAGCTTCCTTGCAGCCGATCGTACCTCATCCAATAGGAATGGTTCCCATGTTGTATCTTCTTTTGGGTTATATTTAGTAATGTCATGATTGTTATTATTGTAAAGATTTTTATAGAATTTGGTGGCAATTGTAACTATATCTTTCCGATTGTGTTTGATTTTTCCCTTGTTCTCCAAATTTAGAATTAATTCCTTTCCTATAGTATTGGTGTTTTGAGCTTTCCTTATTGAGCAACTTTGCATTAGTAATTGTTCTATTTTTGCCATTCTACTGTTTTCTATATCTATTTTTTTCAATTTTCTAAGTCTTCTCTTTATTGCTCTCAGTTTATTATTTTCTGATCTACTTCTATTTTCTGAAGACTCTAGCTGTAGTTTAAGGTTCAGGAATCTTTTTGTTTGCTCACTATATATATTCACTTCTTTTTGTTCTTCTACTAATGCTTCTTCCATTGCTGATTTTAATGCATTTTCCAGTTTATCGTATTCTATCTGTAGTGAGTCTGATACGTCTAGTCTTGTGGTTAAACTGGTGGACTTTAATCTTTTCGACAATACATATTATGACATTTATTTTATATTCTTCATGCGATAGATTGACATTTCATTAATTCATTTTCTTTTTGTAAACTTCTCCATATCTATCTATTAAATTCTGACTGGTGTTAATAATAATTATATTGTTTGTAATTGGGTATTAAATTCAAATGTAATATTTTGCATGCCGTAAGGCAAAATGTATTGGGACAATTTATTAATATTCCAACTTATTTGTATACATACATTATCAGCAAATAAATGATTTCTTTCTTTCTTTCTTTCTTTCTTTCTAAAGCTTGTCCCTGTTTATGAGTAATTGCTGGTATTGGTTTATTTATGTCTATTTTTAGGGATTTTGAGCTCTTGTTCAACTTTCTTCGCTTTTTTGGCACTTTCAGTATCATCTCTACAGGTCTGTGGTCTGAATTAAATTGAATTTGTCTTATAGTAGATATGTTGTGTACATTGACTTTATTAATATTAAGTATTAAATATAACAAAATAATAATAAAAAAAAAACAAGATATTAAAACAATATGTCAAAACAAAATAATCATTTCAGAATACAATTTTATAATTCTATGGACAGTTGTTCATTAAACCCGTCGCGAATCTAGCGAATGACCCAAGAGCTAGATTGACCCGACACTATACCGAAGACATTCCGGACGTTAGCCTGTATGAGATTAGGATGGCTTTGAAACAACTTAAGAACAACAAGGCACCGGGTGATGACGGAATTACGGCCGAACTCCTGAAGGCGGGTGGAAAACCAGTACTTAAGGCCCTTCAGAAGCTTTTTGATTCCGTCATACTCGAGGGGAAAACGCCACAGGCATGGTGCAGGGTTGTGGTGGTACTCTTCTTAAAGAAGGGTGACAATGCCCTACTGAAGAAATATAGGCCCATCACACTCCTTAGCCATGCCTACAAGCTGTTTTCAAGAGTCATCGTCAATCGTCTCGCGCGCAGGTTTGACGATTTCCAGCCTCCCGAACAAACCGGATTCCGTAAAGGCTTCAGCACCGTAGACCACATACATACGCTGCGGCAGGTTATACAGAAGACCGAAGAGTACAACCTGCCTCTCTGTTTAGCGTTTGTGGACTACGAGAAAGCCTTCGATTCGATCGAGACTAGGGCTGTACTGCAGTCTCTTCAACGGTGCCAAATTGACTACCGGTACATTAAGGTGTTGAAGTGTTTATACAAAAACGCCACCATGTCAGTTCGACTTCAGGATCAGACCTCGGAACCAGTCCTTCTGCACGAGGTGTGAGACAGGGAGACGTCATATCTCCGAAGCTCTTCACCGCTGCACTGGAGGATGTCTTCATGATTCTGGACTGGAGAGGGCTAGGCATCAACGTCAATGCCGAGTACATCACTCACCTTCGGTTTGCCGACGATATAGTGGTTATGGCTGAGACCATGGAGGACCTCAGTACAATGCTCGATGATCTCAGTAGAGCTTCCGAAAGAGTGGGTCTTGGGATGAACATGGACAAAACCAAGTTTATGTTGAATGGCCATGTCACACCCACTCCTATCAAGGTTGGAGACTCTACACTTGAAGTTGTGGGCGACTATATCTACCTGGCACAAACGATCCAATTGGGTAGGGCCAACTTCGCAAAGAGGTCAACCGAATCCGACTCGGCTGGGCAGCGTTCGGGCAGTTGCGCGGTATCTTCTAGTCCAACTTACCACAGTGTTTCAAGACGAAATTCTATGACCAGTGTGTGTTACCAGTAATGACATATGGCTCTGAGACTTGGTCGCTTACAATGGGCCTTATCAGAAAGCTTACAGTCACTCAAAGGGCAATGGAGAGGGCTATGCTCGGCGTTTCCTTGCGTGATCAAATCAGAAATGTAGACATCCGCAAGAGAACAAGGGTTACCGACATAGCCCGAAGAATTGCCAAACTTAAGTGGCAGTGGCAGGGCACATTGCTCGCAGAACGGCAGCCTAATTGTGTAAGTGAATTCGGCAAAGGAAACAATCTGTTTCTTTCCCAAAATCGTTTTTTGTTTTGCGAAAAGTAGTTTTTGGGAAAGAAACAGATTGTTTCCTTTGCCGAATTCAGTTACACAATTAGGCTGCGGATGTCCGATGGAGCAGAAAGGTTCTGGAGTGGCGACCGCGCACCGGAAGACGTTGCGTTGGAAAGCCTCCCACCAGGTGGACCGATGAGCTGGTGAAGGTTGCGGGGATCCGCTGGTTACGAGAAGCACGGGACCGGTCAATGTGGCGACGCTTGGGGGAGGCCTATGTCCAGCAGTGGCCGTCTTTCGGCTGATATGATGATGCTAGAAAACGTTTTATACCGTTATGAGTCGTTAAAGATTACGTTGAGGACAAAAAGGCTTGGGATAGAGCTGCTCCAATATCTTTTATTTTTACAGCCTGTTTTTTTTATATTTTGTAATTTTTCGTCGATTCGTTGAGCTCCTGAAGTTCTGGGGGTCAACTCCCTATCTCCGTCAAAGAAGTTACGGGCCCCGTCCGAAAGTACTCCAAAGCTTTGGAGTAAAAAAAACAAGTGGTAGGTTCAAATTTTCGGACGCGTCGGGAGGTACCCTCTTTTATCTGTTCTGTGGTAGGTACAACTGTCAAATTGTGTTGTCATTCATTCTTACTTCGGGGCCCGAACGAATCATCCGTCCGTAGGTGATACGGAGTAGAAAACCCCCGTAGCGAAGGCCGAAACTACGGACTTCGTGCTTAGGGAGTAGACCCCCTGAATTGAGCCTAGAGATGCCAACGCATTCCACCAGCTTTTACGACAAATCTTTTACGGTTCAAGCGGTTCGGTTGTCGAATGCTTTGTCAGTGTCAATAAGGCGTGCTCAATCTCTGCCCATTTTTAAAACTATGGTAAAGAATCACTACCTCTCTCTATAATAGTTGTTTTACTTGATTCCTATGTTTTTGTTCCGTACTTATAACTGTATATATTTGTCTATAATATATAGTTAATATATAGTATTTATTGTATATATATTTATAGTACACCAGACTACATTTTTTTTTTCTTTTGCGTGGAGAAATTCTCATGCATACTGCACTACCACGGGGAGATAGTGCAGTTATGTGGGACTCTAACCCACTAAAACTCCACGGTGTCCTCCTGTGCCGCTTATGGCGGGAACACGGGCACGCGTTAGCACTCACCGCGAACCCGCCGCGGCTGTCCGTCACCGGACCCTCCTCGGGGGAGTAACCTCCATCACCGGCGAACTAGAACACACTGTACGCCGTGACCACCCCAGGCACCAAATCAGCACATGGATGCCAGACAACCCCGTGTATGGCACCCTTGGTCCCCCTGTGACGGGTCAAGGTGGCCCCGCAACCTACCATTTTGCGGCCGCAGAGGATAGGGTAAGCGGCTAACGCTATACCGACACTCCTCTTCCCCTGCGGCCTCACCGCGTCCGCCATCAGACGGTGGCAACCCCGTCTAAGCCGCGGAAGGTAGGGAGAGCGGCGCACCGCAACCGCCGCGGCCTTCAACCCTCAGCCGCGATATCGTATGGGACCTGGGACGCTCCATAAGACATCGCGGCCCGCCTTAGTTGCGATGTCGCCTGTTACCAAGCGGCACCGCAACCTACAAGTTGGCCGCTACGTCGTCGGCTTAATCGGCAAAAGCCCTGACGAGCGGCCCCTCCTCGGGTTCCTCTTCGCTTCACCGTGGGTGACCAAGCCACGGTTACTGAGCCCCCCCGCCTCGACAATGCGGGAACCCACCGAGGGGGACACCAAAGACTACCTACAGTACTGTCTTTCCTTTCATTTTTTAAATCCACCCAAAGGTTGTCTTGAAAAGATCGCTTTTAGCGATAAGGCCGCCCATTGTGTCACCCAGTGTAATGTTTTCGTCGTCTATACTTTCTGTAACTTATATGGTGTACATAATAAAGAATATTCTATTCTACACGATTACTGACAAATGCGTGCACTGACTGGACAGGTCCGCTCAATCTGGCTGGTTCTTTCCTCAAAAGACCATTTCAGACATCAATCTACATGGTGTTCACATGATATAACCACACTTTGTAGTCTTTTGAAGTGTTTTTATTTGGCAGTCGGCAAAAATTTACAGCCGATTTCCTAGTCGGCTGTAAATTTTTATATATGTTTTTTTCATTTTTTATTTGAGGTAAAAGGCAAGTTCTATAATAAAAGATTCAGTGTAAATATAATAAGGCTTAAGGCCATACAACTCGTGAAGTCTTGCCTTACTTTTCTGAGTCAGCAGCCTAATTGTGTAAGTGAATTCGGAAAAGGAAACGTCGATTTTGGGAAAGAAACAGTTTGTTTCCTTTGCCGAATCCACTTACACATTTAGGCTGCTGTAGTCGCCCAGTCACTGAATAAAAACTTAGGGCATATAGTTTTAGTTTTCTTCTTAAAAGTATTATTGAACTCTGTTTGAACCACTGAGAAAACTTTTTTGTATAAAATATTACCATCATTCACTGTGAGATCCTGATAACTTAACTTACTGAATAAAGTCCTGTTAAATTTATTTATTTATCGGCTTTATTGGTCTAGATTGAATCTGCACTTGTTGTATTGGTATGTTGGACTCAGAGGTTACCAGTAGCCCACTATGATCCGAAGGCAGACAATTCATAATGGCTTTGTCTAAGTAGTCGCAGCAACAAAAAACATTATCAATACATGTGCGTAGCTGTAGTCAGTAAATATTTTCTAAAATATTTATTTATTATGACTAGTTTATTACCAGTTGCGAGTTTTGTCAAGACACCTTCCATTACTGACTCAAATATACAAAAATTTTGTGTCTGAAAACGCACACTATAACATGCTTATCCAGCTCAACGCAGGACAGTGCAACACTGTGTTCAACTGATAGATCTACAATATCTTGACGAGGTTTTGATATATTATCATTTTTAATTAATGTAGGTAAGTGAACCTCCATGTGACATAATATTTATAACAACTAAAAACAACTGCCCACAGTATAATTTTCATAATTAATAAGCATTGCATAATCATTCAGTCAATGCTCAGTAAAACAAACTATTTCAAACGTTGTCTTTCCTAAAAACAATTCTATTTCCAATTGCTTTGCAGATTATCATTGAATATTTTGATGGAATAATTTCATGGAATTCTGCTTAGCCCCTTTTTAGGGTTCCGTACCCAAAGGGTAAAAACGGGACCCTATTACTAAGACTCCGCGGTCCGTCTGTCTGTCTGTCACCAGGCTGTATCTCATGAACCGTGATAGCTAGACAGTCGAAATTTACCCAGATGATGTATTTCTGTTGCCGCTATAACAAAAAATACTAAAAACAGAATAAAATAAATATGAAAGTGGGGCTCCCATACCACAAACGTGATTTTTTTGCCGTTTTTTTCGATAATGGTACGGAACTCATCGTGCGCGAGTCTGACTTGCACTTGGTCTTTTTTAAATTAACTATGTGAGAGAATAAGAAAAATTAGAATAGAAAACATTTATTCGTCATAGACACAACACAACAATAACAATCGCAAAGTAACAGAGAAGAATAGTAAAAAAAAGTACAAACATGGTATAAGAGTGATGATTGCGCTGGGCGTGCCCACACCGAAAGGTTACCAAGAAAGCAAGAAGGTACCTTCTTGTTGGTGGATGAACTCCTAGCTATTTCGTTATTGGTACCCTTGTCCTACAACTAGTTTAAAGTATAAATATTAATAGCTGAAGTGTTAACGTTATTAAAGTTATTGACCACCTGTAAATTAGTATTACTACTATATCAACCACAGTGCATGACTTCGACATACTATTTATGTCTGAGTTTAAAGTAAAAGATAATAGCCTCGCTATTTGACGTCTTACCCTAAGCAGATATACCTACTGTATTGCATTGCATGTCGACTTTAATTTATCGGGTGGTTGAAAAGATGCCGTGGTTTGGCTATTCACAATATCACGATTACGGCTGGATTGATTTGTGTAAGCAATCGGACGTGGCCATTGGCAGTTACACTTTACTTCACCAGTTTCTTGATACCGTCGCATCCATAAACGAACTGTGCTTCTCTTTATAGAAGTACATTCAAAAGTTAGATTTAAATGGAAAAAAAATAAATATAAATTGATTTTATTTTAGATTACACTTACGTCGCCATTTAATTCTCGAGCAATAAATAATCTTTAAACTTTGATTTAGTTCCCAAAGGACGATTATTTTCACTTTTAAAAAGTTACTCAACCGAGACATGATTTTATTGTAATTATAAGTCGTTATTCGAACAACACAAGCAGAAGAGTAATTATGCTATGATGCGATGCCAAGTTTTACTTAACAAAATTATAAGTTTACCCTCAATCTAATCAAATTTTTATTATATAAACGTCACGGCTGACATGAATGATGTGATGGATGATTCATGCATAGGTACCGATGAATTTCGTAACTATGATAAGTGTCAGAATGGCGCAGCGGTATAACAGCTTGACTCGTGAGTTATACGGTCCAGGGTTCGATTCTTCGATCGGCCTAACGATTTTATTAAATTAAAAAATTCCATGCCAAATAATGTATGCCCCCCCCCCCCTTAAAAACAATTGAAATATTTTTTGACAATTTGTATGGCTTTTTGGGTCAACAAGATGCAACTGTGAAAATTTGAAGACTGTAGCTCCAACCGTTTGGCTGTAAAATATGAGTGACAACAGCGGGCACACAGACGGACAGACAGACACGTCAGTGACAGCAATAGGGCTCCGTTTGGATCCTTCGGGTACAGAACCCTAAAAATGACCATACAAACTTACAATCCCTATTTCACCCCTTTAGAGGCCGAATTTCGAAAAATCCGTTCTCTGATGACACCTACTTGCCTACAGTACAAAATCAATATCCTCTCAAAATTTCAAACTTCTATCATTAGTGTTTTAGGCTGGGTGTTGATATGTCAGTCGGGACATTGCCTTTTAGTTAACACTAGCTGTTCCCCGCGGCTTCGCTCCCGTGGGCCACCCCACAGGACCCGTTTTCGGGATTAAAAAATAGCATATGTCATTCAGGAATAATGCAGCTTTCTATTGGTAAAAGAATTTATAAAATCGGTCCAGTAGTTTCGGAGCCTATTCGGTAACATATTACATATACGCGTTCAAACAAATAAATAAACTAACAAACTCTTCAGCGTTATAATATTAGTATAGATATATAACAAATATATTGCCTACTGGAAAAGCCTATTATAGGTACCTATCAGTATTACACAACTACATAGGTATCCCTCTGACATTATTGTAAACGTAAATAGTTTGTAAAAATCTTTTTAAAATCTTTAGTAGGTACTTTTCCAAAGAAGACGAATACATTTAGTAAGTAATCATTACGAATAAACTGTGTGATAATTCTGGCCAGTAGATTACGAAATAATACGTTCGAAATTGTAACACTCATACGATCTAAAAATCTAAATGCTGACCAAGTATAAAAAAAATTTAAATCCTTTGTGTTTTTCTTATCTTTGATGCCAAAAATCATTTAACTTAAGATTATGATAAGTAGGAACAGGACAAATTTTATTTACTTTATTTATAAAAAGTAATTTGGTGGGTAGTTACCTACATTAATTACCATCTTTGTTTTATTTTTATTTTGTCTACCTTCTTTTCATTTCATTCAAAGTAGATTTTTAAAATTTAATTTACAATGCCATTAAAGAATTAATACAAAAATCTTACTTTATAAATGTGAAAGTTTGGATGAATGTATGTTTGTTACTCAATCACCACAGAACGCTTTAACGGATCGGGATGAAATTTGGCACAGAGATAGATTATAGTCTGGAATAGCACTATAATAAGCTGTATTTTCGCCCGGTATAATGTTCCCTTGAGATAATAAAACACTTTTTACGCGGGCGAAGTCGCTCGCAGAAGCTAGTAAAATAATAAGGCAAAACATTTTCACGTCAAAAGTCGTCCGATCCTCAATTTAGTTCCCTCTTTCTAACTAGATGGCGTTGGGTTCGAATTAGGTCACGCTATGGTTTCGTTACCGCAGCTTGTTTAATACTTCTAAAGACTCAAATGTAATTCAAATTCAAATCTAATCATTTATTTCAACTAAGCCTTTTGAAGCGTACTTAGTTGTCTGCCGACTAATATTTTTGGTGATAGCTGTTGCTGCCTCAGTAGCAACAGCTGTAGGAATTATTTGCTAATGAATATTATATTTCGTTTCTAAAAAGCTGTTTGGTGTAGCGAAACCTACATGGTCGCCTTTTAGTGTATTTGTTAGTCTCCAGTAGCAAAACGAAACCGCTCATTGAGCGAAAAAATTGCTCAGAACGCGTTGTGGCTTATTTCAAACGGCCACAAGGCGAATTTCGGCCCGCAGGCTTATTACGTATCTTTTGCAAGAGCAAAACGATAGCGATTGTTGCGCAATAATTGATCTTCAATACAGAAGTTTTACAGTCGTTTGCGTTTTTTTTTTAAATATGTGCATTTGACAAACAGCGAGCGATTAGCAAACGATTGTGTAGGACTTACCATACCTACACTGCAGGTAATGCCGACTTTAATGACATAAAGCGTTTGATCGTTATCGTTTTGCTCTTGCAAAAGATACGTAATAAGCCTGCCGGTATGTAATAAATAATGTGAAGACGCGTGGATTAGCGCATATCATACAGAATTTAACGTGTTGCTTCCACTTGACTTGACGCTGTGGATATAGGGGTAAATAGCTATGTGCATCTTTAGCCCGATTCTGTCTATGTGTTATGATTCTGAATTCAACCACTCCACGTGAGGAAACGAAGTATTTAAACAGTGTTAAGATCTGATGCATTCGTTGCTTTAATTAATTTCAAGACGGTTGAATCTTCTAAGAAAAAAATCAAATCATTTTCAATGCTCACATAACAATTTATTTCTGCGATAAGTGGTAATGATGTGGTTGAGGGCTACATAATGGGGTCGGTCAATGGTTGGGGGAGGGCGCGCGGTGCTCGGGCGAGGCGCACGGCGAGGAGCCTCGTCGGCTGCTCGTGCCGGGGCTCTTGAGGCGCACCATCGTGTCCAGGTGACGGAACCTGGTGAAAAGAAAAATTATAAACTATGTATACAGGGTGGAATTTTCTAACGCCACCTGAAGGGAAAGTACTCTTAATACTGTAGATAGAAAATTTTACTCGAAGAAAACATTCCTTTATTTTCGAAAAGAAAGAAAACGGCATTCTGGAATTGAACCGACTAATATCTTTAATAATTACACCCTGTACTTTTATTGCTTCAAACGTTAGGGTCAATTATAAGGATGAAATCTCTCTAACAAACCTGATAAATTAAATGAAAGGAAAACCATGAAATCTGCAGCCTAATTGTGTAAGTAAATTCGGCAAAGGAAACAATCTGTTTCTTTCCCAAAAACGACTTTTCGCAATACAAAAAGTCGTTTTTGGGAAAGAAACAGATTGTTTCCTTTGCCGAATTCACTTATACAATTAGGCTGCAGGTTTCCTCACGATGTTTACCAACACACACATAATACATAGTACACTAAGTATAACAACAACATTACAACATTATTATTTCCATTGCTTGGCAATTTAGTGGTGATTTTTATATTCCCAACTTGATGTGAGTGCTTACCTCAATGGCAAATCGTTAGCATCATTATCCACACTCTGGAAGAAGAAGCCGAGTGGCCAACTGATCCAAGAAGATTGCTTCCTGCAATTAACAAAATGTATCGATTATATTCAAAGACATTGAAAGAAGTAATGGTTTCTATTATAAAAGTCTATTGGGTGAAGATATCTAACTACCCTACTGCTACGCAGTCGTCTACTGGTCACAAAAAGCACTCACCAGTCACCACGCTTTGCACGCAGTTGTTCGACAACACAGGTAGGCGTGCTGCCTGTCACTGAGCCGGGCTGTTGGGGCTGGCTGGCTAACCAAACATATCTCGTCACTAGCAATCCATTATAAGCAAAGGCTACGGAAGACACTGTTCACACTGTTCCTCCTACATGTTTTTTATGAAAATGGTACTGACACCTAAATGTCACTTGGAAGTGATCGCTTATTGCCGAGAGATAGCTCTGTTCTAAATGTTCTAACTGATGCTAGTCCCACGCGGGATTCGGGACGAAATTTTCTCGTGCTGATTGTGCCAACATAACTTGTATTAGAGTGGTTCAAACGGGATTCGGTTTGGTTGAGCAGTAGTCTTTAAGAGCGGACTCTAGTCAACAGGAATTTGAAAAATAGGTATTTGAAGAAACTATTGCCGTCGCGTCACCTCCAACCTCACCCCGTAAAGTGCGAAAGGGACAACTGCAGCTCAGGCTGATTTTACCTACAAAAACTTTGACTAAAAGACGTTTCGTATTCTGCTGTTTTCTTCATGAAAACTGGTCTGATCTAAAAAATTCTTATATCAAAATTTAGAAGAAAAGTATATCTATGCTCCTATAATTTCCTTTTTTGTTAAAAACGCATAAATTTTATCTTGAAGTCTTCTGAACATGGCGGTAAAAACGGGCATTTTTTTCGGATTTTTGGATTGTCATATTTCTTTTTGTGATTATGTTTTGGAAAAAGGAAATGATACAGGCACGTATTAATTAGACCTAGATTTTATGGAAAAAAATCATTGCTCTAGAGGCATTATCCACGAAGAAAACAGCAGAATGTGTTTGTATGGAGTCTCACTAGAGTCCCCTCTTAAGGACTAGTAGTTTCGTCGCTGGCGCAGCGCTGCGCTCCAGGCTACAGCCTGCCGTAGCGTACAGAGCTTTATTAATCGCTGCTCCAAATGGGTAATACCCGCGATACGCGAACGCGATTGATCGTCGATTGTTTTAATTTAAAAAAAGTTACGTGACGATATTCACATCAGTTGAGCACCTCTTACTTACAACATCAATAGATACCTATAAAAGTGACTTGACATAATCGGCACAAGTGAATTTCAACCAGCAGCATGAAGTGTACGGGATTTGTCTTTATTTGACCAGCAGCCTTATTGCGTAATGATTTCGGCAAGGCAATTTCAGTCTATGTAAAAAAAAAAAAAAAAAAAATGTTTATTTCAAAAGATAGCACACATACAAAAAGGATTTTACTTCTGCCAAACTGTAGAACAGTTTGTTGGCAGACGCAACTCCCACAAAAATTATACACATTATATTTCTAGGTTCATTTTTTCGCTTAAAGAAATGCATTTGAAATGTTAGTAATATTAGTAGTAGTAGTAATATTCAATATAAATTAGTTATTGTTAGTTCATACTCTTTGTCCATTGCTTTGCCGAATTCATTACGCGATAAGGCTGCTGAGCTTTAATTCCATGGCATAAATAAATCATAAATCACTCACGGAGTAGATGGCTGAAGCTTGTCCAGATCGACAGGCGTATCAGGCGTAGCGGGGGCAGCGGCGGAGTATGGCGGGGAGCAGGGGGTGGTGGCCACCGGCGGCGGCGTTTTGTTGATGGCCGGGTTGTAGATCTTAGGGTCACTGACCATGCGCACGAAGAACGAACGCTTGTGCGCCAGCGCAGCCTTGTTGCGGCGAGCGCGCTCCACATTCAAGTCCTGAAAATAGTCGACCAAAACAATAATTAAAAACCTGTTCATGGTTCATGAGTTCGGGAAGGTGGCATGGCTGCAGTCTTGTGACCAAGCGAAGTCAGCTAGTGCACTTCGAAACATATTTGGACCTTCAGTGCATTTCGAGTAGAGCGGCCTTTGGAATGCCACGCTGCGACGGCCTCGCGACCACACGCAACACGAGCGCATTTATATGCAGAAGTGAAGCTTCAGCAGCATTTTCACACAAGAGACTTTAGTATATTTGATGGACAATTGAAGGGGAGAACGAGTGGACTGAAGGTGCCGTTCACACATTTCCAGTCTTCAAAACCTAAGTATTAAGTTAATTACTGTAACACCACATCTGATTCCAGTGGCGTTGAACCCCCATTGCACAGAGCGGCAAGAGAACAGAGTCAATGCTAGCACCAGCCGATTTCACATAAATACACAATACATTGCACGAGAGGCAGGGCCGTCTAACCATAATGTGCTCCGGCGTGGTGAAAATCAGCCTGCGCAAAGACTGCCATAAAAAAGTGTTGCATTTATTCATTAATAAAAAATATTTACTCAGGCCAATTTGCACCAAAAACTTAACTCAGTGTTAGTTGCTAACACGAGGTTAAATAATAAAGTGACCGCTTCAGAGTTAGTCAGATAATCCAGGATGGTGAAAACGAGCATTACTTAATCTAGTAACAACAAAGTTAAACACATTTTTAATACTAATATCACGGCGCGACACCGCTTACGTACCTACTTTGTGCTCTAATATCTTCTGTTTTGCAATCTTCTTTCGATACCTACTATGGCCAAAGTTATTCTATATATTTTTTTTTTATTAGAGATAGGCTCGCGTTTGACCACGCCTGATGGTAAGCGATGATCTTGATCTTGGGTCATAGTTAAATTGTAAATAGTTTATAATTTATTTTGAAAAGGAACTTTTGCGTTTTGCTACTGTTACAGACAGAAAGTGTTAATTAAATATCTACCTATCTAAGAAAAGGTGTTGAAACATTAGGAAAAACGGACGAAACAGCGGATAAAATTATTGGTAATAACAGAAACTATATTTAATACGTCGAGTGAAGATCTTTAAATTAATGACAAAAATGCAATTCTAACTCCTTAAATAGATCTTCCGAATCACATATTGGTAATGCCTATGTTTTATGGGGATAAATAAAACTTTCGATCGGCAGCCTAATTGTGTAAGTAAATTCGGCAAAGGAAACAATCTGTTTGTTTCCCAAAAACGAAAAACGAATAGTCGTTTTTGGGAAGAAAACAGATTGTTTCCTTTGCCGAATTCACTTACACAATTAGGCTGCGGCTTGCGTCCCTTGCGACCCCGCGGCCGAGTGCCACACTCCTCTTGCACCCCCTTGTAAAGACGGCCCTGCGTGAGTAGATACTTACTCTACTTTTCGACCCACTCTCCATCTACGAGATTTTCTTCCCCTCAGCCCAAGACATTTCTTAATCGGTCAACCATTCACTGCACCATTCTATAAAGATAACCTGCGAGACTTACCTGTTCATCGTTTGAATCGCTATCAGGGAGTGGAACAGAGCTGGTTTTGGTCACGTTGCGCCAACGAATACAACGGTAAACATTGGAAGCAGAAGCTTTCAAGGCCGCGCGGACATGTTTGGTAAGGCTGCATGGCTACTCGTATCAGCCATCAGTAACGAACAGGCCGCTTTTTGAAATATTCCTTAATATGTTTTTTTTCTGTCATGTTTTTCTCACCATTAAAAAATCAAAAGTAATTAAATTAAAAAAAAATGTACGCTATTGCCCAGCAGTGGGACAGCAAGGCTAGACACAAAAAAAAAAGACTTATTGGTTTTCTTTCTTTATATATCTAACCTATCCAAAGTTAGCCAAGGTACGCCGAAATATTAAGCTACACTGTCCCACAGCTGGACCCCATAGCCTTCCACTCTGCCCGATAGGTCTTGCCCAACCAATATCTCGTAAACGCCTCGATCAGCACTTTGTCATTATATACCTAGAGAATATTATTCATCATGATCTTAGATATTAATTATTTATGACATACCCGTTCCTTGTCCGGTCCTTCCAGGAGCTCCGTAGCGAAGTCGCTTATAATGTCCCATGCAATTTCTGAAATGATTGAATAGGCTTTTGGAAAAATGAGCTATAAAGAATCCTAATAAGCAATAAAATTAGCATCAATAATAAAATACGCTGCCTCATTGGTTTGATAGTTGCCTTCCCTGACACCGTGTGTGAGAGCATGACTTTGATTCCCTCACAAGGATGGGGTTATGTTATAGTGTACGTTACCCCAACAGGAAAGTGACTCCTAGAGAGATATGAGTGGAACGTATAATTCGTGCGTAATCTGCTGTGAATGTGCGCCACATAAAAAATAAGTGCGTGTCGTCGTTTTTGTAAAAAAAAGGAAAAATAGGTTCCTGCTGGGGTAACGTTGTTCTAGCAGAAAAAATCTAAACGAATGATCGAAATGAGAAATATTGTCCATAGGCAGAGAGCTCATATTTGTGCAAAAATGTGCGCCATAAATATAACTGGTGCGTCATCAGGTTTTCGAGATATTGCATTTCCTGCTGGGGTAACGTTTTGCGGAATCGTGTATATCTAAAACTACTGTACGTGCGCCTGCAGAATAAATATACACGAGTAGCTCTTGTTTTGTGCGTATTTGTGCCGGAATTAGATTTAAAAAAGATATTTTTAATTTTTAAGTAATTGCGCTTTTTGAAAACCCGCAAAAAATTCGCAGTGCCTAAATGAGAAAACGTATAAGCTCACTGAAAACTTTATTCAGCCCATCTTGACGCTTGTAATAACCATAAAAAGTTTCAAAAGCATACCATCATCATCACACATATATTGAACTTTTTTTTTAAAACAGACTCCATCAAATTTTTGGTCTCTAAAGTACTTTTTTCTACTAATATTATAAAGGCAAATGTCTGGATGTGTCCACAAAATACTGAATGTATTTTAATTAAATTTGGAATAAAGAAGATAGGTTATACCTTGGCAATACTTTTTCTAATGTACTTAACTAATCAAGTGCAAGTCACGGAAACAGCTAGTAGAATACGTATAATCCAATAACAAGTTATTTTTTTATAACTTTTCAACCTCAGTGTACTCAGGCACAACACGCTACAACCGGTTGGTGAGTAAAGTTAAGAAGGTCATCGATATTTATGACACCGTCGCTTTTTCGTAGCCATTTGAATTTGGTCGGATAACCAGCCATTGTTTATATGTTTAGTTTTTTGTTTAAATCTACTTAATGCGAAACATTCCAAGCTGAATATTTTCACTATATATTTTTGACTAAACACACATACTTGTGGTTTACACCTACCTATCTTGGGTTGAGTCGGTTTCTTGTATTTTGCCGTCAAAGTTATGACATTCTCGTTTTGACTTTTAGCAATATTTTTCGATAACGCAAGCATGTATGCTTTTGAAACTTTTTATGGTTATTACAAGCGTCAAGATGGACTGAATACAGTACAGTTTTCAGCGAGCTTATACGTTTTCTCAATTAGGCACTGCGAATTTTTTTCGGGTTTTCGAAAAAGCGCAATTACTTGAAAATCATAAATATTTTCTTAAATCTAATTCCGGCACAAATACGCACAAATCAAGAGCTACTCGTGTATGTTTATTCTACAGACGCCCGTACAATGGTTTTAGAGATACACGATTCTGCAAAACGTTACCCCAGCAGGAAATGCAATATCTCGAAAACCTGATGACGCACCAGTTATATTTTCGGCGCACATTTTTGCACAAATATAAGCTCTATGCCCATGCACAATATTTCTCATTCCGATCATTCGGTTACAACACAACGTTACGTGGAACAACGTTACCCCAGCAGGAACATATTTTTCCGTTTTTTTCAAAAACGACGACACGCACTTATTTTTTATGTGGCGCACATTCACAGCAGATTACGCACGAATTATACGTTCCACTCATATCTCTCTAGGAGTCACTTTCCTGTTGGGGTAACGTACAGATATTATAGGCAGCTATATTAAATTTGAAAAGGACCAGATGCATTAAAGTCAGGGTAAAATGTACTTAAATTGTACACACAATGTGGTACCTACTCTTTTAGGTCACAAATAAGGCTGTTTAAAAATCTGTAGCCTCGCTCACCGATATCCTCACGCGTGGCGTGTTGCTGCACAACACAGAAGCGGATCACAAATCGATCGCCGGCCGATGCCGGCACCATGTGCAGTTTGCCGGACGCGTTTATATTGGTCAACAGCTTCTTGTTGAGCTCGTCTATTTGTTCGCCCGGGTCCTCGGGGCATCCCACAAGTCGGAAGCAAACCAATCCCAACTGAAAATCAGAATGTTCGATTAACCCTGACTCAAGAATTTCATAGACACTTAGGAAGGACAGTTTTAGATCTAACTGTAAAGGTATTTGTTAGCTAGTTACAAGATAAAATACTGTGAAAATATCGAATTCCTACCTAGTGAAGGACTGAAGGTGTACCCTACAATCGTGCATCGCTTTGTTTGAACTCACCTTGTCCTATCTTTACCATATCCGCGCGAGCGGCATTAATTTATAATAAATAGGTGACATTATCATGCACAAACGATCGATAAAAGTCTTACCTTAACTTGATTGCAGACTTGGAATCTATCATCCTTTTTTACGAGTTGTTCGAAATATTTAGCAAGTTCGCAATGACGGCGCACATATTTCTGCAGGCCGCTGATTCCGTAGCTTCGTAACATAAACCACAGCTTGAGTGAACGGAAGCGGCGGCTCAATGGCACACCCCAGTGCCTATAATCGATGGCCGTGTGGTCATAGCAATGCTGTAAGTAAAGTGGGTCGACGACGAGCGCCGATGTCAACAGATATCGGTTAGTAACCCACAGAAGAGAACAGTCGAAGCTGGTCAACATCAGTTTGTTGGGATTAGTGTTGAAGGAGTCTGCGTACTCGATCCCAGCGAGGTGGTATTTATGTTCAGGGCATAGGAAGGAGCTGCCAGCATAAGCGGCATCTACGTGAAGCCACACGCTTGGAAACTTTCGGACGACGGGCCCGATCTCTGGGAGATTGTCAAATGAGCAACACGATGTGGTTCCCAAAGTTATTGAAACAAAGAATGGAACACGACCGGCGTCTTCATCTTCCTCCATAGCCTATGAAAATAAAATAATTTATTAAATTGCATAGAAAACACACAAAAATCTTATTTGCATTTAACTAGTCCTGAATAGATATCCTGTAAATCGAATCAAAATTGAAAAGGCGTTCTTTAAATCTTGAACGTATTCTGGAGCTCACAATTAAAGAGACCTCTTATAGGGGTGATATCGTGAAATTTCAATATTTGCGGCATAGAAAGTGGCACACAATGCGGCTCCATTACCGCTCGGCTCGCTACGTATTTCCGGCATCCACGGGCGAGTCATTAAACGCGGGACACCGTCGCCTCGCCGCGTGGCTGTCTTGTTTCTTCAATTACCGCCCGCCTATCTGCACCTCTCCTTCATAGCATGCACTCCATAGCATGGCCCAATTCCATTTAAAAACAATAACGGTAACCAAATAAAGTTCATTGATAGAACTAAATGGCATCGTGGATTGTTTTCTTTCCTCCTCGTTTCTTCGAATATTCATCAAAGCTTTATAGAAATTCAAAATCTGATCCTACTTGTACATTTTTGGGTTTGGAGTCCGGAAAATAAAGTTTTTTATAGAAACTAGTGAACTTCTGAAACCTAAGCAATCCAAAAGAGTAATGAAGAGATCAATTTTATCAAAAAACTCTACAACTTACTTCTTTTAAAGTATCTCCTCGAAGAGATCCGTTATCGTCCGGTTGTAAGATGCGCAGTTTAACAAAACAGATCATAGCAGCCTTTTCGACGCAGGAATGCGCCTCCTTGGAGCAGTAGGCGATAAGTTTGGAAAGTAATAGCCCCTCGTCTACGTTGGGGAACTGTTGCTTGAGTCGTTTGATGCCGTTGGCTCGAGCAGCCAGCATGGAGACCAGCACGCACTCGCTAGCTGAACCCTACAAATGAGATTGACAATTAAATGTAACTAAACATTTTTTAATCGATTTAACGATTTCCTAAAAATATTAATCGATCGTCTTTTTCCACATGCTGGTGTGGCGTAATCAAACCATGAGTTTACAACCAACTTGGATGTAGTGGTTGCTCGCAGATGTAACAACAGATTCGTTGAATCGTACCTGTACCATTTTAGCGGCTGAAATTGTGGCGCTGGAAGTCAAAGATCTAAACTAACCTAACCCATTTGATCGGGTTCGGGCTTCTAGCTTAGGCTAGAAAGTTAAAGGAAGGATTTTTATTATAGCTGTTAGGTTCGCGCTTGACCACTATCTCACCTGATCTTCTTCTTCTTCATCGTGTCGATGATTCCATTTTTTAGTTTTTAATTTAGATGTTGTGCTTCGACCAGAACTCAAAACAACTAACAAAAACAACTTACGACGACAGCCCTGGGGAAGCGCGCAGAAAGCTGTGGCTCCTCAAATACCCCCCTTCAACTGACTATATCGATCCTGCAGAAAAGCTCCCAGCTGGACAAGCCAACATGGAAAACCCTAAATAGGCTGCGAAGCCAAGTGGGCCGCTGTAGGTACAACCTGGTCAGATGGGGGTACTCCGATCAGCCACAGTGCGACTGTGGAACCGCACCGCAAACGATGCCCCATCTGTTGTCGTGCTCTCTGTGCACAAACACCTGCACCATGAAGGACCTGTGCGAGGCCAGCGCTAGGGCTGTCGACGTTGCTGACTTCTGGTCGAAGCACAACATCTCACCTGATGGTAAGCGATGATGTGGTCGACGGTGTAGCACGGGTGCCTAGAAGTAACCTATTCAATCTTGACTTAAAGACCCCGAGGTTGTAGCTTTAGCTATCGGGAAACACAGACTGGCATAGAATAAAAGAGGCGGTCATATTTTTTATTAGATGTCTACACTCAACTTCTGGGCAAAGAGCTTAGTTAGACCATCATTGGACAATTAAAAAGTTTTGAAACATGTAATATATAAAATAATGTTTAATTTTACCCAAAGATAAAATAAACTAGGTTTTACTCCTCACCTCTATAACGCCACCACCTTTGCTGCCCTCTTCGAGCGCCAAGAAGTTTGGTGGTAAACCAATAGCTTTACCTGTAATTAATTAGTTCAATAAATAATTTTACGACGTTGAGGACTTTTTCAGCACTGGAAGTAAAATAAAAACTGGCTAAGTACAGTAGCTTATTTTGTTCAAAGATAGGTTTATTTTATTTTAATAACTGGTTTTTGCCTGCGATTTCGCTCCGTATTCCACATGAACACAATTTTTGGATAAAAAAGCTATGAGCAGCTTCCTACTAGTGATAGAATTTTCGTATTAGGTTCAACACTATTACTATCAGAGATTTTTTAGAATTATTTTCGTTTAGATCAGGAATCAGGGTTCACCAAATGGCGAACCGCGATCCGGGTCCGGAGCACCGACCAATTTTGTGTGGACCTTAAGTAAACAATACAATATAATTTACTTGTTTTTTTTTACGTTTATTTTCCAATACATTAAATAACACTTATTGTACAGCATAACACTTGTCTAAAACTCGCACCACATATTACTAGAATAGGTTTTTTTATTATTGATAGGCTCGCGCTTGACCACTATCTCACCGGTAAGTGATGATGAGGTAAACATTTACTTATATCCACTTAAAACTTAATATGTGATGTCGCCAGTAACATTTTTTTTTAAATTTTATTATGTTACTTCAGTACTTAATTTAATAATTTATCCCACGCTTCGCTTGGAGTCGAAAAATTTGTAAAAATTTGTAAGAATTTGTAAACAAAAAACTAAGGGTTCCGTACCATTATCGCAAAAAACGGCAAAAAAATCACATGGGAGGGGGTGGGAGGGCTCTCATTCAACAAACGTGACTTTTTGCACTTAAATATTTATTTTATTCTGTTTTTAGTATTTGTTGTTATAGCGGCAACAGAAATACATCATCTGTGAAAATTTCAACTGCCTAGCTATCACTGTTCATAAGATACAGCCTGGTGACAGACGGACAGACAGACGGATCGTGGAGTCTTAGTAATAGGGTCCCGTTTTTACCCTTTGGGTACGGAACCCTAGAAATGGATCTCAAATAGAAGTGACTCCTTGTTAAGATTAAGATCAACAATGATGAATATGTCTCATGTGTAATTGTCATGGTTAAATATAGGTGAATCGATCGGTGACATCAGGGGAGTTCGAGGAGATCGAGTTTTTACTCATGCTCGATCGCGTTAACGTAAATGTCAATTTGTATTGAAACTGCATACGCGCCGTCTGGTGTCAGTATGGAGAAACCGCTTTCTTTGTATGCAAATTGACATAAGAGAACTCCGAATAAGGCCTCTATAATTGATTCTAAGATCGTGAACGTGTAACATCCCCTTTTATTTGCTACGAAGGAAGTGCTACGTGTGCTACGATACTGGTCTACGCGGTTACGCCTAGTACTAAAGGCGTATACAGATATTGCGAGGCATGCTCCACTATAGACATACTAAATAATATGGACTGGAAATACCTACGAAAAAAACGTGCCTACCTAAACCTCAAAATGTCTCATAAAATGGCCGCCGATTCTAAGGTTGTGTCAATCAAGCAACACACACACACTCACAAATCTCAATAATACAATATGTAAACAACCATTTGACAGCAGGACTACCACGAACACAACCACAAAAATCGGCACATAAAATGGCGAATATGGCACGTACCTACAACCGTCACTACGTCATAACAAAATGTTGCCATAATGAGCAACAACTGAAATATTGTTGTCTCTTTTATCAAATACGATTACTACATTAGAAAGAATGAAACAAAACGATGTTTCACATTCTGTATCGTATTTCACTCATATTTGTATAAGCTAATGTATGTATAGAACATCGCGGCGCCTCCATATATTTCCTATCTCAATGTGCTCCACGCACGCCTCGTAACGCACGCCTTTCCTTTGATTTGTAACACACGTCTCACCACGAATATGAACGTCCACACATTGCGAAGTGCGCCGTGCGCTTCGCATGCCTCGCAATGTCGGTATCCGCCTTAAGGTAAAAACCCGGGCTACTGGATAAATGAAAGGCTGGCTGACTGACACCTTAGTCCTTAGCCAATACCATACACATATGTCTTTGATATAATATCAATTCTATCTGCATTAAACGAAATTTTAAGTTAAATACTTGTGCTTATATTGTGATATAAAAAATAACGTAATTTTAATACACCATAATACTTGCAATATTTATATAATTTATTTAATAAAGAGTACGTACCCATCCAGTCAAGCATAATAATCTCCAGTTCTGTACAAGCTGGACTTGCCGCCTGTAAGAAATAACGCCAATTTTAATAATAATTAATTTAGGTTTTATGAAAATGTTAGATCACAAAATACTCAATAAAACTAAAAATACTAGCAGTCTTCATTAGTTCCTATTTATTGCCTGCATCGAGCAATCGAAAGATCAGTTTCATTGAAAGATATTCACGCTAAGACCCCAACCCAAAATAGTAACCTTGGGTTGTGGGCATCGAACCCGCTACGGCGTAGCACAAAACATTAGCTACGACTGCTACGAGTCGAGTAGAGTCTACGGCTGAATTTTAAATCTCAATAAGAGGGAGTCGGAAATAATCAACTACGCGGGACAAGGGCGAATTGATAGATGTCACAAGTGTAATAAATTTGGATTCTAGGAAGTGCCGATTTCCATACGATGTGTAATAAAACACTAATTCATGATTATAGACTCGAGATGCTTGAGCCTTGCAATGATGCGTTTGGATATAGGTACACCTCTAACAACTAATTCTTTTTAATGAGGAACCCGAGTGGGCTTTTTATAGCGTTCAATACTAAGTAATAAGTCCTATATTAAGTTAGGTCACCTATATCGTACAGTGTTACTAAAAATAAGGCTGAATTAATCACCGATACATGCGTGGAGGTTTTGTTGGGTGCTTTAAAAATATAACTACATATTGACAGTTTGATAAATATTGTAGGCAGACTTAAAAGGTAATCATCATCGGTCATCTGTTAATTTCATAGGTTTATACTAGTTCGGCTGCTGACACGGTTGAACCTTAAATTTATTATCTATAATTATCTAAAACGCTAAGCTTTGTTTACCTACTTTAATTTTTCATCGTTAATGAAAACTATAAAATAAAATGTAATGCATTAAAATACCTATGTATGCAGATTACAATAGGTACTAAAATCTAGATGAATAAACCACATTTATGACCCGTTTCATCACTTTCTGATATATTGCGGTTTACTCCATTTGCAAATGCAGATAATTTCATACCAATTCTTCTACAAAGTTAGGGTTCCACAGCGTATAATAATAAAAATGGAACCCTTTCGTCCTGTTCTGACATTCCAAGCTTTTGTAGTCTATTTGCACTTTATTAGGTATAACGATTTAATTTAAAAGAGAGGTGAATGATGTACTCAAATTACGGAAAAAATAAGTGTGTAAAAATAGGAGTTGACAATCTCCACGTAACTGAGGAATGAAAATAAAAATCAGTGCTCGAAAGCATAGGTGGGGTATTTTTTGGTGATTTAAAAGATTAAGATATTTTTAGTGTCATTTTTATGAAAGTTAATTAATACTTAGTTGGTGAGATATGCGCTTCTAAAATGAAAACTGCAGACACAACTTTATTTTTTGGGTACCATACCTCAAAAGGTAAAAAAAAGGAACCCTTATAAGATCACTTTCTTGTCCGTCTGTCCGTGTGTCACCACCGATTTTCTCAAGAACGGGTGGACCTAGCAAGTTCAAATTTATACCAGATATTGAGGTCTAATAGGGATTAGGTGTATAAAAATCAAGGTCCTAAGTCAATACGATAAAAAGATATGGGCTAATTTCGCGAAAACTTGTAAGTACCAAAAATTTAATATCAGATTTGCAATTGTGTTTGCTTAAATATTCATCCCGACTACGGAACCCTTCATTGTGCGTGTCAGCGTAGTCCAATACGCTCTCGAGCAGTTCTTTAATTTACCTGGAGATTATCTTGTCTGTTCAGAAATAGTGTTTATTAAACTTTAAGGTTCCCCTAGTCGACGGCACGAACTATTTTGTGCGTGGTTAAAATGCATGCTATCTCATCGGAGGACACATGCGAAAAAGATAGATGCTGTGATGAGTAGTAAGAAGCTAGTTCGCGTACGAATACACACTTTTGCAATTTTGTAGTGATATAAATGATGATTTAGGACAAAAACGAGCGCTAGAAATTTTATAAACAAGCCTTTGGGAATATGGATGCCATGAAAAAACCTGCCAAAGTGCCAAGTGCGAGTCGTACTCGCGCACGAAGGGTTCCGTACCATTATCGCATAAAACGGCAAAAAAAGCACGTTTGTTGTATGAGAGCCCTACTTAAATATATATTTTTTCCTGTTTTTTGTATTTGTTGTTCTAGCGGCAACCGAAATACATCATCTGTGAAAATTTCAACTGCCTAGCTATCACAGTTCATGAGATACAGCTAGGTCACAGACGGACAAACAGACAGATAGACCGCGGAGTCTTAGTAATAGGGTCCCGTTTTTAGCCTTTGGGTACGGGACCCTAAAAAATATTGCCTATCATTTTGAGTTGGCGCCAAACCTTTACTTTTTGCTTTTCAGTTCGTTATTTCGTCTGTTATTTCGTCTGTTATTTTTTTTTGTTAAAATATTGTTTTTACGCAATTCATTTTAATTAATTTCAACAGAAACGGTTCACAATTGAAAGTACAGTGGAAAAATTATCAATAGATCCTTTTTCAACCTATTTGTGTGGATTTTCTTTTTCAAATTTAAATGGTACCAACTTTGACTTTAAATGGTGCCAACAAAATAATATTTTTTGAAATCGGACTGTTCTATAAAAAGTCATACTAAATAAAATATACATGTCGAATTGAGAACCTTCACTTTTTTATACTGCAAACCTTTAAAATATATGTTTTACAAAAGCAGAATATAAGTTGGCTGCTAAAAATAAAATGTAAATTACACGTTTAAACTAAAGTAGTAGTTTAGTTAGGGCAGCAGTAGCTTAATAAGTTATTTAAAACACCAATTACAGGACAATCAATACTGTTGCAATCGGTGTCTTTGACTCGGTCCATTCTATGACCGTTATAACTTACTAGATTCAGCCAGCGGTTTTGCGGTTTTGCGTGGTTATAGGTAATTTTGTTTCAAGGGAATGTATTCCCTGGAGAAAAAGCCCTTTGTCCTTCGTGGTGTCTCATCCCATACAAAGAAACCGTGCCGACGTTCTATACTGATTATTCTGATTATTTTTTGAACATAGATCGCGTTCGATTCCGTTCCGTTCAGTTCCACAGATATAGAATGGTGATCTATCTATCGCCGTGGAACGGAACCGAAAGCAATCGATATACAAAAAATAATCGGTATAATCAGATGAAAAACGCTAATTGCGTCGGCACGGTTTCTTTGTATGGGATGAGGCATCTGTATGCGAGTAGTTATATTATCTGTGTCCAAGGTAAAAACTATCTCTAAATCAAAATTCGTCTAAATTGGTATGTCTTTCTCAAGTAAACAGAGTTACTTTCGCGTTTGTAAGACTTATTAGTATGGATAAACTTAAAATTATACGCAATAATTTAATAATAGTTTACTATTTATTACTTTAGAACTAAATGTCGTCTTGTTAATTTAACTTCCACTTAACTAATCAAGTTCAAAAATAGTTAAAAAGAAACCTAATTAAAACTACATTTTCGTTTAATACAGAGCTGTAACTACGCTGAGGACGCTGAGTGATGACTTGACAAGTTATCCACTAAACTTTTAGAATGTCAAGGTATTTGTGTTCCGAATATTTAAGGAACACACGAAAATAAACATAAATTCTACAAAATATATCTTGATTTAGTATTATAACAGGTTTTTTTACCCGACTGCCGAAGGAGGGTAATATGTTCATCAGTCTATGTATGTATGTAAAGAAAAGACGTAAACAAGAAGAAAATCATGCTGTGCAGTCGGAGGATACATCTGGTTTCGGTCCTACATATGTATCCTCCGACTGCACAGCATGATTTTCTTCTTGTTTACGCTTTTTAAGCTGTCAGGTTTTTTATTATTTTTAATTATTATTTTTGAGGAGCTGGTGGCTAAATAATAACAGCCGCACGGGTCGATCTTCAAGGTTAAGCAACGCTTCCCGAGGTTGGTCCGTGGATGGATAACCATTTCAACATAGCGAGTTTCCTCCGTGCCTCGGAAAGCACCCTCCCGGCTGTCATTTGAAGATCTTTGACAGTCGTTACGAGTAGTCAGAAGCTTGAGATCTGACACCAGACTTGCCAAGGGGTACCGTGTTACCCAGTTACTGGGTTGTGGAGGTCAGGTAGGCAGTCACTCCACTGTAAAACACTGGTACTCAGCTGAATCCGGTAAGACTATAAGCCGACCCTAACAACAATTGACTAGGCTGATGATGTTTTTTTTTTTTTTTCCCTAACCCATAGTAACCGTTATTTTTTCTGGCAAAATATTAAAATATATTCAGCGATAGTGTAGTATCAGTGAAAGATATTAGTATTTCCAGATATAAATAAGCCTTAACAAACATATACTTAAACCTCTTTATTACGTTAGCTGAGATATAGTTTATATATTTTATTAAATAGTTTTAAGATCAAACTTAATTATGTCTCGTGCAATAAGCCTTTTTCTTAACAAAGTGACTGATTACAAAAGATAATCTACTTGGTTACCTTTTAGTAAATCGTATGTAATGAGAATTACGTCGTTACTCGTAATAGACGACTCTTAGCTCATTATTATCAGTCGATCCATCATGCTCACTGCACGCCAATCAAATCTGTCGATTGCTTTTCATGTGCTCTTAGTACTTAAGATCGTTTTCGTTTTGGCACACAAAAAAAATTGTTTGATTTTTCTTTGCAATAAGAGATTTACGTTAAAGATAATAAGATTTCCTCTTTGCGCTCTTCTAAGATACACTCTTTGCGCTGTAGCATGGTGCAGGTGACAGTTTCATTAGCATTTTTTACGCTTATACGTTTACGCATTTTTTGTAGTTTAACGTCATACCATAGTTAATAAACCATATACCATAGTTGCCTGTATGACGCTCTTCCATTTCACAATGTTTTCATTGTGAAAAGCCAAATTTGTGTCTTCAATTTTGTGTTTTTGATTTTTAAATTGACTTTTTTATTTACTACTTTTTAGTTATATTCATATAAGTTGAATATATTTATTAATCAAATCTTTTCAGATCGTCTTCCCAGCGGGCTAAGGGTCTCCCCTTCCCCCTCTTGCCTGGTGGTCCATTCCACTGGGTAACTTGTGTGGTCCACCTTTTGTCAGGCATTCTCGCTACATGGCCAGCCCAATGCCATTTCAGTTTTTGAGCAAAAGGCATAAACTGGTGCTTCATAGCACAAGACAGACAAAAATGGGCATCTTTGGAGGAGGCCTTTACCCAAACCGGGGTTCCTGTTAATTTATAAATATTTTTTAAAACATTACTTATATTACTAACATAATCTAAGAAAATTCTTACTAATATAATACAAATTAAATTTATGTTTACTGTAATATTATAACTACCAACTATTGTAAAACAAGAAATAAAAAGGCTTATTATTATTATTATTATTATTATATTAATCAAATCTTAAATCCCTTCATTTTGATACCCTACACGAAGGGTCTGGATGGAAATGAAATTGGGACCCGCACAATATGTCGCCCAAAAATCCGCCATGATTCGTTTTTTTTTAACTTCACCTATCTAAGAACACCTGGGTGGTCAAGAAATATCTAACGATGTCTTAATTATATAAATCCATCTAGCGGTTTGAAAGATATGAGGTAATAAAGAATATTACATACAAACTAACATGACGCGCGCGAAAAACATTACCCTTTCCTTGCAGTCGGGTAAAAATGCCGAAAAATTGTACATTTATCGTAAAATAAGTCACGATGAAATAAACTTTTCTCCTTATTTACTTTATAGAAAATATTAAATTAATAACTTATCGATTAATTAGGGTAACTTAACAGTTAATTAATAAAAATGCTATGAAAAACATAGAGTGTCCATGTATGGGTTACAGCTTACAGTAAACCACGAATATGCTGTTAATTTTATATTCCTCATCAGTTTCAAATGATAACATCAACAACATGTTTCCATCTGCTTTGAAAAGTTTCAGATGTCGCTAAAAAGATGATTTATTTAAAACTAATTTGGTAATTCTGGTAAAATGACCCAACATCAAGGAAAAATATAGAATAATATCTTAAAAGTTTACCCAAGAGAATCCGATGCAGCCGATGCCCGCAGACAACATATCACCCAGGATCGAAGGGTAGGCGTTGCCGGACGGGAAGTAGGCGTGGAAGCGAGGGTGCTGCCAGTGCGTCACCCCCGGCATGATCTTGTTCTCCACGTCACTCATCACGTCATCCCATGCCTCTGGGAGGAGCGGGGCCTCTGCTGGCAGCGCAGCCCTCAGGTAGCCCGGCTCCACGGATGGGATCACGCGGCGGGTCTCCAGCGTGGTCATATACGTGCAGATGTAGTCCACCATCTCCTTGCCGCGAATACGAAACTCCTCCACGTCCATGGCTGCAGCTGGTAGTCACTTAGCAAAAGTTGTGTGATGAGGGCACCGAGTGGTGTTGTATGGGACGGTGCGATGTCAGCGGCGCGGCGGCCTCCGGCTGACTTGACGTCCGCAGCCAGCACTCTTGCGGCTGAGAGGAGGGCGAGGGCGGGCTGCGCGCGCGGGGGGCATCCGCGAGCGTGAAGGCTTTCGCTCGTACTCATGCCGAACGTGTCTGACACGAGCGATTAGCGATTTGATATATTACGATTATTATTTCGAGAAAAGGCGGGGGTGGCCTGCCCATAGCGGGGTGGAAAAACATGTTAGTGAGGCTCACATGGTGGCCAAATGTAACTTTAAGAATTGGCTATTCTGTGGTAATCTGTTGGGATTTCTATACGAACAAATGAGTGATAACAGAATTTGAGTGT
Organism: Orthosia gothica; assembly: GCA_949775005.1. Lineage (NCBI taxonomy): Eukaryota > Metazoa > Arthropoda > Insecta > Lepidoptera > Noctuidae > Orthosia > Orthosia gothica. Next base: position 1,926,271 of record OX459049.1, read on the forward strand.
TCAAGTCTCTATAAAAATGGTGCAAAAATCATCAGGACCAAATAAGAATGGTGGATTACGGCATATTCCCTCTCACAGAGAGGGGGCCTGTGTCCTAGCAGTGGGAACATTAAAAAGGATGATGATGAAATAAGAATGGACGCTCTAACTGTTAAACTTTGCAAAGCAGATTTCTACGAATAGCTGGGACCTGGCTGGTTCACACCATTGACGCTCACAGGCTTTTCTGTGAGCGTCAATGGTGTGAACGACCCGAAGGAAATTGCCAAACTTTTCAGGAACAATTTTTAACCGACTTCAAAAAATGGAGAAGTACGCTAGCAACCGCGCGGTCACGAGAACGATCCTGTCGTGTGGCTTACATTTTCTACACCAATTTTGAAGTACCCTTCATGTTCCCTAAGATCCATCTCTTACTGAAGATAGGTTATTGGGAATGGCGATAGGTTATTGAGTCTAACCAAAGGGTCTTATCAAATCACTCGATTATGAAAAAAAATAATAACAATAAGTAATTAAAATAAAACCACTTGCGAGACCAAAAAGGCTCCTATCTCAGCATGTGCTGCGATATCCAAAAAGGAAATAACGCTGCACTGATATTCTGATAAGGCCCGCTGTTGATGCCACGGACACACTTACGGCAACGGAAAATACTTAAAAAATAAAATAGAATAAATAAATAACAAACAAAACAGCATACACACAGAAGGTGAGTCAAACTATGTATATATGTTATAGAGGTCAGATAGGCAGTTGCTTCATGTAGAAAACCAGGCAAGTGCGCGTCGGGCTCGCGCACGAATGGTTTTGTACCAATATCACAAAAACGGCAAAAAAAACACGTTTGTTGTATGGGAGCCCCACTTAAATATTTATTTTATTCTGTTTTTAGTATTCGTTGTTATAGCGGCAACAGAAATACATCATCTTTGAAAATTTCAATCTCTTCTCTCGTCTATCACGGTTCATGACATACAGCCTGGTGACAGACAGACAGACCGACGGATCGTGGAGTCTGAGTAATAGGGTCCCGTTTTGACCCTTTGGGTACGGAACCCTAAAAACTGATATTGAGCTGCATCCAGTAAGAATTGAAGCCGACCCCAATATAGGGCAAAGGATAGCCCGAACTCTTTGCCCGCTACCCGCCTTACATTTAGACCGCGTCCTACGTCCGTCGCGGCCAATGATACGTCGCGAGTCGCGCCGTGCCACCCTCCACGCCACTTCATTGTGTCAGCTGAACGATGACGCTCCTTCTAATTCTAAGTAGCGATCGAGTTTAGCTCAGCTATCCCATAGAATACACTTAGCATATTTTTTCATTCAAGTTAGGGGTATAACTGCAGGTGCAGTTAAAAAAAAAGTAAGAAAAATTTTCTTGAAATTTTGATTCGTTTATTTTAATACAAAAATTTATAAAAGAAAACCCGTTTTATATTATCTGTGCCGTTGTGTTCTAGTCAACCTACAATAAATGGGTACTTACAATAAAATACAGAGTCAATTTTCTCTCTCTTAATTTCGCTCGCGCTTGACCACTATCTCACCTGATACTTAGCGATGATATGGTCGACGGTGTAGCATGCTTGCCTAGAAGTAACCTATTCACTCTTGACTTAAAGACCCCTAGATTGTACATATCGGGAAACACAGACAGACTCCGGCAGGGATTTCCACTCCTTAGCTGTACGCATAATAAAAGTATTCTCAAAATGTTTAGTGCGTATGGGTGGGATGTCCTCCATGTACCGATGGCGCATCGCCGTATACGTCTGGTAGTCCGATGATGAAACCGGCTGGGCGGAATTAGATCATGCAATTCCATCGCACACTCCCCGAAATGTAACCTATAAAAAACCGACAAGCTGGCAACTCGGTAACGGTGTTCAAGGCTCTGGAGCTTTGACTTAATCACTATCAGTGCCTCATCGCCGATGAGCCTCTTGGCCCGCTTTTCAATCGACTCTAGTGCATCAAGCTGGTAGTTGGCAGATTCGTCCTAGAAATTAAAACCAGAGAAACTCCTCAGACGAGCTCTTCTAAACTCACCGGTGACCCCATAGTCAATTATTGCTACTTAAAAGTAGGTCTTCAGGTGAGGTCTGCGGAGTTTTAATAACAAATAGAATATGATCTTGTATTTTTAATATAGTGAACCGTTAACGCTTGTGTGCCAAAAATAATCCGATTCCATCTTGTAAACTGCTAGTTCGAAAGAATCTCTGGTTGAGGGATAATGGAATCGAACCTGCACCGGCGTGTCGATGCATTAGCGGCCGGTGCAGCCGATCGGTGACGCGAACAAAGGCTCTTGAAGTACTATAAGGTTGCCTGATAAATTGAGTACTACTTCAACACCTTCCTTGTGACGAGATAATGGGTTATCGGTTATCGACCACTCATTACGCGGAGATAAAGTTAGGCTCAAAAACCGGCCAAGTGAGACAAACAGACGGACCGCGGAGTCTTAGTAATAGGGTCCCGTTTTTACCTTTTGGGTACGGAACCCTAAAAAGACTAAAGTAAGGGCCGGGTTCCAAAATTTAGAACAACTAAAACCCACTTTAATGTCAAAGTTTGTCAGGTTTTCAAAAATAGAGTTAGCCAAATACTGAGACACGATTTTTAAATTTAGATATCAGCCAGTATTTCTATGCTGTGTACGATAATTAAATATAATTGCTATTCGTACAACAAAACAAAGAGGAGCATTCAGTGATTAAGAGCTCTATGAAGTAACAATAGAGATAATTTCTGGGTAGAAAAATATAAGTAATTAACTAATTTGGTCTGTCAGTGAGATTATCAAATAATATTTAACACGTATTTTTAGCTTTATCAAATTAATAAATATTAACAAAGATAAACCGCATCAAAGTTTAGCTTGTGACGTCACTCTTGAGTAAAATGTATATACACTAAAATGTGACCTCATACAAAATTTCAACGCACTTTATCGTCATAATGTTTTATTTACATCTCCGTCCATTCTTTTTCACGAATTTGAGATAAGGTAATGCATGAAGCGAGATTCTTTTCTTGCAATTGAAACTTCATGAGAAGGTAGGAAAACGCCACAGGCATGGTGCAGGGGTGTGGTACTCTTCTTCAAGAAGGGTGAAAATACCCTACTGAAGCGCGCGCAGGTTTGACGATTTCCAGCCTCTCGAACAAGCCGGATTCCGTTAACGCTTTAGCACCGTAGACCACATACATACTCTGGGGCAGGTTATACAGAAGACCGAAGAGTACAACCTGCCTCTCTGCTTAGCGTTTGTGGATTACGAGAAAGCCTTCGATTCAATGGGGCTGAACTGCAGTTTCTCCAACGGTGCCAAATCCACTACCGGTACATCAAGGTGTTGAAGTTTTTGTACAAAGACGCCACCATGTCAGTTCGATCTTCAGGATCGGACCTCTTGACCTATCCTTCTGCAGCGAGGTATGAGACAGGGAGACGTCATATCTCCGAAACTGTTCACCGCTGCACTGGAGAAAGTCTTCAAGGTTCTGGACTGGAGAGGGCTAGGCATCAACGTCAATGGCGAGTACATCACTCACCTTCAGTTTCCCAACGATAAAGTGGCCATGGAGGACCTCAGAAGAGCTTCTGAAAGAGTGGGTCTTAAAATGAACAGGGACAAAACCAATGTTGAATGCCCTGAGACTCTACACTCGAAGTTGTGGACGACTATGTCTACCTGGGACAAACAGCCCAGTTGGGTAGGGCCAACTTCGGGAAAGAGGTCAACCGTCGAAACCGACGTGGCTGGGCAGCGTTCGGGAAGTTGCGCGGTATCTTCTCGTCCAACTTACCACAGTGTCTCAAGACGAAAGTCTATGACCAGTGTGTGTTACCTACCAGTGATGACCTACTATGGCTCTGAGACGTGGTCGCTTACAATGGGCCTCTTTAGAAAACTTACAGTCACTCAACGGCAGTGGAAAGGGCTATACTCGGAGTATCCTTGCGTGATCGAATCAGAAATGTAGAGATCCGCAAGAGAACCAGGTTTACCGACATTGCCCGAAGAATTGCCAAACTTAAGTGGCAGTGGCAGGGCACATTGCTCACAGAATGAATGGCCGATGGGGCAGAAAAGTTCTGGAGTGGCGACAGCGAACCAGAAGACGTTGCTTTGGAAGGCGGCCCGGTGAACTGTTTAAGGTTTCGGGAGCGGGGTGATGCTTGGGACGGCCTATGTCCAGTAGTGGACGTCTTTCGGCTGCTATGATTATGATGATGATGATGAGTAGTTAGTACTTTTACGCATAAAATTAATACATTTTCACAAACGGTAGGGGGTAGGTAAGGTAGGGTAGGGTAGTTGACTGGAGCGAGGCCGCAGGGACAGCTAGTTACCGATAAATGTGTGCAAGCGAACTGAAGCCAAGGTTCCAAAACATACAAAAAAAGGTGGTGGATTTCAAGCCACTCGCTATTTTTCACCAAGTCTGAATTAACGACTCGGACGCCACCTGGCGATGGGTATCAGCTTTGCACAAATGTTCACCCAGGGAAGCCAAGACATCATTTATCATTACTGAAACAACATATTTTTAATACATTATTTGATGGTAACGGGGCCAGTTCTTTTAATTCAATGGACAAACGAACAATGAAGCAATTGAGAAGCTTGGTAATTTTCACTTACACAGTCCATATGAGACTTATTTCGTTTTTTCGTCGGAGTCGGTGTCTTTCGTACGTAATGTTTTTATCGTTTTGCGACACCGACTTCCGAAACGAAAGTTATTTTGCACCTTTTACCGACTTCTAAAAAACGGTGGTCATCAATTGGACACTTATGTATGTAATATTATTGGAATTGCACGTATTGCACTGTATTGGCTTCTAAACACGTGTGCCAAATTTCATAAGTGTATGTATGTATGTTTGTTTGTATATTTGTAGTGTTTTATTTTAAGTCGGTTTATTTTTTTGTGATAAAGTTTGTATTTCTCTCTACCTACTAAGGTACTATTAATATTATAAACTTTTTCAAAGTAATATATTATAGCAAAAGTTTGGTACTTGCTGACACAGTTCGCTGTGCGGATCTGAAGTGCTTCGAGCACCAAGCACTGAAATATTAGATGAGAGCCGTCGCTTTGTGACTTGTCTTTGTTACACATTGACCTTTTTTAGTCACATCTTAAATTCTAGAAAATTTTAAAGCTTAGTTGTTTATGATCGGATTTTTCGATGGTATATTTGATCAAATTATTTGGGCCCAGTAGGTGGCCACGTTTCTTGCAGCGTAAGTGGCAATAGACAGGTCATCCAAAGGTCAAGTGAATGGGCAGTCGGGACAAGCCAGCTAGTTTTGCGACTAAGTCGTGGTCGCCTCAAACTCTCAGAGAACTCTTCAGTAACCGTCAATTCCAAGTTACACCTGGATGATAAGAGTAAGTGGCGAGTTCAAAAGAATGGGCGGTCTCAAGGTAGTCTGCTGGCTTCAACATTTATACCAATAACCAACCGGCGAACCCTAACACGGCCCGCTACCTGTATGCAGACGACCTGGCATTAACCTGCCAAGCCACTGATTTTGAGGTCAAGCTTTCCACCGCCCTTTCTAATCTCAGTATAGTTATTATGCTAATAACGATCTTAAACCGGATTAGGTTTAAGATCGTTATTAGCATAATAACTGACTGCAAAAATGCATTCGTGCGCTTTTGGCCTTCGTAACAGACAAGCGGGCCGAACTCTCAACATCTCGTGGCAGGGGGTGCCAATCATCCACAGCCCCACCCCCATCCAATTTATCTGGGTATTACATTGGACAGGTCCCTAAACTACAGGATGAACTGCGAGAATGTTAAAATTAAGGTGCACTGTAGGAACAACCTACTGCGCCGCCTTATATCCACCAGATGGGGGGCGTTTCCCAAAGTCCTGCGAACTTCCGAACTGCGAGCCTTGCTTCTCCGCTAAATAAAATAAAATAAAAAGCCTTTTTATTTGCTCCTATGAACTAAGTAACATTTTGTTTAGTGGACTAGTAGTTATAATGAAATAAAGTATTTTTGTTAGTATTTATTAGTTAAGTTTACATTTATTTGATTTATTCCATAGGAACCCCCGTGCGGGTGAAGGCCTCCTCCAGGTTGTGCCATTTATCCCTATCTTGTGCCAATCCGAGCCAGTGTTTGCCTGCGGTCTCGCGTATGTCATCTGACCAGCGTTTGAGCGGACGACCTTGTTTGCGCTTTCCACTTCCTGGTCCTTTCCACTCTGTGACCACTTTCGTCCAACGCCCATCCTCAAGTCTCGCTACATGACCGGCCCACTTCCATTTTAGTCTCCTGATATGTTGTATAGCATCTCTAACTTTGGTACGTTTCCGAATTTCTTCATTTCTGACCCTGTCTTTAAGTTTTATCCCTAGGAGACTTCTCTCCATCGCTCTTTGGCATACCGACAGTCTATTTGCATTAGCTTGTGTTAAAGACCAGGTCTGGCTGCCATAGGTTAGTGTTGGTAGAATAATAGAGTCCATGAGTCTCCGTTTGTGAACAATAGGTAGCTTCGATTTAAGAAGATTTTTCAGAGACCAGTATCGTTTCCATGCCAGCGCCATTCGTCTGTCTATTTCCTCCGAGTCAATCTCTCTGAACGAAACCAGTTTGCCCAAATATATATACTCTTCAACGTACTCTATTTCTTCGCCTTCGACGCTGAGAGTAGGTTTAGTATGGTTTGTAATGATTTTGGTCTTGTCAAAATTTATTTCGAGACCAACATTCTCGCTGTGCTGATGTAGTGCTGTCAGCATGTCCTGTAGGTCTCTAGCGGTATTACTCAGAAGAACCAGGTCGTCTGCGAATCTTAAATGGGTTAGCCTTTTATTTCTGATATTGATGCCTCCCCTATTCCAGTTTATATCGTGTAGTATAAGCTCAAGTACTGCAATGAATATTTTTGGCGACAGTGGGTCTCCTTGTCTGGTTCCTCTTTGAATTGCGAACAGTGGGCCCTTTCTGTCTAACCTTATTCTACTTCTGCACTTACTATAAATATTCATTATTATATTGATGTATGTGTCGTCAATTTCATGATACCTAAGTGCCTTTACTATAGCGCTGTGGGAGATAGAGTCGAAAGCTTTTTTATAATCAATGAAGGCCAGGTATAGAGGCATATTGAATTCTTTGTATTTCTCTACTACCTGGCATAGCACATGGATGTGATCAATGGTGGAGAATACTGGTCTGAAGCCAGCCTGCTCTATTGGTTGTTTGACGTCAATTTGTGGACCGATCCTTTTCAGGAGACACTGCGAAAATAGTTTGTAGAGATTCGACATTAAGCTTATTGGTCTATAGTTTGATACACAAGAAGGGTCTCCTTTCTTGTAGAGTAGAATTATTTCTGATTCACTCCATTGAGTTGGAACCGTCTCCTCTCTTAGTATTTCATTAAATAATCTATTTATTAGTCCTAATATTTGTTCTTCTCCTAATTTTAACGCTTCATTTGTAATATAGTCGGGTCCGGGGCTTTTGTTATTTTTTAGATTTCTAATAGATAACTGTATTTCTTTTCCAGTAAAGTATTGTGGTTTCTCGTTTTCAGTTTGATGTTTTTTATATCCTGTAATAATTATTCTTTCGTTTGTTTCTTGTTTTTGTCTATATAGGTTTTTGTAGAAATCAGTGGCCATTTGTACTAAATCTATTCTATCTTCTGTAGTTGCTTGTAATGTTTTCAAATTCGGTATCCATGATTTATTATTATGCAATTTTTTATGAATTCTTGTTATTCCGCTAGTTTGCTCTATACATTTCTCATATCGTTTTAGCTTGTAATTGTCATAGTCATCCTGTATTGTTCTTGGTATTATTCCATATAATTTTTTTAACTCTGTTTTTTCTTCTGTTGTTCTATCTGATTTTTGTTGTAGAGTGTGCCTTCTCGATATGAGTGACTTGATGTTATCGGATAATGTAAAGGTTTCTTTCGGTTTTGATACTTGTGATTCAGTTATGCTTTCTGTTAATGATTTTTCTAAAATATCATAGAGTTGTTGTATTGTTAATTTTTCTATGTCGGTTGATTCACGCTGGTAAAGTTTCTCTTCCAAAATATTCTTATATCTTTTTTGTTCTCTTATTGACTGTAAATTTGATCTTGGTTGTGTATATTTCTTTCTGTTTTTTCGTTTTTCATTTATTATTATTGTTCCTCTTAGTAATCTATGGTCGGAAGGGAACGTTAATTTCCTTATCACCTCTATATTTGTGAAGTAGTGTTTTTTATTTGACAGGATGTAGTCAATTTCATTCTTAGTGTATCCATCTGGCGAAAGCCAGGTCCATCTTTGATTTTCTTTCTTTTTGTACATTGTATTTAGTATTGTCAACTCTTGGTCTATAGCGAATTGTTTCAGTTTTTCACCACGTTCATTTGAGGCGCCTGATCCATATCTGCCTATTACTGAACCTATTTGTACGGGTGAAATACCGATCTTCGCATTGAAATCTCCTAATAAAATTATATTTTCCGTTGACTTTTCTTTCGCTCTACCTAAATCTTCATAAAATTGATCTATTTCTATTTCACTGGACTTCTCCATCGGGGCATAGCTTTGTATGATTGAAATTTGGATACATCCAAATTTTATGTTCAAAACTGCGACTCTTTCAGATATTCCATAGAAACCAATTATATTTAATTTGTGTTCTTTTTTAACTAAGAAGCCCACACCTCTGTGTCCTTCGGACTCTCCATAGTGATAAAATATGCACCAATTTAGTTCTTCAATTTTTAAACATTTTCTCTTCACTTCGGACAGTCCTATCACGTCCCATTTGACCCTTTCAAGGGCATATTCTAGTTGTAACATTCTTTTTTCTTTTTTAAGTGATCTCACATTATAGGTACATATGTAAATTTCTTGTTTAGTATTTGAAGCGTGGTTTGTTGTAACTAATTTTTTTAGAGGGTTTATTCCTGGAGGGTTGTTGTCATACTCTTCCTCGGTGACAAGCCGTTTTGGAAGACGTGCCGGGGGGGCAGCTGATTGCTACTTTTTTGTGTGAGTAACGTAATCTTTCGTTTAGTTTCTTTTTTGGGTTGTTCTTGTTGTATTCTCCGTTATCATTTTTTGAAATTTTAGGTGAGGTGGACATGTTGCGTTTCTGGTTTATGGTATTTCCACTGTCTTGTGGGCTTCTAGATGAACTTGGGTTATTTACAGGTGTCGGAACAGAAGTCTCACCTATTTTTCCGTCTAGGTATACCAGTTTGTCATATCTGATAGCTACTTTTCTTCCCTTCTCTCTTTCTGATTTAGCAATTTTTTGCTTCTCCGCTGGTTAATATAAATGTCCATTACGGAGGCGCTCCGCCCACTCCAATCTAGTGGATACAGCTCTTAATGAAACGGGTTGGATTTCCACTGACTGTCTCTAATCGACCCAGGTACTAAAGCTGTATCCACAAATTGGCATCCCCAGAAATTTACAGGACTATGGCGAGCCGCATTGAAAGGTCGAAAGCTGATAATGACGCACGCCACACAATGCACGACCGCGGCTCAGTGCCTCGGTGAGCTAAAAGCCTAAAAAGTTACCTAGCATGCGTGGGCTCTCCCCATGGTAACACCACCTCGGAGAGATGCGATGATTATTATTTGGCGTTAGAAGCGCATGCCTTCTGACCATTTCATTGGGCCATCGGAGAGCCTTCCGTCTTGGCCCGCGTTGTCATGGCTGACCTGGAAAACTCTGATCAGACTCAGCATTCTCGGATGGTACCGATGTCCACTGACTATGCGGCGTCTCTGCGTAGACCATGGCCCACCTTTCGTCCTATACCGCATGCACTGTAACCTGCACATGTGAGGACCTTTTGCCAGCATCGGCGAGGGGTGTTTCGGGCCGTGGCTGATTACTGGGCAAAACATAATATTTGAAAATTGTATTTGCCTTTGACACGCTAAGAAGAGAAGACTAGATTTCAATAGCCATTTTTGAATATGGTTAGTTAAGTTTCGGCCGAAACTGAGCTATACAAACTGTTTTTTTTTTTCGCTTTTTAGTTGTGGTACATAATGGACCAGTTATATAAGGCTTGGTACCAATAATGCCCAAAGTGAACCCATAATAGATTAACCCAATAACATGAAACTCAAACAAAACCGGTGGAATAAGAGTCAAGGTTAACTGTTTACACCTGCGTAACTCTTTAGAGCGTACTAGTGTGATGTTATGTTATGAAATAGTGTCAACAATAAACAGACATGCGATTGCAGCTATCGAGTAATTTGCCGTCATTTATTGAAGAGTTCTGATGTATATCTCCGAAGTTCTTCATCAGATCTTGATGGAAATTAAATGGGACAACGTGACCAGCTTTCCAAAAAAAATAATCTTCAAAATCGGTTCACCCAGAAACAAGTTCGGAGGTAAAACACATTAAAAAAAACAGTCGAATTGATAACCTCCTCCTTTTTGGGCAGTCGTTAAAAATACTACCGATATCCAAATAAAAAAAACTACTAAATGAAATTTAACTTTATTTTTTTATCATTTTTTTTTGCGTTATGGACACCGGTCACCACGGACTTCCAAAAAGAAAGTTATTTTTCACTTTATAGTTTTTTTTTATTCTAATGTCGGTACTAAACTTTTGTAAAAAAATAAGTTACACTTTTTAGTTGTTCCTACCTAATAGGCAAGTTATTTAGTAAGGTACCTATAATGCCAGAATAGATTACACAAATATCATGAAACTTGAACCAGAGTGTACCAAGGTGAACTGTAGGTACAAATCTGCGTACCACTTAAGAGCGTACTGGCGTGATGTTATGTTATGAAATTGTATAAACAATAAACAGACATGCGATTGCAGCAATCCCGAGAGATTTTCTTTATTTATTGAAGATTTCTGTTGTACCTATATATATCTCCGAAGTTCTTCATCAAATTAAAATGGGACCAATTTCGAAACATAACTCTTTACTCGTAATATAATAATACTCGTTAAAACTTATTTTTGAGTAAAGAAAAATTATTCAACTACCAACGTTGAATCCGAAAATATAAATTACTCAATACCGCTAAAAATTTCGCTTCAAATAAATAGCCTTTCACACCTCTACACTGTTCGATTTCTGGCTAGGAGTAATTGATTTTTCAAAAATCCAATGATGCACTCAATGATGCATGTGACTCATATGAGTGTTTTCCGCTATTCCTCATAGTTTCTTAGCCATCCACGCCCACTTCGAATATCTACTCGTTTAAGATGCGCGTTAAAACAACGGTAACGCATGGTTTTCAAAAAGTTTCTTTGAAGTCTTTCATTTGCGTCTGAATATTTACCGAAGAAGGCGCCGTTATTAAAACAAAATTACCTATTCAACATGTATTAATAGAATGTTCAGCCTTATAAAGGATATTTCCCTACGTGCCTCGCATGTCGGCTGCTTCGTACAAACGCTTACCAAATTATAGAGGAAAAGCCGCGACGCCGGGCCCACACGGTTTGTTATAAATAATTTAAATCGAGCCAAATAGGTAAAAGAGAACTCGTTGTCGCTCAAGAGCCAAGAGTGGCCACATGAATATTCAAGGTTCATCCCTCCCTTCTAAATATTCCTCAGGATTGAGCCCTGAGATTGACACTTGTTTCTACTTCTGGCTTCTGAGGTGACACTTTAATATGATTATGAGCGGGGAACGAACAAAGATGACTCAGGAACGCAGCTTCAATTGTTTCTCTAGATTTTCATAAAAGCAATGAATTTGCCTCTTTTTAATGACTCGCCAACTCGGAAGAGAGAGCCATTATTCTGCATAATGTGATAACATGTCGGTTCCCATAAAGTTCACGCTCGTTACATGTTGAGTGCTCTACTAACTACGATCAATTATTCATCAACTTATTAATATTAAATTAAACTACTTATTCCTTTCCAATTTTATTGTTGTCTTTTTTTACACCCACACTAGGAACTTCTCCTATAATGTGGGTGTGTTTACAAACATATTAACTCTCATAAACAAACAGTCAGAACCGGAACAACAATCTGTACTTAGGCCATACAATTGTTTGCTCCTTGCGCGAATCGAACCCGCAAAACGCAGCGCAGCAGCCGATCTTTCAACCACTGCGCCCACTGTATTGTCTGACTTTGCCAAATAATTTTACAGGATACCAAACCCAATCGTAAATCAATTTCTATAACTAATTAAAACTGTACACGGAACCCTGAAAACCTTGTGTACTCTTATTTCGTGAATGTCCTATTATTTCAGTTCACATGTGTAAGGAAACCAATTTGACCGAGAAATTGATAAAGTAGTTCAAAAGTTTCGTAAATAGATTCGCGAAGAAAACAATTAGGAAGTGAAGGGTGGTGGGCTGCGGGCTGCGGGGTCCGAGGCCCCGGTCGCCGCGCCGGTGACGCTAGCACGCGGCGCGAGGGCGCGCGGCACGCCGAGCAGTCGCCGCCTCGCCGGGGAACGCGCATTCTTCCCCACTCCAGAATACCAATGCCATATTATTATGTGTGATCTCGGCTCCTATTGTGCAATATATATCCACCGCCCGCCTCCAATGACATCTTATTCCGTGCTCAAAAGTCCGATCACGTTTCCACACGAATTATTCAATACTAAAATTCGTTTTCAGATATTTAACCTATTCAGTCTGTTAGATGTCTAGCTTTAAAATTTTATTTGCTCCAGTGATCATTGATGCGTTATAGGAATTTAGAAATTTTCCAGTTATTCCTGTTGTACTCGTATAGGAGTACCCTGCTACGACAGGCTACGTACGTGCTTGCTACACCGTAGGCGTTTAAGGTTTTTGTAAGTTACTTATTTAATCTATTTTATTTTTGACCAATGCACTATCAATCAATGGAATAATATTCAAGACCCCAAAAAAGGCTCGTTCTTTATTTAGGTGTAGTTCTGAAGCTCCTTGCTACGTGCTACGCCGTAGCACATTCGTAGCGGTTGGTAGAAAGTCAAGTGTTTTGGGTTTTGGGTGAATACCTCATGTTATTTAGTTTGTGATAAGCAATTTATCTTGAAATGACTTTGCATTTCCGGTACAAAATATGTGGTAAAATATTATGAGTTAAAATTAAACATGAACATTAATTGACAAACATGCTTTCAAACCAGAGGCATCGAAATAATGTGCAACATAATAATTGAGAATAATCACTATCTTAATGTCAATAAATTGATCTACTAACTAGATGAAACATTATACCCATGTTCAAGATAAGTTTATGTTTGTAATTACAACTAAATAGAATAGAATAGAATAGAATATACTTTATTGTACACCAAAGAAATAACACATATTATACAGCAACTTAATACTATGGGTACAAAGGCGGTCTTATCGCTGACAGCGATATCTACCAGACAACCTTTGGGTGGACTAAAGAACTTAAGATAAAAATAGGGGGTAGGGTGTACTGTTATATTAAAAAAAAAAATATATATATATATTAATACATACAAATTATATAGCTATATAAAATACTATACACAAACTTACAAATATATATACATACATAATATTACATTTAAAAAATAATAATTAAAGAATGGTTGAACAAAGATTGGAAATAAAAAATAAAAAAAGGAAGAAACAGAAAAGCATTAAAGACAAAGGAAATGATTCTTGACAAGATTTTTAAAAGATGCTAGTGACCTTCAAAATTGACATTTAGAAAACTATGTATTTCCTATAAGATCAACTTAATAGTAACTATATTCCTAAACTATATTCGTAAATATATTCCTTGCTACGCGGTACGTACTTTACCGTACGTAAACGTTCACAGCTGGATGATATGACCACTTGTAGATTGACTGCACCGAAATCAGTAGTGGTGAACAAAACTCTGGATGTTTTAGTTAGAAATAGTTTGTTTCAAGTTTGGTTTTGTGCCACTACTGAATTCAGTTAATGATATCATACAATACTTTTCTAGGACATGTATATAATTAATTCCAAATATCTCCATAAACAGGACGTAGTAATTTACTGGCGGTACGTGGTGCCTAGCATCTTGTATATGATGCTGATCGACACTAAAACAATTTATGCGCTCCTTCCATAATCGAATCTCCTCCGAGCTCCTCGAGGGCCGCATTCCGCCACAATTATTGAGCACAAATTCGGTTACGGTGGTGACAGTTTTATTTTATTAAGGACGTATTTATAAGGCATTGAGTATCTTTTGCCGTTTACCCAAAACTTATATAAGAAAAGAAAATTTGACTTTCACTTAAAGTATGGCTAAATTCTTTTACAAACGCGTCCATGTCTAAGAATTTCTCCAGCATCATATTCGTTTGTTAGTATGAAGTTCACATTCCGTAACATCCGTAAATCCGTTTTGTTTGCAAAGTTACAATTTTATTTTCAAAGCAAAATGTGTTCGATTGTCGACGTCTGATTGAACTTATTGTGCCATCCGTCCCGACTGCGTTCAATCGCAACTGCAAGTCGAGAAGAAAAAACCATTTGTGGCGAATGACCTAAATTGTACCAGATGAAAGATAGAGACTAGATCGAAATCATAGTCTATGATGTAAAGGTACCTTATTTACAACGTTTATTTAGGTTCGTTGTTTTTTTATATAGAGTGTATTCATTGTAAGGTTGAACATCTAAACGTGATTAAGCATGCACTGAGTGGCGAAATATTATTACATATTTGTAATGTGTTGGAATTATTCCGACGGTGAAATACTTAATACATTATGGACGAACAAGTTTTATAGCATACTAGTTAAATTGTCATTTACTTTATTTGTAGCCAATTCACGGAGATGACCAATATCTACCTACCTAAAAAAAACATCTACAAAATCATCACAAAATCTATTGTGTTTTGTAATCAGCAATTAACCTACGTATTATTATGACGTTTTAATTAAAAACGCTGCCCTTACGAAGTATGGCGAGTGTTCCCCGGCGACCGACATCTAAGGCAGTTCAATAAATATCGAGGAAATAAAAGGTGAACTCGTTGTGGGAGAGAAAATGGACTCGTTGAAATCTAATTTCGCGTAACCATAACGGGCAGCACTTGAGAACGATGAGCCATCCGCGACAGACGCCCGGCTCATATCAATTTCTTAATTGAGCCGCGGCTTCTTCGCTCCAACGCTTCTCCTGAAAACCTCATTGCCTCCGCCGCGGTTCACTGCCACCCACCCGAGCATTCTTCATAACATAACTAAGCATAGCTGGCTATAAAGAAATTCTGCGAACTTTTCACTCAACACAGAAATCTTGAGTCGACCGTCGAGATAGCTTGTTTTATTTTATAAGAGGGGCTGGTTTAGGATAGAACTCAGTTTACTTGTTGCCATTTATTTACATTATTGTTTGTAAATCACACAGTCATTATACTGATACTCATAACTATGTACAGACCTTTACTTAGGTCGTTTGTTCACGAGGCACCGAACGACACGATTTGCGGTCACGATTTTTAACACACGACACACTATAAACCGTCTGTCGTCCGTTCGTTTGTTCTCTAGACACGATTCTGCAACGACACTGCAGTGCACTTGTTTGGTTTTATAAGCGCGAGAGTGGCAAACCACGCGTGAGCCGTGCGGTGCGGTGTGTCGTGTCGTCAACAAGCTCATACCGGTTTTGTTTAGCCGCTGAATCGTCACCGCACAAAAACCGCGACGACATAGCAGCCGCATAACCGTATGAAAATCGTGTCGCGTATAGTGCGGTGTCGTGCAATGAACAAAAGGTCCATACAAATATATGGAGCTCTGAATCGTGACCACATTTTGTCGTGTCGTGTGTCTCGTCGTGAACAAACGGCCTAATGATTACAGTATTTCGCAATCGAAACCTACAACATTGTGACTGAATAACTTAAACACGATTAGGTAGATATGATTAGGAATTCTAAAATTATCCACAGCAGCAATAATCACAACATATACCTAGTCCTATAATCTAACGTATCTTATACCTAAGTTACTATTAAAAAAAAAATGCTAAGTTAGTTTGTTTTTGCGCTATGAGGTTGGTATGTCAACATCGGTAGGCTTAGAAGAGTTCTCCATGATAGTTGGATTGATTAAAGAATATGGTCCTTCATTGCATTTGGGGTCAGTACAGGAGAAGTTGTCAAATTCGCAGTACTCCCCCATCACCATCTGTAAGAAGCAAATATACCATGATTTTATGTGGGAACATTGAATTTTACAAAGTTATGTTTCAATGCAGTTTTTGAGACCTTTTGTACACTGAACACACACTTTAGAATTTGTAGGTAGGTAAATTTTATTCAAATAGTTGTTGGATTAAGTGGATAGAGCATAGGTCGTGATTCCATCCATCTCGCATTACCTTGTTCGGCACATTAGAATCGGGGTTATTGCAGAAGCACTGGCCACACACGCAGGTGCCTCTGCCGGAGCACTGTAGGCCTTCAGTGACGCCTGGCGGGTAGCAACTTCGCCCCACATCGCCTTTGTTGCAGGAACACTCTGAATTCTCCTCGTAACTCACTGAAACAATGTTAGGGATATTACAGGTAAGCTACATCATTCCATGTCAGGTTTCATAGACAACTCTTACTCTTGTGAAAGCAAGGACCTATCCAGATATTTACTAAAATACTAAGCTAAGTGTAGGTATCTATTTTAGTAAGTATAAGTTCACGTTCATCGCTAACTTCACTAGAATAATTATAATCAAATATATCTGTTAAAACTCACAGCCGTAATCTACGTGAACAATGGTGTTATTGGAGCAGAAATCCCCAAACTTCGGCAGGGTCTTTGAAAAGCATTTGTTTTCCGTTGGGCACCATGAACATTGAGGCAACTTTAAACATTCGAAACACGACTTTTTGACACTGCATACTAAGCGTTCATCCATGATGAAGGCATGCCGAGCACTTACTACCACGAAAGTAAAACAAAAGAGGTAAAAAATCGAGAAGTTAAACATTGTTATTATAAATCCTCACTACTGTGTAATCTAGAGTACGGCACAGTCTCTACTAGTTACTTGTACTTGCAATGCGTATGTCGAGGTAAAGATATCTGCTTAGCCATGACTTGTAATACGCATTTATATCGCGAGAGATAACCTTTAGTTCTGTGTAAATTTATAATGCTCCCGTTTCATATCGATACAAACATCTATTAACTAGTTTGAAATTCTAATACGTTTGAACGTGAATTATTGAATGTAGTCAGAACAAATGCTCCAGCTTAATAAAAGTTGCCATCTACTTACCTAAATTGAGAGGCTTTCAATGTACTTTACTTAGGTACGCCATTGTTTAGATATCTATACAAATATTGTAAAGAGGAAATATTTTTTTGTTTGTTTGTTTGTACCGAATAGGCTCCGAAACTACTGAACCGATTTAAAAAAATATTTCACCAATAGAAAGCTACATTATTCCTGAGTGTCATAGGCTATTTTTTATCCCGAAAACGGGTCCTGTGGGGTGGTCCACGGGAGCGAAGTCGCGGGGAACAGCTAGTCATATATAAATATAATTTATCTACAGAATCCTTAGAAATTAAGGACACTTATAAAAAGCTGAGAAAATTGAGGAGAACGCAGCTATGAGTTAATTTGTTTAAATTTTACTTCTGTTCAGATTGAATAAATATTTCGCTCAACAATTAGGAATTAGAAACACCGAAGTATTAGTCGACTCTTGTTGCTATCTTTACCTACCTATACTCGCATTAAGAAAAGTTTGCAATAGGTACCTACTGATGCATGGAAATTGGAAATAAACGAGCAGGTTGGTCGGCTGCTCGGGGACCGCGCAAAAATAGAATTTTTAAAACTCCATAGAATACAGATTCATTCATAAAAGAGACCCGCGGCACATGCACAAAGCGGGACCTGAAACAAAATCATTAAAATGCTCGAAGATTTTCTTTTTCATCTAATTCAGTGAAAACATTCCTTCAAAATCGTGCTTTGCTTTGTAAATAGAGCGTCACTTAATTAGATAAATAAAATAAAATATTTTTCTTTTATCAAATTAATGTAAGAGGTAACAAGGTTCCATTTCTGAGTGAGAATATGGCTACTCGTCTTTTTTTGAAATAAGTCTATTGAATGACACAGGAACATCAAAGCAAATCATAAAATTATTAGGCAGTTTTTTTTTTTGGGTTTCAGAAAATTCGAACACATCGTTGTCAATGGGAAAAGCTGGCAATAATGATAGCAGGGCTGATTCTTTGGCCGCAGATAATCGCTGTCCCCTGGCCACGTGAGCAGTCCAATGACCGACCTTTATTAACTCTTGGGGTGGTTTTCAAGCATGGCTCAGGCGGTGCTGACGTTGACAAAATCATTGGTAAGGCCTAGCGCATACTCACAACTTTTAGTCGAACAACTGTTTAGTGTGTCAAAATTTTATAAATATATATTGAGATCATAGAACCTGCACATACTATCGACTCGATAGTTGCTCGATAAAAATCAAAAAACTGTCGAAAATCGATTTGCTTTTAATTAAAAAGTTGGACAACTATCGATCAAACGCTCAATTTTGTATTGCGATCTAGTGTGCGCATTACATCGACTAAATAGTCGATCCGCAACTGATCAATCTGGCATTACCTTTTGAATAAAAATTGGCACCACGTCTCTTGTCATCATGGCTGGAAAATACCTCACCTTAATCTCCTTTTCAACCGACTTCAAAAAAGGAGGAAGTTCTCAATTCGACTGTATGTTTTTGTATGTTTGTTACGCGATTACTCAGTGAATTATTGACCGATTTCGAAAATATTTTTTTTGTAAGAAAGGGTATACTCTCGAAATAGTCCCATTATCACAAAATCAGGATCTGATGAAGAAATCCCATGGAAGTCGAGGGAACTTCTCAAATTTTATAGGCATACTTACAGCGATTTTGGTTTTTTCATCCATGTTGATGCAAATACCAAAATCACTGTATGTAAGCATTTGCATTCAGATAATATTATTTGGTGAAGTGGAACTTATGAAAAAGACTACAGACGGTCACTGGAACTTCTCAATGATAAGTGTATGTATTGGGTATAAGATAGAGATTGGATAACAGTGGATCGCGGGGTACAGTGGATATTTCACTATAACTCAGTACCTATGTGTTACACTCACGTATAGGTACATACAAACTTGTTCTTGCCGCTCGTCCATACCCCCCTCCTACGAACTAGTCACCGGCGCGGTATCGAAGCGGGAAGAAGCAATTGCACACTCCTTTAGTAGGTAAATAACGAAACTATTTTTTACGAGGTTTTAAAATTTGTTTTATTTCTAAGTGACAAGAAATGTATATGTTATTTTTTTTGTCGCGCGCTTTTTATCCCAAACCGGTTGTAAACTATGTTGTTTTGTCCTTGAGATAGATGGTTCTTTTATTTTATTTTATTTTTCCATAACGGCCAATGGGTCGCACGAATCAGTTCGTATTGGGTCACAGTGGACTGCTGATCCATTGTGACCTCTGAAGCTGAAGTTCGGAAGGAATCGATATTTGAAGACAAAGAAGATGATTATGAGACACCGAATTCCAAAAAATTACATGCAGTTCAATGTTTGCCAAATG
The DNA here is from genome assembly GCA_949775005.1 of Orthosia gothica. Lineage (NCBI taxonomy): Eukaryota > Metazoa > Arthropoda > Insecta > Lepidoptera > Noctuidae > Orthosia > Orthosia gothica. The sequence goes on from OX459049.1 coordinate 1,945,875, forward strand.
ATGGTGAATTTAAAATGGTCGAATTCCAAGTTAAATTCAAAATAAAATATTATACCTATTGCCAAAGTTATAGGAGTACGGGAAAACGAGATATAGGCTAAAATCTTATATTATTAAACCTATGTTCATTAAACTGTGATTGCTAATTTTTAAAAGACTATTTTGATGTAAAATACTGTCTTTATTGTTTTTTACTCAAACAATTTTATAAATATTAACAATTGAAGATTTAAAAAAAAAGACAAGCCTAAATACAAATACAAAGTGGAAAGGCCTCATTGTACATCAAAACATTCGTCCACATCGATGTCAATGGGAAACGTGCCCAGAACGCTGGCAGCATTGTAATAGTAAAAATAAATAGTACAAATGAAGAAGTAATAATATAATTTTTTTTTTGGTCTAAAAAAAAACAATATATTCTACTAGCTGTGCCCGCGGCTTTGCTCCCGTAAACTGCCTACCTTACCCTATCTACCCTACTAAGGTTGGATAAGGTAGGCTAGGCGATAGGATAGGCTACCCCAACCTACCTTACCTACTCTACCCTACCTACTTACCCTACCTTATCTACCCTATCCTACCTTCCCTACCCTACCTACATACCTACCTACTATATTTTTCTATCTAAGAACCTTCTCCTAACAATAACAAACACAACAAAAAAAGAATTAGCGAAATCGGTAAAGCCGTTCTCAAGTTATAGCGTGTCCAGGAGAAATAGGGTTTAATTTTTATATATATAGAAGATAAAGCGTGTTTGTAATTTTTTTGAAGACTATTTTAATGTAAAAGTCTGTCTAATAGTACAAATATAAAGTAATAATATGGAAATTGCTGTCTTTTACTCATTTTAATTAAATAGATCCAGTCTGCCCCAGTCGATTCACTGTCACCCATGCATTGATCCAAAGTGACCCATTCCGGCAGCCTAATTGTGTAAGTGAATTCGGCAAAGGAAACAATCTGTTTCTTTCCCAAAAACGACTTTGCGCAATACAAAGTGTCGATTTTGGGAAAGAAACAGATTGTTTCCTTTGCCGAATTCACTTACACAATTAGGCTGCCGGTCAAACTGGATCATTTTCCATTTTATTTTATCTTGCAATTTTATTTAATACACGCCATTGAATGCCTTTTTCTTTAAATATTAGATACTCATATTATTATTAAATATGATGAATCATTTAGCCATAAACTTCGGAGAAGCATCACATCACATCATCCCTCTGCTGGGACACAGGCCTCCTCTCTGTGACAGGGCATGGGCCGTAATCCACCACGCGGGCCCAGTGCGGGTTGGTGGATGTCACAAGTCTTCGAATTTTTGGTTCTAGGACATGCCTCACGATGTTTTCCTTCACCGTTTTGAGAGCAGTGGTGAAGAACTAATTTACACAAAATAAAGCGCCTGCCTCGGCTCGAACCGACAACTTGTAAGTCGCGGCCACCACTCACACCATGGCATGGCATGGCATACCACTGGGCCATCACTCTTGGAGAAGCATTATATTTTAAAAAAAGTGATCCACTGTTACCCACTCTCCCCTATCTTGAATAGTTCAATGACTGTGATGATTTGATGAAGCAAATTTAAATAAATCGTTCTAATAAAAATGGCACTATCGAACTGATCTGGTGATGACGCCGGAAGGTAGGCACCGGAATTCCGTTATAAAACAATGTGTTTATGATTGTATAGCTATAAATGATTTTCATGGTAGTTTATGGTACCAAAAGTAAATCGAGAAAAATAAAAACTCTTTAACAAAAAGATTAAACCGACTTCCAAAACACTACAAAGAGATAAATAACTTTCTTATAAGAAGTCGGAGTCAAAAAAAACCGGACTCGCACACGAAGGCACGCATACCATTATAGCAAAAAACGGCAAAAAAAAAAACACGTTTGTTGTATGGAACCCCACTTAAATATTTTCTTCTGTTTTTAGTATTTGTTGTTATAGCGGCAACAGAAATACATCCTGTGCTATCTCGGTTCATGAGATACAGCCTGGTGACAGACAGACGGACCGCGGAGTCTTAGTAACAGGGTCCCGTTTTGACCCTATGGGTACGAAACCCTACAAAAAATCCTTGGATCAAAATGTAGATATTTAAATTGTCTTTAAGATTTTTCATTTCACAATTTCATTAAATTTAATACGCTTGGCGGTTTTGGTGCGTTTTTTCGTTTTTTGTCTGTGTTAGACATAACTTTACAAATTAATTAGACTATGTAATACGAATAAAACTCAATATGTTCTCAGATAAATGTAAGAAAATAGTCTAATGTAACATAAATATTTCATCCAAAAAACTACGACTAGCCGTTTAGAAGTGATTCTCATTTTAAAAGCAGCTACTCTGGAGTATCTGCGCCTTAAGATGAAAGTCTTGTAACAAGAAACCTTAAATATAATAGGTAATTATATTAATCCTTAAACCCTCTCTTATCTTATTGCGAAAACTCAAGCGGAAGCTTCAACTTCCGAGTGTACTGGTCCATCCCAGTTCATTCCAAGTGCCTTTCACACGGGAAGTCGGGATGCCGTAGCCGGATCGGTACCGGATTGCAGGACGGTCTATGGAGAGGCTCGATATAATGAAAGATGGCACACGTAGGTTAAACCCGGTTAACCTGCAGTCGCCACCGGATACCGGATACCATATACGTATACGTCTGAAAATTGTATGTTACTCCAGTTGAAATTCACAGCTGGAAAATCTTCGACATGCACTTGAATGGCAATAACTAACAATTATTACTACTTAGGAATATAAGTACCTACGTAAGGCTTTTTATAACTCCTACTTACAGTACCTATCTACTCACCATCACTCTGACCGTTTGTTTGATAAATAAAAACATAAAAACCGGCCAAATGCGTGTCGGACTTCGCACATTTAGGGTTCCGTACCAAAACACAAAATTAAGTTGGTTGCTATACGATAAATGAAGGAATTTCTTGAAAAATCTGATTTATCAATATATACGTATTTGGCAGTAATAGAGTCTGGCAAACGAAAGTAGACACTCGCATTATTTGCAAACTTTTTATATGGCAATGCTATACTAATGTCAACCTCAGTTTTCCAAAACAAGATGGCGTGTTGTTTTGGTTTGTTGTGGTCTTGATAATAGCATTTATTCAGTGAAAAATGAATAAAACAATTAAAAGTGGATTACGGGAGATGTTTCGCATGATGCCTAAATTAAAAAAAAAAACAATAAGAGAAAGACGCCGAATTCAAACAAAAACAAGGTTGTTTACGTTTGGTGTTGGATTTCATATGTAGTATGACGCTAATAATTTGATACTTTGTTTTAATTCGTAATTACTATTGATGCCAAAAACTATTTCTCTATTATTATTCACACTCATTTTATAATAAGTTTAACACCTTCATAATAATGCGTTATGGCTATTTATCATACCATAATAAAAGTTGCATTGTAATTTTAACACTTTTTTTCTTTTACAGAAGATCTGGAGGATAGAATAGAATAGAAATAATTTATGTTAATTTTAGTTACGGATTTAAAGCAGAAATATAGAATAAGAACCCTGAACCAGTACTTGGGTGAAATAGCTAGCAGAGGAGTGGAAGAAAATGACTGATCATGTCATACAATGTTGAAAATAAATATAATGAAAGGGATAGAATCTTAGATTCAGATTTTGATTATGGTAGTGAATAAACTAAAATTATTATAGAATACGGTGGTTTTTTTTTTAATTCGGATTGATGATATATCACATAATTATACCACATAATATCTAAAGTACCTATAGTATTGTTATTCAGACGAAGTAAAATTAATAATTCTAAAGTATCAAATTAGGTTATTCCAAGTATCTCCTAGTTTTAGGGTTGCTATGCCGAGATTTTTTAAATTTGCCGCGCTTTTTCAGTCTCTACTTTCGTTTGCCAGACTCTATATACGTAATAATACACATTAACACCAAATTTCAAGGTCAATGGGAAGTTCAAAAATTCTTGTACAAAATTTTGTAAAAAAAAACCTGAGTTTGGTGACTCTCATTATCTACTCAAGGAGCTCTAAACAACGATACCCCACTCGATGGGGAAGATCAAAAATTTTTATCACACCCCCATTTTGGTGTTTGGGAGCCCCCCTTAAAAACATTTTTTGACAATTTGTGCGACTTTGGGTCAACAAGATGCAACTGTGAAAATTTGAAGACAATTGAAAATAAATACGGACAGACAGACGGACACGTGAGTGACAGCAATCGCCAATCGGATTCTATTTCGACCCTTCGGGTACGGAACCCTAAAAAGGACGAAATTATAAAACTTCTTTTTTTTCAATTTTTCTTTCGGCTGTTATACGCGAACCCTATAAAACAGATAATATAATATTATAGCATCCTATACCTACGTAGGCACTAGAAGATTTATTAAAATTAGAATCCGTTGTTATGAAGGTCAGGGTCCAGGTTTCATGTCATACAATCTTCAAAGACTATGCCTGCCGTGACTATCCTATTCAGTCGAAGACTTGCATGTTTGAGACATCTTCCCAAACTCTACATCCATGCCCAGAGTCCAGAGTCTCATGCGCAGAGTGAGCGCTCAAAGGAAACAGCATACCTCACTATTTTCGATTATAACTAATCTCTATTTGTCTGAATCAGGTGTCGCCATGTCGGTCATGCTATGCTAATTTGAACATAGGTATTCGGATCTGACAACAATCACGTGTCAGAAACTTATAAAAGGAGGATTTATTCGAGTTAAGCTCAGCAGTTTTTTTAACTATTATTAAGCAAGTGAATTGGTCGCTAGTCGATATTATGTTAACAAATTGGTTTAGATATGGGTCTCAAGTGTCTCAGTCACCGGACAATATATAAAATGGAGCTACCTTAGCGAAACTTGCAGAGATCAGACGGCTGACTCAATGCCGTCAAATACTCCAAAAACATTAGAATGTGCTACATCTGCATTCTAAAAAATAATGCAAAAGATAGTATTAAAAATCTAAAGACTTGACTAATAGGCCTCCGTAGCCAGGTCATCAAATTCTCAAAAAAAAACAAGTGTCAATCACCGGCCGCGTTACGAGTCACGTTAAAATCGATTTTAGGGCATCAAGAAATCGATATATCTTCGCGTTCACTTATTGATCGAACCGTACACGCCTAATCGGAAAATAAATTAACGCGGGAATCATCATCATCAGCCTATTAATGTTCCCACCGCTGGGACACAGGCCTCCTCTCTGTGAGAGGGAATGGGCCGTAATCCACCACGCGGGCCCAGTGCGGGTTGGTGAATATCACATGTCTTCGAATTTTTGGTTCTAGGACAAGCCGGTTTCCTCACAATGTTTTCCTTCACCGTTTTGAGAATGTGCGGGAATAAAGCCGGAAAATATTTTCGTGTCGTGTCGTGTCGAGGCGCCTTATGACGCATTTGATTGGCTACAAGACTCGTTGTGATTTGTGATATGACGTAGGCTTGAACAGATTCGTATGATTGGTGTATCCCGCGCCACGCCACGACGTGACACAGTAATGTCATAATGTGAGGGCCTAACGATTTTGGTGTGACTCGGAACGCGGCGATAAATGTCAAACTTGTCAAAATCAGAGAAAGGAGAGAGGTAAATGTCAATCAACAACAACATTGACATTTGACAACATTCAACAACTGACAACAACAAGGAGGCAGGGCTCAGAGGTTATGAAATTGAGTTTTATTTTTCCTGATTGGCATTTATATACATAAAATACGTGCCGTTAAATGACATTTTGTAAATAAAATGGAGAATTATAGCAAAGGCAAAAATGTAGAAGAGGAGCTAGAACGTGATAAAATACCTATTAAGGACTTACCTGAGAATTTCCTATGGATGCAAGTGAGTTATTTAGTGTTTACTGTTTACTCCTGAAAAAGTTTAAACCATTTATGAATGTACCGAATACAAATATCATGTGAGCTTTACGCTAGATAAATGATACTGAACTGCATTACAATAATAATTAACATGGTATTTATTGATGTTGCACAATCTTAGTAATGTATATATACGAAAATACCCATAATTTTGTGTTTTTTTAAGGTGAAAGGTGGAAGCAAGATGGCAAACTTACTATCCCATGCGTCAGGTATCTTTGAAGACAAGGCAGCCACTGCAGTTGTCTGGAGTGGGGCAGGCGCTGCTATCTCTAAAGCCATATCATGTGCAGAAATACTGAAGAGGCAGTTTTCAATTGAACATCAAGTAACGAAACTATCCTATAAAATGTAAGAATCAAAATTAATATTAGATCACTTTAAAATATTGTTTTTAATTTAATCAGCATTGCTGGGACTCAAGCCTCCGCTCTATGAGAGGGATTGGGCCGTGTTTTTTATGTATCACATGTCAATTTTTATCTTTATATTCTTAACAGTTTCCCTATCCAATAAATCATATATGATTCATTCTATTGTTTTAAACAAATAGTTATGTAGAGCTGTGTATACTCAGCTGTGTTTACCTGTAATGATATGGTTTACCAATTTTACATTTTATATAGATTTTTATTATTCTGTAACACTCATTGGTGATCCTTAAATAAATAACATGTACATTACATTAATGTCTTATAGCTCAATAATGTAAATTTTACAATTTACAGGGTAGAAGAATTTTGGGAGCCTAAAGTGGATGGTCTTGAAACACTTGTAGTAAAAAGACAGATACCTATCATACACATATTACTATCTGTGGATGCTATCCCAGATACCAACCAAATTGGGTATGTTTTTTATCATTGACTTGTAAGCCAGTTCAACTTGAGTTTATTAGTTGAGTGTGTGTTGTGAGTTTATTAATGTAGTTGAGTTATTCTTATTTATAGAATGTACTGCAATACACATAATTTATTTATAACATTATATTAATACCAGGTTCTGCCCATGTAAAAATGTTTTATCATCCCAAGGGAATACAAAGGATAGTTTGTATTATGTGTTTGTATGTCCTTCAACAAAACTATACCCATAAACTATTATCTAAAACTATCCCCATGCCAGATTACATCAAAAATCTCATCGCACAATCAGTTCAGTAGATCCAGAGATTACCCCCTACAACTTTACCTCTTTATGATATTAGTATAGATAAATATTTAGTTATTATTTCCTTGGTCTTTTAAGAAAACCTATAGGTTTTATAATTTTGATTTGTAATCCTTTATGTGTTCTATTTTTTACAGATACCAAACTCTGAAAGGAAAGAAGTTCTGGCAAAAGGAACTGAGCAGCAACTCAAAACAACACCAGCCATATAAATCTAAGAAACCTTTTAAACAAAAGAAAACATAAACAGTAGCTTTTTTAATCAACTTGTTTTATTGTGCATAGTAAATAAGATAGTTAGAGATTTTATATGAACTCACAATTTTGCTTAGGACTATTTTATAAATAACACATAGTTAAATACTTGACACATGAAATATTAATATTATCATCCTAATATTTGAGAGCATTTTTGCATGTTTATAATAATAATAAACATGATCTAGTCACATACATAATTTAATTACTAGGTTCTATGCATTCAATATAGGGATTTATATTTTTACACCCTGTTTCTAGTAATAAATTACCGATGCGTCTCAAACGCAGATCAAGGTCTCTTTCAATTTAGACGGTTGGTGTGGGACTGCTGCGGTGCCACAGTGGTGCGTTTGTCGTTCGACTGGTTGATTTTTCCATGAATTCATGCACAAAGCGCGCAGAGCGGCGCTGGTGCAGCGTACGCATGACAGCAGGACGAGTATGTGTGTGCATAAATTGTATGAAAATAAGCAACCGATTTTGCCGTACTGTGCACGACCGGTCGACAAACGCACCACTTTGATGCTGCAGCAGCAGTCCCGCATATAACGACTAAATTGAAAGAGTCCCAAGAAATGCAACTGGCAGAAAAAAAAACATTCAACCAATCATAAAAAAACAAGCAAGCTAAAGCAAGTTTTAAATATTTTCGGTAATTTTATTTCTAGAAATTGGGCATTAGATATCTATAATAAATCTACACTCTTAAGCAGTAAATGCAATGATTACATACATCTCTTTATCTAAGTAACAATAACGTAATATCGATTTTTTTAAGTGCTTGGTTATCTGGGACTGTTATTAGTTGCCTAGATAATAATTTTATTATTCTTCACATATATAGAAATAAAACAGAAGACAATATAAAGTAAGGTTTTTTAAAGGCGCTACCTTGTTCTTTGAGTACGCTAAGAGTAAACATTATTACTACTTCAGTTATCCTCACAAATCAATGTGAACACAACAGTCAGTAATGTCTTATAATTTCGTTCATGATGGGGAACCAAATAATTTCTTTAAACCTCATGCTTCCGATTCACCCACTGGTGTTTCATCATCTAGTTTTGGCAGGATCAAAATCTCCTTAGAAATAATGGAGTATTTTGTAACAAAATAAGTAAATCTTTTGCACAGATGAGTTTCCTTCTCAAAGGCATCAAATATCGCCCTGTGGTGGAAGTATGCATGAGAAAATATTCGGTAAACTCGTCTACAAACTGATCCCAGTTTAGCTACTGAGGATTCCTTGATGCTGACCCTGTAACAAGAGTGTTATTATGAATATACTGTTAATATAACATGACACGGTGAAGGAAAAAAATCGTGACGAAACTGGCATGTACAAGAACCACCACGTGGTGGATTGGTGCGTGTATACTCATGTTTTGGACAAATAAATGATCTATCTTATCTTATATAATATATTTATGTGTTTCAAAAAGAAGTTGTTTTATGATGAAGGAAATAAACAAACCTGCTGGGAAAGTACTTATTGCTGTTGAGCAAGCAAGCAGCCCCATCAAGGGTGTGTCTTGTGTAGTCAATAGCAGGACATTCTTTAGGAGTTTTATGGGCAGCACATAGGAAAATCCACTGCTCAGTAGCAGTCATTTGTGTACATGTTTCTGGCTTGCACTCTGCTTGTAATTTAACTGCCAGGCCATTTAGTTCCATGCAAAACTGTCTGTAAGCAAAAAGAGATTGATTATTACTCTCTTACTTACACATGTAGATAATTTTATTAGCTTTAAAATAACAAACATTTATTAAAATCCTATCATTTCTTACTAGTAATATAATTGTCTGGATGTTTGTGCAACAAAAATGGCTGGATTAAACTTGACAAATGGGTAGACCTATACATGGTTTAGGACACAGGATTTGGTAAGACTTTACCATGTTTGTATGTTCACTTAGGATAAATTTCTACACGCGAGCAAAGTCGTTGGGAAAAGCTAATAAATTAAATCAGAAGAATTAACACAAAGAACAGCTGGTCAGTTCCCAAGAAAAATTGCGTTTTGTAATTTCAAACTTACCTCAAATGTTCGTATTTCCAAACTCCTTCATCTTGAGCTTCAGGCATTTTAAGAATAGCTTCAAGATTCGAGGGATCTCGTCGTATGGTTTGTTGTATGAATTGTTGCACAGCTAGGGTGCTGTCCATTTCCTCAAAGGGTTCGTCTGGCCAGCGACAAAAATCCTACAAAAAAGTTTAAGCATGAAAATAAAGACATATCAACTGCATATCAATGAAAGACTCAAAATGTTTAAAACGATTCAATACCTTTGCTTTCGAACCGGGTCGATTTCGTCTTAATATTTGAACAGCTTCAACGGCCATCTCGAATGGGAACCTTTGTTTATTATAAAATTGAAAATTGCGCCTGCAACTAAATATGTCTTTGGGATTACGATTACAATTATTGTGATGAAGAAACTTTATTTATTAGATTCCCATTTGACGCCTATTCGCCATTACGTTTTATAGTTGTCAAATTTTTGACAGTCAATCCAATCCACAGACAATTTTTTTTATTTTTTAATGTAAGTTTTATGGCCTGGTTGCTAGGACCTTTTAGCCACAGACAACTTTTGTTGCTCGTGGTTCTGTAGTGATGCGCTTATCATTCTCTTCTTGAATTACCGGTTTTTTAATGTAATTTGCATGATTAATGTAATGTTCAGACAGAGGTGGACAAGAAAAAATAAAAAAGATTACACAGCCAAGCCACTACCCGAAATGCATACTGGGCGCATTACGCAATCGTGGTCTGTTGCTGGCACTGGCAGGCAGGCAGTATCTATCAGACACGGCAGAAGTTAGCAGAACTAATTTCAGATGTGACGCGTGCGTGGCATTCTGGATTTGCGTTTATTTGATTGCAGCCCTTTTCTTGCAAAATAGAGTCAAGAGCAAACCCATCCCAAATAAAAACAAAAATAAATCGACTAAATCTATTTTGAATGATAATGGCAATAAAAAATGCATGTCAAGATTCATCAAGATTGTCGTCAACTCTGACTTAGAATAGTCGTCAACGACTCAACGTGGGAGTTTTTAGCGGGATTTAGTCGAGTGAAGTTCAGTGGCTGTTAATATTATTTGCAAATTGATTCCTAGTGGATTTTGTGATTTATTATTGGTGTAGTTTTGTGTCTCAAATGTCTACGCAACTGGACAATTTGTGAAATCATTGACAGAAGCGATCTCGGGATAGTGGCGCGGAGTATTTTATTGTAGTATTGACTGCCTCAGCTGCAAAGCTTACTGGGAAGACTGACTAAATACGATTTGCTGCCAAATACTCCAAAAAACATTACAATCTTTACATCCGCATTCTAATGCATACTAAAGAATTTCAGAGCGAAATAATAAAATGGCTAAAAGATCCTAGCAACCAGGCCATAAAACATAAAAAAAATTAGGGAACTATCCGCAAAGCTGAGCTCAGATGGCGCCACTGAAAACAAAGGATAACCACAGAACATATATACCCTAAGCCGGGAGGTTAACAAACTATACCAAAGAGTATGTAACACTACGTTTTTTTTTATACTGTCAAAGTCGAGCGGCAATATTTCGCAGTTTAAGCATACAAAATATAAAACTAATAGCATGTGCTAATAGTGAAAGAAAAATGGAGCTAACTAATAATTGAGGAAATCAGACCATACTGTACCTAAAAACCCGGCTTCAAGAGCGCGGTGCATCAGTAAAAGGGAAAAGAAAACGGATTTAGTTGAAAGGTACGAATATGAATGCGAACATTGGACATCTTGTGTAACTTGCAGATATTATATCAATTTAATATGCAATGAGATCAATGTACTTCCAATTAATATTCAAAACAAATTTCCAGGTTGATTTTATATGACTTACATAATTACTTTGCAGTGGAACCGTTTTGCACACGGTTACATTTTGATGGTGGACAGCAGTCCAATGCACTATTAATTGCCAAAAGCCTTCCTTACCAAAGACCTAAACGCTGACTTCCTTACCACCCTTAATCATTTCGAATAAATATATATATTCTTTTAAGAAGGTGATTTGTAAAAGCAGATATTAAATATCTTTGTTTTGATAGTTCTTACTCTAAAATTAGAAATCTTCATTGAATCATAAATAAGTTTATTGGCACTTGATATTATTACATTTCATTTACATCTACTGTCTTCATTCTTTCAGGTTTGATCTAAACATAGAAAAAGGACTGAAAATGTATCTGCGTATCTGCTGCACGTTAGAATGGCATTTGCAGCTAATGCTTGTTATTATGTTTTATTGCACCACCCGGTCTAAGGCCTCCATGAAAATATCAGTACCTATTTTTACAACAACAAAATAGATATTATTATTTTTATGTGTCACCAACTGTTAAAGTAAGTAACCGGTGAAACTTATTATTTCTGAGAGTAGGTACTGAATCTATATTATTGTTCAAGTATCAAATTAAGTTAAAAAGAAATATATTTCTTTATTTACAATATTTCACATCAACTAACAAGATTTTGAGAAGGGTTATTGTCATGAAACTTAGGTCTAGAGTTGAGTCTAAATCTAGGCTATCTGGGTATATCCATGATATCAAAGTTACATTCTTAAGGGCCAAGTTATTCTACTTACAAAAGGTGTTTTCTTATTGTTTTACCACAAATGAAATTTAGCTTTTTGAAACACTATTTTTAAGACATTATTGTGAAACTTATTCCAACAGCACCGGAAATTTAAAGTGCTGATTGTTTCTCCTCAATTTGTTCAAAGTTTCCTTCTCTGTTTATCTTTCATCGACTCTTTTTTCTCCAAACAATGGTAGGTAACCCCCTTATTTAATATTTTTCTATTTAGTTTCAGTCCTGTAAGTATAAATTAGGTTTTATTAACACCATATGGTTAAACATGCGTATTTATGTAGACATTAAAACCATTTTGTAGTTGTGTTTAATTAGTACACAATGTTATGTACCTTCTTTTTAATGTCTATAGCATTAAACATAATAATTACTGTTATTATTTGAATAAAGGTTGCCTTAGGATAATACACTGACCTGTAAAATACCTTCTTTATTAAATATTCCGCTTTAGAACGGTCAGGACACAGCCTTGACTTTTTTGTAAAATGCCTGCGACGAATAGTAATTTCCCATTGCTTGCGAATATTGGCGTTTTCTGGGATCATATGGCCGGTTTTATTTCTGCATCCATAAACACAACACTGATGCATTCTTGACCAACAGCTAGCAATATTATTATTTAGTTTTTGAACACAAGTTATACTTAAAACAGTAAAAATAGTTCGGTAACTACTAACAGAAACTGTAGTAGACGCCATGTTGTTATGTTTTTGTTTACTTTTATCATTCAAGCGCCATCTGGCGGGAGCAAATGGCAGTAATGTTCCCTATTGACGTCAGACTGTCTGCTGTCAGAACTCAGAACATCTGGTTGAGAAAATGTTTAAAAACAGAAAATTTTATTTTTGTTGTAATACATAAGTACAGTATTATTTTAAACTAATATTATGAATAAAATAAGAATAAAAATATGTACATTTACGGGGCGTCAAAAAATTCGTCCACATCGCTGTCAACAGGAAAAGTGCCCAGAAGGCTGGCAGCATTGCCACGTTGTATGGCAATGCTGATTCTTTGGCCAAAAAAAAGGCCAGCCCTCTGGTCTCGAGAAGAGTCGACCAACCGTTTGGCGATATCCCGAAATAATATGTGAGCACTCGGACCCCATGGCCCTAAATGTTTTGTTTCTAATATAAATAAATAGATCACAGAGAAATAGATTGTGAAGCAAAATGTCCCTCAAACTAGTGACGAATATATTTTTAAGTGTTATAGTGACGAGTGGAAGTTACGCATTAAGTGATATGACTGAGAGTTCATTTGGAAAACATAAAGAGGGTGTTATTGCTGCATTTGGAGATTTCAATTCAGATGAGTTGACTGATGCGTTTGTCATTAAAAATTACTCAAGTGTGGAAGTTTATCTTGCGTACGACAAAGAACCTTTTATGCGGCCTTCAGTATATGCCTGTAATTTCAGTAACATTATAATAACGAGTGTTGTACCAGGAGATTTCGATGGAGACGCATATATGGATATAATGCTGACCACCCAAAGTTTAAATGATATTTCTAATTTGCATACTGTTAGAATATTATGGGGAGGCGAGTCAACTTTGAACTGTTCTGATGCTTTGTTTATAAAGGCTATCTCATTAGGTCAACCATTAGTAATGGACTATAATCGAGATATGATTCTTGACCTTTTTGGCATGAATACAAAAAATCAAAGGGTGTTTTGGGTATTTGACAATTCCAGAACAACTCCTGTTGAAAAACCAATGGGTGATGAAGATGAGAAAGCTGATAAAGCTAAGATGATTAAGCTGCCACATTCTCACTCATTTTTAGATGTTAATGATGATAATGCTGCAGATCTCCTAGTTACAACTACTTCTAATGTTGAAGTTTGGTTGAACGATGAACTAGAAGGATTTAGATATAACAACAGTATTGAACTACTAGTGGGCCATCCAACTATTTATGGCCAGGCTCTTTTTCTTGATGTTGCTCTCTCTGGACAATTCTTTTTAGTAATACCTGTATGTTATGACATACAGTGTTTCAATAGCACTATATTGATATATGACAACCAGAAGTGGCATGACCTTCAAGTGGATTTTAATGATGGCAAGGGAACATTGTGGCGATTTGTGCCACCAAGAAATGAAATTTATTTAGATGCAATCACTATGAGAAGTGGAGATTATAACATGGATGGTTACCCAGACATCTTGATGACTCTCAGTCCTCTTAATAGTAATGAAACCAGGGCTTTTCTGCTTCACAACAGTCCATGCAATTTGCCAGGATGCAAGTTTTACAGAACATTTGAAGTGCAGTGGGATAAATTTGATTCCTTTGGTAATGATGTTTTAATGGCCACTTTCTATGATTTCTACATGGATGGTGTTCTTGATATAATATATGTCAAGAAAAATGTAACCACACTACAACATACTTTGAACTCATTCAAAAATGAGTTGGAATATGACACAAACTTCATCAAAGTCATTGTTGTTACTGGTTTGACCAATGAAAGAATACCAGTCAATAACAGAACTTTGTATAACAGAAAAGTTACATTTGGTAAGCATTTAATTGAATTGCCTATTTTCTGTGGATGATCTTGTTTGACAAGTATTAATTTAAACATTCTTCTTGCAGGAACCAATCTTCCAGGACCCAAAATAGGTTACAACACATGGTCTCAAGAAGGTACTTACAGAACAGGTGTCTGTGCTCAATTACCACAGTCTGCATACTTTGCTCTACAGTTACCTTACTCCATATTTGGCTTGGATCGCACACCAAATTTCGTTGATACTTTGAATGTTGGCCTCTCAGGATACTCTAAAAGTTGGACTCAAATAATACCAAATTCTCAAATAGTAGTGATTCCAGCTCCACCCAGCGACCCTTCTCAATGGAAGGCTCAATTGTTTGTGACACCAAGCAAAGTTATTCTGAAGAGTGTGTTTGTATTGACTGCTATCATAGTTATAATAACTGGGTGTGTCTTATACTTGCACTGGAAGGAAAGAAATGACCGACAAGATATTATAGAAATTGATGAGAAGACTTATGTAAAGATTTAATACATTCACCACAAATTTTAAACATAATACATGGATGCTGCCTACATTTTCTGCGATCCCTATCTAGGTTTTCACCTAATCACTGCCAATGTGTTTAGGTGCCATTGCTTTAAGTTAAGCAATTAATTTGATGGCAGTTTGAGTTGTAACTTTGTTTAAGAAGGTTGTTGCTTAATCGCTCCAATTCAAGGTGCAATTTTAAATTTTAGTGTGTTTATTTCGTTTATTATTTTGAAAAATGCTCATAGCAGATTTTTATTATATTTAGAACTGTTGATGACTCCTGATTATCTTCAATTAACGAACATGCTTAGCAAGATCAAGGCATTGTTTATGAACATTCTTTTACAAATTTTGTAAATCTCTAATCTTAGTGTAGGAAATATTGAAAAAAATCTAGTATATGATTTATTAAGTATCTTAATTGCCTGACGGTATCTATTTTTCTTTTAAACCCACTGGGCGGGTTAGGGCCTACTGGCATAGAATGTGTTAATTTTGTAAGTTTTGCGATGTGTATAGGCCCCGTCCCGTAAGCCCCCTTGCCATGTAAGGTTGGCATGGCAAGGTTTTGGCGAACTTCACGGTCAGTTCGCCAAACACCAAATAGAGCGAACGGAACGTGGACGCGACGCGATTGGTCAGTCGATCCTACTGTCAACTGACCAATCAATCGCGCACTGGCACGTTCGACGCGCCCCGCTTCACTACCAAAGAGACCTAAAACCGACTTCTGCGCATCTAACGACTCTTGCCAACTTACGTGCCGGGGATTATATAATAATATAATCACTAAGTACCTAATTAAAAAATAATTACTTTTAAGACAATCTGATCTGTAATTTAAAGATAGGTTTATTTTTTTTGTATGAAAGAGCAATTTTTTTTGTATTTACTGACATATGGTGGAATTTATGAAATGTTTGGTAAATTATGTAGTTATTGATCAAGTTACTGTGATATAATTATGAAGACGAATGCAAACTATCACTTGGAAGATAATGTAAAAAGTAAAATGATTGATACATTTTTATATATATACCTAAGCATGTGTAAATAAAAATCTATTAAACCATTATTTTATTTCTTTAATAACATCCCTTTATTAGTTGTTAAAAAAAGAACTAAAAAGTTCTTTTTCTTTTTTCTTGATATCTTGTATCTGCAATCAGTCTTGAGTACTTTAAGCAGATGTGGTAGAACAATTATTGGCATTTCGAGTGTGCTTTCCAGCGAAAGCAACTACTCATAGGTTTAGCATGTATTAAATGCTACTCAAGACCTCAAGAGGGTACAGACCTATAACTTCATGGTACAGACAGATCTTTTCTTTTGAGACGTTTCTGGTAGGTGCGTGTTGTCAAACTAGTGGCCAGTTTATTTGGATGCCGCCAGCTTTTCCAAGTATGTTTTACAGGCCAAGATTTCCTCTTTCACCGAGTTCATTTAAAATTGATTGTGTATTTCACAATTTGTAATGAACCAAGGCCCATTCATTGTATATGGATCTCAGAATCACATTTTGCATGCGCTGGATGATGGATTTATTAGAATTGCTACTACACAGGCTTTAGAACGGTTTTATATAAAAGGAGTTTCTTGTCTGTTAATAATTTGCTGTTCCGCCCTAATAAATAGCCAGTGTAGGTTTTTGTACCGCAAGTTGAGCTCATCTCGTTTGGTCTTTATGTGCTGCCTCCATGTTAGGCGGCGATCAAGATGTAGTCCTAGGTATCTCGCACAATCTTTATGTGTCAGTAAGTTGTCATTAAGCTTTACTGGCGGACTGTTATTCGCATAGAAATATAAAATACAGGAGAAGTGGCAAGGGGGCGTGTCGGTGTCCGCGCGACGTGCACAACGTGAGCATGTCACAGTCACGGGCAAATGGCCGTTTCCGCGAAACATTGCGCTTTCGACCGTCATCGTGATAAGTTACAAGAATACCGTGTTGTTCAGTGGTTTCTTGTAAAAACCGAAGACTAAACCAAAACTTTGTAAATCGTGGCATCACTTACCATATGTAATTACAAGTATTTAACTATATTTGTCTTTAAAATCATGAAAAATAACAAATCGTAAAATATTTCTTGCTTCTATTATGTTATTTTTTTTTTTCTAAGTGCACAGCGACTGTACTATTTTTGCATGAAATACATTGCTTCTTTACCACTACCTAAGTTTTTCGCTGAGTGACTGAACAAGCAATGTAAAAATCGCAAAACGATACTTTATTAAGCGGATGCATCGCGTAGTACGGCCGGCTGCTTCTTGCGACGAGTTAGTGATGTGCTTGTGCAGATCCACTAACGTAGGCTATCGACAGCAACGTCGATTGACGAATGAAATATTGCTTTTATACTTTATTTTTCAATTTGTCGACAGTTTTAACCCAGTTGGAAGGTCGATGTGAAATAATGTTTATTACTTATTTTGATTATTTTACAGCGTAACATTTTGACAAAAAATGCCACCCCAGTAATACCAAAGTATCAAGTGCTGCACAAATACCTCCACTTTACAGGTCATTGAGTAAACACCATAGCAGGGTTCAACAATATCTCCTGTTTCAATACGCTATGACAGCCTAAACCAACGTAACCGGTTTTTTGACTGTTTGCAATTTTTGATTTACTTATTAGTATATATTTTTATGAAAATATAGTTTATTTTTATTATTATATTTTCTGGACATGCTGTTTTTAATGGATTTTATTTTCAGGACCTCAAAAAAAATGTACCTATAATAAATGGGCGACTCGATAATTTTCCGATTTTGTCAATCACTAGCGTATATGTAAAATAAATTGCTTTTGCACAGCACAACGATAACAACCGATGTTTTTGTGTGGGTAAGTTGTACGGTGCATGGTAAATACACGCTGTGTTTGATGAGATAAGGTTTATAATTGATTGTGTAGTATGTTCTGATTTAAGAAATGCGAGTGTTTGCGCGACTTCGTATCTATTGCCTTTACTGAACTGCATATGTAGTTGTTGCCGTGTGGTAGGGGCAAACTGGAGACACAGGTTTCCGATATATTTTCGTGTACCGGGCATATCTCCTTGTTTATTATATCTATGGTTATTCGCCACTTTTGGAGCCAGTCAGATATTTTGTTTAGACCTTTTTGCAGCGTTTGTGAAGCAATTGTGGGGTCATGGTTGCTAGCCAGAATTGCAGGATCATCAGCAAAGGTACCTGTAGTCACGCTGTCCTCTGCTGGCAAGTCTGCTGTGTACAACGTGAACAGAATTGGCCCCAGCACTGATCCTTGGGGGACGCCAGCCTTTATGTCGAATAACTTCGACGTTGCCTAAGCTTCTTTGACTTGAATCAGTCGATCTGTTAGGTAGCTCTTCATTAGCTCATAGATGTTGTAAGGAAGACAAGTCTATATCTTATAAAGTAAGCCCTTGTGCCAAACGCGGTCGAAAGCCTGCTGAATATTCAGGAAGACTGAGCAACAGAACTCCCTTTCCTCCAGCGATTTCCTAATCGACAGGCACACTCTGTGAACCTGTTCGACGGTGGAGTGCTCAAGTCGGAATCCAAATTGGTGACAAGGTATGGTGTTATTTTCCTTTAAAATTTATTGTATTCTGTAGAGCCGTAAGTTTATCAAAGATTTTCGAAAGTACTGGCAATAAGCTTATAGGTCAATAGGATGTCACCACATTGGGTGGTTTGCCTGGTTTATGCACCATGAGTATCTGTGAAACCTTCCACTCCTGTTGAAACTACTGCAGCCTAATTGTGAATTAATTAATTGTCCATTTATGTGTATTTTTACATGTTTTGACGAATTCAAATCTAGGTTTTACAAAAAAAATCAGCCGTCTGCGATGCTTTTTCAGGGAGATATCGACGATAACATGTTTTTTACCGTTTCAATGGCGCGGCCATAGGGTTTTGGTCTTACAGCTCCTGAAATATAAACCTAGGATATGTTTGTGTATTTTTACATGTTTTGACAAATTCAAATCTAGGTATTACAAAAAACTTCAGACCTCTGCGATGCTTTTTCAGCGAGATATCGGCGATAACATGTTTTTCACCGTTTTAATGGCGCGGCCATGGAGTTTTAGTGTTACAGCTCCTAAAATATAAACCTAGGATTTTTT
This sequence comes from Orthosia gothica, assembly GCA_949775005.1. NCBI lineage: Eukaryota > Metazoa > Arthropoda > Insecta > Lepidoptera > Noctuidae > Orthosia > Orthosia gothica. The sequence continues at coordinate 1,965,034 of OX459049.1, forward strand.
TGTGTATTTTTACATATTTTGACAAATTCAAATCTAGGTACCTATTACAAAAAACTTCAGACCTCTGCGATGCTTTTTCAGCGAGATATCGGCGATATCGTGTTTTTCACCGTTTCAATGGCGCGGCCATGTATAAAACTATATAAATTTTTATTTTGGCTGGTTGTTTGTGTTCAATTGGCACAAAGACTATTACAGAGTGCCCATGGCCACCTTCCGTATCCGTCATACACATCACCAGCCTAATTGCGTAAGTGAATTCGACAAGGCAAAGGGTTTAACCGCCATCAATCGACCAATCACATTGACGGAAATCCACATCGCGTCTTTCATCTCGCATGTGATTGGTCGATTCTCTATGTCTGCAGCTCTATGTCATAATTTATACATTTTGCATTGTCATCCGATTTATACATGCAAAATTTGGGCACAATTGGAAAACATGAAGTGGGTATTGGCAAGATCCCATTACAGACTTGGGGAGGATGTGTCATCACATCACTTCTATTTCTTCATTCAAATAAAATAATAATAAGTTAAGAAAAAACATGCTTGAAGATCAAAAATTTATATTATAGTTTTTTATGTACTTGCTTGTTAGATGCATAACTTGAAATAAGTTATTTTACAATAATAAAAAAAACACTAAAAATATATTATTACAATCCTTTAGAGATAAAATATATTATGACCGAATCAAAATTAAATATGCAGCTCTTTATTATCAATAGATTAATTTATGGTAAACATTAAAAATTTCTATGTAATTGACATGAGAAATACTTGGGGAAAAATTTAAGTGCATCAGCTAAATATAAAGTGTACAGAAAGGTTGATTTTTAAAATGGGCTGGTGTCCGCAACTCCATGTCTAATCATGTATTTTGCATAATGATTTATAGAGACTTAAAGTAAAAGTACCGCATGTACTCTTGGTCATTGTCTATTATTGACATTACATTATAGGCACGTGCACATGAGATCACCCAGGCTGGTGGGATCTTAAGTGGTTCGACTTGCCTATAACCGGTGGCAATACCTAACCACAAACAGCAAAGTTGCCATGTACCTCTACATCAATGACTCAAATGCTGACTATCACAACCTGGTAACTTAATGCACGCAGAGACATTTAATGCTTAGATTTCTTATGTTTCTTGTCCTTCTTTTTTTCCATCTTTTCCAATTTCCTGTAATCAGAATTAAAAATAAGTAAATGCTTTGTTTCAAATGGGATATAGGTAGTATTCTTAAGGTACTGGCTTAGACAAAGATACTATCTAATTTGTTACTACTTACTTCAACAATTTCTTTTTTTGTTTTTTCGTTAATTGACTGATTAAATCCATTTCAGTGAGACTTGAAGAGTCATTTTCTTCAATTTTTGTGGCAGATAGTGGCAGAGCACCAGCTTTCATTACAAGACCAGTATCTCTCATTTGCTGCATCAGTGTTGGTACATCAGGTTTTTCCTCTTCTTCTTCAGGAGCAGAAGTGGAAGCTTGCAGCGCACGAGCCTCGCTCATAGATAAAGAGTACATTGAACATTCTTTATCTGTAAAAAAGTATGCAACCAATTAAATAATCTTATTGGTACGAGGGTAAGGCTTAGATCAACAATAGTACTAAATTGGCGAGCAGCATCAGTCAGCATAGCTCACAATTATTTAAAAATGTAAGAAAATAGGAACTCACCTGTATTTATGTGACCCCATTTGTGGCATTTGATGCATCTGACATTGCGGACCAGTATTCCAAAAGGTTGATCTCTGATTTCATTGTCCCCTTTGCAGTAGCTCTCTCTAGGCGCGTTGTACTTGCGTTGCCACTCGAATTTGTATTCTGGTTCATTATCCTCGCGTTCTCTTTCTTTCTTGACACCAGGAGGTGGCTCATACATAAAGTTTAAACTTAATTTGTCCTTGCTGTCTTTGCTCAGCAATGCCCTAAAAAAAAAGCATATTATTAACAATTCAAGGCTAAATAATACTTAGAAAATACACTGGGACACTATTACGACTGTTCCTTACTTGTTTTCATGAAGTTCTTGTTCCTTCTCATATTGCACACGTAATTCCTCTTGTTTCTTTTTGTAAGCTTCTGTTTTCTGTTCTGCCATCCATACCTGATGAGGCCAGTAAATGATGATTAATTAAAGCAAACTGATACAAAGCTAAAAAAAATACAGCTGATGACAACCGATCGTAAACACAATGAAATATACCACAACCGAATTACATACCCTTTTCAAATTATCTCTTGAAGCAGGATGGAAGAACTTTTTACACATGTAATTATTGAATCCTTTACCCATTTTGCTAATTTAATTTGAAACGAAACAAATGAAACAAATAATCAATTAACAAATATGAAGTAAACAATTTTTCAGTCTCACAGAGTCTATGGCCACAGACTACTTAGAACTCACAGATTACTGATCATTGTTACTGATATGTAGCTAGCTATTAGAGCTTAGAGATATGGTCTATGGCAGACAAGACCATAGACTACTTAGAACGACAGACCACAGAACATATATACGCTAAGAGAGAGAAAATAAAACTACGTTAAGGTGGAACCACATTTACGTGGCGTGGCGCATACTGGCGTGGGGCTGGGTGTGCACACTAAGCTGGCGTGTCGTGGCGCGCCCTGGCGCTATTTCTGAATTAGTATACAACGGACCTTTGCAACGTGTAGTCTTACATAATATTAAATTCGGATTCGGATGATGATTTCGATGAAGACCTTCAATTTATTTCTATGCACCTGCCATGTTATATCTCCACCACCCTTCCACCATCTTGTTTGACTGGTAGAAAATACCTTAAGCTTTAAGTCTGCCTATGTACCTTTAAGTTGCATGAAATGTTAATAAATAAATAAATTTCTCCTAGCAATTGAACTACTTTAGATCAAAATTAAAAATAAACCGGCCAAGTGCGAGTCGGACTCGCGCACGAAGGGTTCCGTACCATTATCGCAAAAAACGGCAAAAAAATCACGTTTGTTGTATGGGAGCCCCCGTTAAATATTAATTTTATTCTGTTTTCAGTATTTGTTGTTATAGCGGCAACAGAAATACATCATCTGTGAAAATTTCAACTGTCTAGCTATTACGGTTTATGAGATACAGCCTGGTGACAGACAGACAGACGGACCGCGGAGTCTTAGGAACAGGGTCCTGGTTTTACCCTTTGGGTACGGAACCCTAAAAAAGAAAGCAAGGCAATTTCAAATTTAAAAGTTTTAGAACAAAAACATAATCATGTCAAACATATGTCTGCACTATGTCACAACGCACTTTCTTTGAGTCTCATCGTTATGGTGATGATAGCTTTGCATTTGCATTGCAACCAGTAACTGCTGATCAGGTTTTGCGATACTTCCGCCAGCTACATTCTAACGCTTAAGGCTGTGATAGGGTAACCCTGAATATGCTTTTGCTTACACTCCCACATACACTGAAAGTCATCACTGACATTGTGAACAGTTCAATTGTCTCATCAACCTTTCCTGACCAAAGACCTTATACTTCTTACTACTAGACTGTGCACTATGGCGCAAAAACCGGTCCGAGCGAGAGGGCTCCCGTTGGTAGTGTGTCTCTTTCTAATGAGGTGACCATGACCAAACATAATACGGGACAAATTGATTGTAAAAACAATAGTGTAATTATCCCAATATATGTATTTATGCTTCCTAACTACGCTACCTAAACCTAACAAATTCATTGAAAAAAAAAATGAGTGTATATTTTTTGGAATCTACGTCACTTACCGAGTCGGTGTCGAGCGTACAGAATTTCGACATCCTATGTTTTTCCATTGGTGTCGTAAGAGGCGACTAAGGGACAAACCAGAGAATGATCAGCAGCGTTCTCTGTGCATTTGTAACAACCATACTGGGATCGCCAACCCGCCTGCAAAGCACTCCCCATGAATAGCACAAATAAAACATAGCCCCTGGTGCCCAGCAGCCTGCCTAACCTCGACTACGGTAGCGGTCTAGGTTACGGTATGGCAAGGGGTGCAATCCCGGACGAGATCCGGCTACCCCAACAAATACCGAAGACAGGACCTGGCAACGTACAACACACGCACACTCCGGACTCCGGACCGACGATAAGATGACCGAACTCGAAGAGGAATTGAGCAGTTTACGATGATGTAGGTATTCGGGGAGGAATCGATAATCCTCAAATCCCATATCTGCATAAGTCTTATTCTTCAAGACCCATCGTATAGATAGGAAAAAAACTCTCTGATCTTACTCTCAAGCTGAGAGAGAGAGAGAGACGATGCTTTGAAATACCCCAAAGGATCTCAATGATTTCACATATTGTCCAGTTGAGTAGACAGTTGAGAAACAAAACTACACCAATTTTATTCCACTAGGAATCAATTTGCGAATAATATTAACAGCCGCTGAATTTTACTCGAACAAAACCCGCCAAAAACGCCGCAAACCTGGTGGTCTTTTTAGGGTTCCGTAGCCGAATGGCAAAAAACGGAACCCTTATAGATTCGTCATGTCTGTCTGTCTGTCTGTCTGTCTGTCTGTCTGTCTGTCTGTCCGTCCGTATGTCACAGCCACTTTATTCGGAAACTATAAGAACTATGCTGTTCAAACTTGGTAAGTAGATGTATTCTGTGAACCGCATTAAGATTTTCACACAAAAATAAAAATAAAACAATAAATTTTGGGGGTTCCCATACTTGAAACTAAAACTAAAAATATTTTTGTTCATCAAACCCATACGTGTGGGGTATCTATGGATAGGTCTTCAAAAATGATATTGAGGTTTCTAATATAATTTTTTTCTAAACTGAATAGTTTGCGCGAGAGACTCTTCCAAAGTGGTAAAATGTGTGTCCCCCCCCCCTGTAACTTCTAAAATAAGAGAATGATAAAACTTAAAAAAATATATGATGTACATTACCATGTAAACTACCAGCGAAAATTGGTTTGAACGAGATCTAGTAAGTAGTTTTTTTTAATACGTCATAAATCGTAAACCGCAATTTACCAAGTACGGAACCCTTCGTGCGCGAGTCCGACTCGCACTTGGCCGGTTTTTTTTTTTTGTTCGCCCTTTTCGGGCAGGCTAAGGTCTTGGACCATACCGCCTCATCTTCAGTGAAATTTTAACATTCTTTAGTATGCATTAGAATACGGGTGTAACCGATTCTAATGGTTTTTGGAGTATTTGGCAGCAAATTGTAACGAGTCAGCCTTCCCAGTAAGCTTTGCGGAGGTAGTCAATACTACAATAAAATTCTCCGCTCCACTATCCTGAGATCGCTTCTGTCAATGATTTCACATATTGTCCAGTTGCGTAGACAGTTGAGACACAAAACTACACCAATTTTATATCACAATATCCACTAGGAATCAATTTGCAAATAATATTAACAGCCGCTGAACTTCACTCGAAAAAATCCCGCTAAAAAACACCAACCTGGTGGTCTTACATTTAGTATTACCAGGCCCAAACATTTAAAAGTACTACTCTTACTCAGCATTAATGTTTTTTTTTTAAATACAATAAATTGATTAGTTATAGGAACTGTAAAAATATTTAAATACGTTTCAAAGTTTCATAGACTTTGAAACGTATTTTTTTTTTTTTATTCGTTCGTTTTGGTATATCATAAAAATGAAAAATATAAAATTTTCTACCATTTCTACCAAATCCAATGATTAGTTGAGCTAGCAAGATGTCAGACAAGGACACACTACCAGCGGGAACCCTCTCGCTCAGGACCGCTTTTGGTTAGCTACCGCTTATAAGGGAATAGCTAACCTAGATGTATGACAATAGATTTCATTTTAGCTAAACAAAAATTTTTGGTGCACAGTCTAGTAGTAAGAAATACGTATAAGGTCTTTGTTCCTGACATCTGGAAAACTGCTATCGTTAGGCCACTGCCTAAAAAAACAAATTCAACTGACTTTAAGGACCTTAGGCCTATTAGTATTCTGCCTTGCCTTTCTAAAATTGCTGAAAAGGCGGTATGTCAGCAGCTCTCAAAATATCTAGAAGATAAAAACATTCTGCCTGAGCTACAGTCAGGCTTTCGCAAACAGCGTGGTACTTCTACGGCTCTTTTGGACGTAACAGATAATATTCTATCAGCACAGGATAAGAGCCTATGTACACTTCTTGTCCTACTTGATTTTTCGCGAGCTTTTGACTGCATAAATATAGATCTATTTCTATCAAAGCTTAGCTACTATGGATTTGACCAAAATACGATACACTGGTTCCAAAGCTATCTCACCGGCCGACGTCAGCGTGTGGAAATACGACTGAGCAATGGCTCGTAGAGACGAGCCATTGCTCTGTCAAGATCATCGTTTAGAGACTCTTCTCTAAACGATGATCTTGACAGGATAGCGTGTTAGGCTGAAAATAACGGTTTGGTACTTAACCCTACCAAAACCAAATACATGTTGTTTGGAACCAAGACCCAAATCAGTGCAGTGCCAGCAACACTCAACGTTGCCCTGCTGGGTGAGTCGGTCAGTCGAGTCGGTGAGGCCCGTAATCTAGGTCTGAACATGGACGCTGGGAGATATGAAGCGCACGTGTCAGAGTCAGTGCGCACTTGTTTTTACCGGCTTAAGGTCCTCTATAAAATAAGGCCTTATCTCTCAGTGGAGCTGCGGATCCAGCTGGCTGAGTCTCTCGTGTTATCAAATCTGAACTATGCGGACGTAGTTATTGGCCCTCGACTGCTTGCAAGAACTGATCGACTGATCCAGAGAGTGCAAAACGCCTGCGCTCGATTCTGCTTCACAATCCCTAAACTGAGGACTAAACCTAGAAGTCACGTAACGCCATTTTTAAATAACCAGTCAATCCTCAAGATGAAGTCGCGTCGCAAGTTGCACTTGGCATGCCTACTTTTTGGAGTTTTAAATTACAAACAGCCGACCTATCTGTACAATAAACTGAGCTGGATCGCTAGTAGAAGAGAATGCGCAAGTCGACAGTGCTCACAGCAACTCTCCACACACTCGCACAAGACAGCGGCTTTCAGGGGAAGTTTTAGATACGCCGCATCTAAATGCTGGAACAATATTCCCCCGCCGATAAGGAATCTTAAATGCCTTGTAACGTTCAGAGTTCGACTGCGGCAGTTTCTTATAGCCTCACAGAAAAAACTGGGGATGACTGTTTTGAACACGTCCGTTATATAACTGGCTGTCATGTCCTTTCCGAGCCAATCTGTCTATTTGGCGTATCTCGTGGTCAAAACCTGTAAACAAAGGATAGGTATGGTCCCTTGGTAATTAAATAACTTACCTACTAATTTAAATACTCATGTTATTTAAGTATATTTATTTATTGAAAATATATCGCTTTTAGCGATAAGGCCGCCCATTGTGTCACCCAGTGTAATGTTTTGTTCGTCTATATTTTTAACCGACTTTCCAAAAAAGAGGAGGTTATCAATTCGACTGTTTTTTTTTATGTTTGTTACCTCAGAACTTTTTACTGGGTGGACGGATTTCGATGATTCTTTTTTTATTTAAAAGCTGGTGCTTGTCATGTGGTCCCATTTAAATTTCATCAAGATCTGATGAAGAACTTTGGAGATATACATCGGAACTCTTCTTTATATGACTGCAAATCACTCGGGATAGCTGCAATCGCATGTCTGTTTATTGTTTTTACCATTACATAACATAACATCACACTAGTACGCTCTAAAGAGGGTACGCAGGTGTGAACAGTTAACCCTGGTATACTCTCATTCCACCGGTTTTGTTTAACTTTCATGATATTGGGATAATCAATTCTGGCTTCACTTTGGACATTATAGGTACCTAACCTATCGAACTGGTCCATTATGTACGACAACTAAAAAGTGAAAAATAAAGAAAACTTTTTACAAAAAATACAACCGACTTCCAAATAAAAACACTACAAAGTGAAAAATAAATTCAATTTCGGAAGTCGGTGTCAAAAAACGAAGAAACGAAAACAGGAACACCGACTTCCGAAATTGAATTTATTTTTACTTTGTAGTGTTTTTACTTTTTAGTTCGCTTCGTAAGCAGCTTGACTGCTTTTTTGATTTTTTAATTATTATTTTATTTTAATCTTAATCTCATACTTGTCACAGTGTTATTGCTTTTAATTGCCAAGAAGTCTACATATAGTTTTCCTTAGGTTGGTTTTTGAGAAAATCTATAGGGCAAACAAGGCAAAAAAAACGTTAAATTGGTAGGAACATTGATAGGATAAAATGCAGGTACTTTATTAGAATAATTGATGCTAATCTATTTATTTTATGGCTGTATTCGTATTAATATGCATGTTATTTCTCATTCCTTTTATTAATCTGTGTTTGCCCAAAGAGTAATTTGAGAAGACAGTTCTTCTACTGTTATCTTAAATTATACGAGTTGACGTACTGTAAAATATCAAAGTTAATTGTGATAAACAGCTACTTCTTGGTACCGTTATAGTCCGATAAACATACCCAGAAGTTAGGTACCTACCTAAATACTGTACCTAACTAAGTTTCATAATAACAGGCGAGTAAGATAATAACCGATAGGAACAATCACGGGTGCAAGTAACAAGTAAACACGTCGGGGTTATCTGCAGCCATTCTTATAATAACTTATGTACGCTTTCCTATAGCCACTACACAGGGTAGCCTTTGACCAGTTCGCACGAAGTACTCTCCCTCTCTACAAAACTCAAGTAAGTTTAGTTTTTTTTTTTTTTTTTTTTTACATGCAACTTTTTATTTATATATTATTAGGAACAATCTTCAATATTGATTTAAGTCTGTAAGTGAACAGCTAGTTAATACTGAAAAAAAATCTGTATCGTATTTGATTTTTTTTTGTGGTTTCACTACTGTTTTTAACCGACTTCGCTAAAAGGAGGAGGTTATCAATTCGACTGTTTTTTTTTGTGTATTACCTCAGAACTGTTTATTGGGTGAACCGGTTTTGATGATTTTTTGATTTGATTGCTGGTGCTTGTCATTTTATAACATAACATCACACTGGTACGCTCTAAAGGGGTACGCAGGGGTGAACAGTTCACCCAGGTGTACTCTCATTCCACAGTTTTGTTTAAGTTTCATGTTATTGGGTTAATCTATTCTGACTTCACTTTGGGCATTATAGGTAGCTAGCCTATAGAACTGGTCCATTATGTACAACTAAAAAGTGACAAATAAAAAACTTTTTACAAAAATTACAACCGACTTCCATACAAAAACACTACAAAGTGAAAAATAACTTCAATTTCGGAAGTCGGTGTCAAAAATTGAAGTAGAAAACACTACGTTTTTGTTTGGAAGTCGGTTGTAATTTTTGTAAAAAGTTTTTTATTTTCACTTTTTAGTTGTACATAATAAAGAGTATTCTATTCTATTCTATATATTTACCCGTTGAATGCTGTTAGCAAACACAATAGAAAAACAATTGCTTCTATGTACCTCACATCACACTGTCATAACACCAACATATTACGACTGCTCAGCGACCGTATGTCACTGCAGGGATCCTGCAGAATATCAGCGTCAGGTATATTTGCCTGACACATGCTGAGCTGGACCCCCATTTGGTGCAACCTTGAGACGCACACCGCACTGTGTTTTAATTGAAGTAGGTATTGGTAGGTATGTTACTTGTGCATTGAGATTATTATTTAGTATGTCTATGTACTTGTGTCACTTTTATTTGTATTATGTTGTTTTTTCTTCTTCTTTTTTTTTTTTTTTTGGCACCTTTTTTTCCAAATGCCCACATGTATGTGATTTTGTGTGTTGTGCTGTGTCTTTTGTGTGCACTGAATAAATGGTTTATCTATTTATCTATAAAAAAATCGGTTTGTTTACATTATAATGATATGCGATTATCTCGAAAACGTGTGGACCGATTTACATGATTCAAACGGATAAAATGGATTTAGACCAATACCTTTCATTTGACACTAACTTCATTAAAAAATCTGCACAAACAAAAAATCACGTTTTCAAGTTCCTCGGTAATTATTAATGTAGGTATGATAACTCTTATCAATTCTTTAAAATCTATATAAATCAGCTTTTAATGTTCAAATTAGGATTCTATATGATTGTACATGCTAGTTGGACATAAAACAAAACAAATACAACACTCTAATTTATAATTAGTTATAAACTCTTCTAACAAGAAATAATTATCACTTACTAAGTACTTCGTCATGTGCTTACAATCTGTTTAGATACTTATTAGTTGAAATCTTATTAGATGTACTTAACTAACACTTTATATACAGTTTTTATGTACTTTACATAATTGTGTACATAAGGTTCTTGCATGAGTAGGTATTGCATAAACTTCGTTGTTTTACTTAATCAGCTTGTAGACGGGGTCTCGTCGCCGACAGTCGAGTAGACGGATTTTTCAAAATATGAAGCTATTAATGCAAGGAAGGAATCATTATAATCATCAGATCGTTGAATGGCGCGCCACGAGCCACGCGGTGTGGAAACACATTTGCTTGGCGTGTCGTGTCGCGCCAGAGCGGTGGTGGGGTCTATTATAGACGGAACCACACTTACGTGGCGTGGCGTGGCGTGTCGTGGCGCCTTCTGACGCAGTTTATTGGCTACAACACACGTTGCGTTATGACGTGGGCTGGAACAGAGTCGTATGATTGGTGGATCCTACGCCACGCCACCACGAGACGTTAGTGTGGTTCCGACTATTATGGCGCAATCGGTCGCAGCAGTCCGCGCCACGCCAGGTCGCGCCACGCTGGGCCACGACACTCAAATGTGTTTCTACCCATACTAAATGTTTGAAACCGATAGGCATCTGGCGCGACACGCCACGCCACGCCACGCAAATTTGTTTCCGCCATTAGTGTAAACAGTGTCGGAAAGATGATGTCTCTCTGCCTCACATCCTTAGAGCATTTAACTCACACCCCGCTACAAGGTTCCAAGGTCTGAAACTCACGAAAAATAAATGATTTTGTTTAGGTTCATACAGTCTCATTAAAGAACAATGGCCAAATTTCTATAGTAGCTGGACTTGAAATTTATTTTTCATGTCCCAAAGTAAATTATAGCTAGATTCGTTTGTTTTTATGTTGTAAACATCACCCCGTTTGAAAATCATATCGAAATGGCCACGATTTTTTATAATAATGTAAACAATATGTTTGAGGTTAGAATCAATAACTGCCTTTTACTAGACTGTGGCGTAGCCTAAAAAGGTATTTAGCGACAACTCGACAAGCGAAGGTCAAAACAACAGAAGGAAATCCAAAATAGTACAGTACGTATCACAATTCACAACAACGAGTGAAGCTAATCGTATTAACGTACTCTTCCGATGCGAAGCGAATGATCGCCGGGTGTCAAATTGACATTTGAAATTGATTGACACTGTCAAGTGTCAATCAATGGCGCGGGTCGATGACAAATAATGTTCCGTTCTAAGCAATTTAATAAATACTTACTATGAGCCTATATAATTATTTTTATGACAGGAATCCAATGCATAATAAAACAGCGTAGTAGTTGATTTGATGCCTACATACTAATTAAATTGAAATACATTAACAACTATTCAGAAAAACGTTAATAATTATAGTCTTTGAATACCAGTCATACGTGAAATGAATCGTCAATGGGTGCGTTCTGAACATGGTATTCTAAATAATTGCCAAAAAATTACATAAACAAAAATAAATGGATATCTTTTTTTTGTGGTTACTTAAAGAGACATTTCTTGTGTTTTTTAAAACCTTAAAAAATAAGGGTATTTTTCTTATATACGGCAAATTCGGACGCCATCTTTTCATCACCTGGTACGATTTGGCCATCCTTCTTTATAGAATCTATATATCTCTCTATCTATATTGGTTTTGTTACAAATATGAGTATTGAGCGTACCGTGTTTTACTGTGTGAATTATCAATTAATTCTAACATTTTTTAAATTGACTAAAGAATTGAATCGATTTGACTAAATTACGGTTATCGACGCAGTAGTGTTGTCTTCTTTTTAACCGATACTTTTGTGTATGGTGCTGTGCTTGTCAAGTAGTGGTGGTTATGTGATGGTGGATGGGAAGATATTTTATTTGTATACTTTGCTATTCTCCAATTTTTTGCGTTTCTTGTTGTAATACAGTGATTATATCGACTAAAAGATTTTGGTCTCTATTGTACATCGGTAGAGTAATGTCATAACATATTTACTGAGTATACAGGTCAATTCATGAGTACCTACGACTTTCTAAAGTCCAGTGTTAAATTATACTCGATTATATTATCAGTGTTATTATTTTGTTTAATTCGTTTGTACCTTAGATTACCTGTGAACACAGTGTTAGTGAATGTGTAGAATTTAATATGTCGCATCAAGGCTGGCCGATAGATGCAAACCATCGGGAAGTCAGGATGTATTTTCCTTAGGTTAAGACATCGTGTGTGGGCAGGTCGGTGGGTACAATCGTGCAAATGAAATCACATAAATTATTCGATACACTGGGTTTATTCAAATATTCACAGTTACAATCCTGCTTACTAATATTACGGATCGACACTGATTCTACAACGTGTTAGCTCTGCGGCTGTCAGTACTCAACTGCCAATACTGCCATATTCTACTATCCCCACCACGCCAGTGGTTAGAAATAGCGCGCCAATGCGTAGTTGTTCTTGCTTTGCCGCCAGATGGCGTGCTTGCCATTTGTTTTAACGTCCGTACCATGGTATAATAACATACTCCGTATACTTCGCCTGGTATTCTCTTCCCAGGATGGCCAAAGCCTACGTCACGATTAGTGTTACCATTGATTGTCCTTTTTAGAAAGGAGAACGGCAGGCTTGTATGGGAGTTTCGTACCGCTAATAGAAATTTCGTGTTTTGGGATATTTTTTGTTTTATTTGGTAGTTAATATGATAGATAATCCCTTTTTAAATTCTTAGATTTTTTAAACTTGGGACGTAAATGTTATAACCAGTTTTATTTTTTAAGGTTATGTACTAGTGTACCAATGTAGATTGTTACATATAGGTAAATGTTGCATTATGTGTTATGTAATTTATTTGTTGCTATCTTTGTAGTGTTTTACTTACCATTAAGTAGCTAAATTGAGGTGCGGATCGTACCTACTCAGGGCATTAGGAGATACCTATATCCAGCAGCAGACTGCAACAGTTTGATAATGATGAGTTTGATTATATTTAAGTTATTTCTATTTTTAAGTAATTAATTATCAATTCAATATTTGTGTTATTTTACGTAAGGCAATTTCTAATAACATAACTGCGTTTAGCTTACGATTTTATAACGTTTATATATTAAAATCTTTAGATTGATATTATTAATTAATCCGAAGTTTTAAAAATAGTAAACTTACATGCAAATAAATGGCTTAGTTGACATAATAAGTGGTACAAATTCTATAACCGAACAACAGAAAAAGTATGCGGTACAAAATCTGCCATTCACCTTTAGGTACTTTCTCATATAGTTAATGAAAATAAAATAAATTATTAACTAGATTAACTATTTCGTAACTCATGTGATTCATCTATTTATTGTTAAATTTATTTGTATATTGAATTATTAGTTCATAATTGCTTTGTTAAGATAAAAATGCATTTTGCTCGGGTAATTCAATCACACACAGTGGCAACATATCGAATTGACAAGTGTCATACTGACAACTAGCCATTTCATCGCTATTGTCGTGTCACTCACACCTATAGCGTTGTTTCGCTCGGTGAGAAAAATACTGTGGCTCCCAAACATTTGTGATGAACCCGTGAACTTTGAAAGATACACAAGAAAAATTGTTAATTGTTTCGTAAACTGTAAAAACAGCAGTATAAAAGGCGGTGTAATATATTTTTTTCTTTTCCCAATGAAGAGACGCTATCATATGCGTGGCTTCAATATTGTAACTAACTTCACCTAAAATAACTGGTATGTGCCTTTCATTAATTTATTATTTAATTTATATACGCTTTCCATAATTTAAGGCATAGTTATGTCAATACGTCGTTCCGTCGTTCTATTCTATTCTATTCTTAACCTAACCTTATTATTTTTGACTTATTTTAGTCAAGTCAAGTTTTGTGAGTTTTCGTTCCGAAAAAAATAAAAATACTAAAATGCAATCAATTAAAAGAAAGCAAAGTAAATAAATACAAAAAGTATCAAATATGACGATTTATTAAGAATTATAAAACATTTGTACTTATTGTATTATTTTTATCTTTTTCCCCACTAAAAAAGTTTGAGAACCGCAACGCAATTGATGACGTAGTCTTAGGCCAATCACGTGACCCAGCTGTCACGGGAGGAGAATACCATGTCTTGTTCTACCATGGTCCGTACTATTGACTAAACCCGACACGGCCATCCTGCGAGACAGGCGTCCTCGTCTGTTCCTAATTGTCAGGTTTTAACAGTGTATCGAATCATGTGGAAATTCTCATGAATGTCCTCAGCTCTTGGGGAAAGCTGAGGGGTCTGTCAGACTCCTACTGACTAAAACCACATGGTATTCTCTAGGCCGTAATTTATCTTGAGAGGCGAGCGTGGAACACAACACGTCGCCTTCTCGTGCCTCTCTCAGGTGACAGATCCCCAAATCTATCACCCGCAGGCAGGATCTTCTTGTCCTTGCTCACTGCCATCTCATGTCGTGTTGCGCCACACGTCTTCTTAGTCTACTCCGACCCGCCAGTCTCCCATCATCCAAGGGATGTTTTTCTGAAACACAAAATTTCCAAACAGTATTCACTCGTCCAATCCTGACTCATACTCTAGAGTAAAGAAACATTTTGAAACAATCAAACATGATCATTTAAATCTCTCTGTTCACCATTGCAAGGAACAAGTAATTCTATTTTCAATTTAAAGGTACCAGATCTTCGTGATTACAAAGTCCAAGTACCACTGATAGTCATTAATGTCACATCAAATTAAACAAAAGAAAAAAAACACCAGGTATCTTATTAACGATCTGTAGCCATCACATAGCTCTCCTAGCTATCTCATAGCTCTCTTAGCAATCACAATTGCTCTACTCGCTCATCCTTCGATGTCGAGTCAACTGAACTCTCTGACCTAAGAACCTGTTCACACAGACACTCAGTCTGTCCTATGTTACGTCAATTCATTATAAACTTCACTTTCAATCTCAATTGGTACTTGAGCCCTGTGTCTCTTTCTAACACAATCTACGCATAGTAATCAAAATTAGAAAAACCAACATTATTTTAATTTTTGTATTGAAGGCTTGACGATTCGAACGTCATCAACATTAACATGGTAACCTCACCTCTCGCATGACTATGCGAGTTTACTTTATTTTAACCTCATAACTCAACAGGAATCCTCTGTAAGGTTCCTTACACAAACGTGTTTTTTACACCGACTTACAGGTGCCCTACAGGCCTACAGTTGCTACAAAGACCTCCAGTTGCCACACTGGCCTATAGTTGCCATAAAGGCCTACAGTTGCCACACAGGCCTACAGTTGCCATAAAGGCCAACAGTTGCCACACAGGCCAACACACAACGCTCGGCCAGTCCTGACCAAACTAGTTCGTTAAAATAGAGACATTTTTGAACTCTAATCTTTAACTAAATCATTGCCCTGGGCCATGTACCACAGTCATTCCAGACAAACTTTAAAACTTATTCTGCAGCAAAAACTGCCAAGCTTATAGAAACCCTCGAGTAAAACCTCTAACGCCACGGCTCTATAGCCGACCAGCAATTTGTATTGCTCTCACACAACGGTCTCTCTAGACCCCGACCTCCGCCAGAATCCACTGGTACGGTCAAACATAATACGGCTGATAGACTCAATTACTCGACATCTTAAGCTTGCTCATCAACATGAAAATCCTTTAAACATCAACATCGACTGGTACATGACCCGCTGGCATCTTTTTCAACCTACCGTGTCCATACTTGTAGGTTTAAGCGTACCTATTTAAAGCTTTCGGTGTATAACGATCACTATCCTGTCATAATCACCTATCGCGGACTTAATACAGGGCCTGTTCAGTTTTCGTACTAAAGTTTCCCACACAACACTATTCATTAGAAAAAGGTTCGACGACCAACAAGTTCAACTAAACAAAGTAATTGTAACAATTCTGTTACTCTTTACCATAATTCAAAGGCAATGCATACTCAACTCATGAAACCTCTTCAAAAACCCATCGCCACATGTTACGCATGAGGTGCGGTCCAGAATTGGTCTTACGAGCAGACATATTACACTGTCATCAACTATGACGTACAATTCTCAAGGAACTTGGTGATCGGCGATCCTTCTTACAAGATTCGCGGTTTTTACTCAAAGATTTCGGAACATACTGACGGCTTATAAAAGGGAAACAACTAACCCTGATAATATTAAGGAGGTTCACGAATTAACTCGGATCAATATCATTAAAATCAGATTATCAACAGTAATCCTTTACTATTGCTCACTAACTCAATTTTCATGTAAGGAAAACAATCGCGAGATCTACTGCTGTCATAATATTTACTTTGAAAGTAAGCAAGTGAATTCAGATCTGAAGACTGTTTGTAAATCTTTAAGCAACATAAGATTTGTTCTGAATACACGAAAATGACCAGTACCGTTTCTAACTCGATACAATTTCTTTGGCCCAACAACATTACTAACTCGCGTTGCCACTGAAAATCATTAGTTGTGACTGCACTGCTTTGGACATCTCAACTATTATGGGATATCTCATCCTAAAGTTCGTACTGAACCAAATGTTGAAAATATACCGCCAATAGGAAACTCATTAACTACTTGCTTTTTACTAGGTGTGTCTTAATTACCTAGTGATGGTGCTAGGTATAACCACTACCAACCAATTCAGTGTTCCAACATGAACACTTAAAACTCGAAATAGCATCTCTTCACTAGAGAACCTTCGACCTCACTAACGAAATAACATGGAAGCGACTCGCCGAGTATTTTATTCCAAACTACGACGAGCGAACTGCTTGCATGCTGTTCTTCTTAACCTCTCAGATGTTGACACGTCAACCTTCGCGCTCAGCATCTGAATCGCTAGCCTTCAGCAGAGGCTTCAGGCTGCGACACAATATGGTATCTGAAACATGAAAAATATTACGAGAGTATATGTTCACACGGTTATCTTAACCATACACAGCTTTGATGGAATTTAAACTAAACCAATCAATCTGCCTAGCCTTTGCCCAACTACATTGGGGTCAGCTTCCAGTCCTACCGGATTCAGCTGAGTACCAGTATTTTACATGGAGCGACTGCCTATCTGACCTCCACAACCCAGTAACTAGGTAACACGGCACCCCTTGGCACGACTGGTGTCAGATCTCAGGCTTCTGACTACCTTCAACGACCGTCAAAGATCCCCAAACGACAGCCGGGACCAACGGCCCATCGTGCCCTCCGAAGCACGGAGGAAACCCGGCACGTTGAAACAGCCACCCATCCACAGACCGACCCCGCCAAGCGTTGCCCAACCTTGACGACCAACCAGCGCGGCTGCCATTATTCAGCCACGAGCTACCAGTAGTAGTACTAACCTAAACCTGCAAAATGTCTTATTATGGACACCGAAAGTGAGTGCAGAGTCCCTGTCCAAAACATGAACCACACATTACAGTGTCCCAAGTGTCCAGGTAGGTATATGGGCTTTAGAGAATCCAATGAATGCCATAGCATTTTAAGTCGTAATTAACGAGGCCACATACTAGGTCCAAACTATCTAAAGAGTTTTACCTCGAAAAGAAGAATACTATGCTTCTTCTCAAACTTAGTTAACTCTCACTACATAAAACTATCATACTACAAAACTAAACAAAATATTTCATTTGGAATGATCATAAATTCCAGACTAATGTGTAAGGTAGGTACGTCACTGTCACCATATCGTTCTAACTTCCAAACAATGATAGTCAGCCAAGGCCAGTCAAGGGTTACTGCCAGCGATAGTAGAATAATAACACCTCAACAACACTAAAATTTGACCATCAATAACTAACATGAAACTATGACCTGACACGGGCCATCCCGGCGAACCACTGACCACCATACCGTACACAAAACCAGAATTTTTAATAATGAACACACTTTTCCATAGTCATAACAAAATGAAAACGACTCACCGGATTGGCACAAAGATCAGAGTGTATGGATCTTTCCACACGTCCACACGCTCATCCTTGACCTGTCCAGGTCCTTGGTTGTTGTACATGGGCACTTATAAAACGTCGACAAAAGGTGCACGGTTCGGGTTGGTCGTTTCCTATGGAGAAGAACCGGCAAGAAACTCCATGGTTACTCTTTTAAAAAATGGTTTGGTTTTACAATATTTCCTTGTTACAGCATTATTCTGTTTTGGACCTATAACACTTGTTGTACGGGTTGTAAGTCCGTACACTGATTCGCCGTTAGTTGGTTGGAGAGAAACACGTCACAGTTAGATCCACTAGTTAAATATATTTCAGTTAAGTGACTTACAGTATAACTTAGATGGAAGGCGACTATTTCTCTCTCTTGGTTTGGATAGCAACACGGCTATAAGATCACTATCAACGTTGGTTGCTTTGTTATGATGTTTTATACGGTCAAATTGTGACGCACATCGTTGGCCTAAAGTAGGTTGCCAGTATGCAGAAAAATGTACGGTGATGAGACCGTACATATTGGCAACCCCCCAAAAGTAGCTAAGATGAGTGTATAAGGAGAGAAAGAATCGCCTGTACATAGTTAAGCACACACATTACAAATTAATCGAAGTTAAACGCAATGTTGTCTTGTGATTTAAGGGTGACAGTCGTCCGTGGCCGCCTGCTGGTTTTCTGGAAGTCTGCTGTTGGCAGGCTGTTGTCCCATAGGTTGAAGCTCGATGTTTTCTTGCGTTTGCTCTGTGTTTTGAATGCATAAACCAAGTGAATAGACTTGCAGGTAAGTTGTAGCCGCCCTTTGCAGCTTCCAGGAGCTGCTCCTACTCCCGTTATGGTTGCATTCAGCCGTTTCCTTGGTAGTCGAAGCATTTGTGCAGCGTTCTCAGTTATTGAGTTAACTTGCGAGCCTTGGTCTAGTAGTGCTCGAAGCGTCATATAATCTCCATCTGCAGACTTTATCTTAAGCTGCACAGTAGTTAGCAAAATCTTAATCTCGTTAGTCGAAACATGGTTGCAACTTTGTTTACTCGTGGATGTGCCTAGTCGTTGACCTGGATTATTGTTGTTTCTTTCTGTATTTGATGAGTTAGAGTTATTTCTCTTGTCAGCATTTTGCAATAAGGTGTGATGCTTGCTATTGCATTTTTTTGCAAGTTTTGATGATGCGCAGTTCGTGTTGCCATGACTGTATAGGCAGTTTTTACACACGTGCAATTTCGAAAGTGTGTCATTCCGTTGAAATGAGTCCATGTTGACTCTCCCAGTTGTTTGAAGCTCTCCTAGTTTTCGGAGAAACTCCCAGTTGTTTGAAGCTCTCCTAGTTGTCGGAGACACTCCCAGTTGTTTGAAGCTCTCCTAGTTGTCGGAGACACTCCCAGTTGTTTGAAGCTCTCCTAGTTTTCGGAGACACTCCCAGTTGTTTGAAGCTCTCTTAGTTGTCGGAGACACTTCCAGTAGTTTGAAGCTCTCCTAGTTGTCGGAGACACTTACAGTTTTTAGAAAGCTCTCCTAGTTGTCGGAGACACTTCCCGTAGTTTGAAGCTCTCCTAGTTGTCGGAGACACTTCCAGTAGTTTGAAGCTCTCCTAGTTGTCGGAGACACTTACAGTTTTTAGAAAGCTCTCCTAGTTGTCGGAGACACTTCCCGTAGTTTGAAGCTCTCCTAGTTGTCGGAGACACTTCCAGTAGTTTGAAGCTCTCCTAGTTGTTGGAGTCACTTCCCGTAGTTTGAAGCTCTCCTAGTTGTCGGAGACACTTTCAGCAGTTGTAGTTAGTTGTTGAAGGCACTTCTAGTTGTTGAAAGCTCCTCCAATAGTTGTAGTTTGGTTCCGGTACTCAATGTGCCTGTACTCTGGTTAGGTATGTGCGCCTTCTCAATCCAACTGGGGCGACCCTCTTCTGGGAGACCAGTTGAACCGATTCGCTACCGTAACAAGAGACACAAACACACTAAGATACACAAAGGCTCGAAGGACCATTTAATGTACGGGTTGTAAGTCCGTACACTGATTCGCCGTTAGTTGGTTGGAGAGAAACACGTCACAGTTAGATCCACTAGTTAAATATATTTCAGTTAAGTGACTTACAGTATAACTTAGATGGAAGGCGACTATTTCTCTCTCTTGGTTTGGATAGCAACACGGCTATAAGATCACTATCTACGTTGGTTGCTTTGTTATGATGTTTTATACGGTCAAATTGTGACGCACATCGTTGGCCTAAAGTAGGTTGCCAGTATGCAGAAAAATGTACGGTGATGAGACCGTACACTTGTGTTTACCATTATTGTACGTGTTAGAAAAATGAAGGAACTCCATATAAAAGTATCGATATATGTCAAGATGGTTATTTACTGTGTATCAGAGTTCCTATATATGTGGTGTATAAGGGAAAGGTTTTATGAAGAAAAACACAAAAAGACAAGACCAGGTATTTATTTCAATTAGGCTTGTCAAATAATAAATATTGAGGCTCAGAGAGCTTACCACCCGTTCGCTAAACCTAGTTCTCGTGAAGAAGAAGGGCAAGAAACTTCACGGAAGCAACTATGTTTGTAAAAGTATTTTTAGATATATTTTACAATCATAATATAGATATTGTTTATTACAATATAGATATAATTCTATAATTACTGTTATATGTAAATCTTGTAGCATTTCACAATGTTACATAATCAAAACAACAAGGGTAAGGCAAATAACATAACTAGCCCTTAAATAAATAAATTTAACATCATTAGGAGTAAAGGCCATAATATGATACAGATAGCGTTTCAACACAACCATTAGCAATAATCAAGTTATAATATCAAATAACTTACGTGAAGCTTGTGTAGTCCATATTTCACAACAAAGTGCTAGTCAACTTACGAATTAAACACTATTTATAATAATGAGTCGACCTGTCAAAAGTCCCCACCATTTTCTATATTTCTATAAATAATCTCACAATCAGTAATAATCAATTCTTGAGTAATGAAACCTTTTTAAAACTTATCAAGAGAATTAAGGAATTTAATATCGTCAATTTAGTTATTCATTCAATATTCGAAAGAATATTGATACTAACCGACAGTCTTGGACTAATTGTCTCAAAGGACTTATAATACTAAAACAGCAATATAAAATCCAGGATACATCGCAATAATCATTACAAATTACGTAATACTTTATAGGAACTTCATCACTGTGGCTTAAATGTATATGTTCGCGACGATACGTCACCTTTAGATAGGTTGTCATATGTAAAATATAAATAGTATTGACAGACACACGTCTGCTCACCCCAGAGCGCCATCGCATACTAAGCGATGTCGGTAGGTGAAAAAACCTTTTATAGTAAAGCTCGTAACTAATTTTTGCTCATGTTTTTGAGACACTAAAATTATATTTTATGTGTCTATCAGTAGGTAATAGAATTATATAGTCTAATAACAATAAATTAGAAGCTTTAATATGCATACTGATTGTGTTATTACGGAAAGAAACAAGTATTTAACTCCGTAAAAAACAACCGTCCTCAACGAGCGTTTAGTTCACAATGTAAGAGGGCGGCACCTTATATTTATACTAAAACCAGTTTTTGTAGAATTTTGATAACTTTAAACTCATGTTTTGGGGGCTTTTACATAGTTTATAGTGTGAATATAGCGCTTATGTGTTAGAATTATACATAAGGTACCTTAGTTATATGATAAATGTATAGGTTTAAGGAAATAAAAATATTTTGTTTACTTATTTTAGACCCCCCGTTTTGAGCAGGGTATCAGGTGGTGCTATAGGTATTCTATTCACCAACCAATCAGATTGCTTCCTTACACATAATTGTTTTGTTAGGAAACACCATCTAGGTGTTCTAGATAGGATGGCTGGATGCCATGACTGAGAAATTATACATAATAGCAGTACATGGCCAGTCTTAATGCATTTTTACTCTAAAAAGGGAAATATACATACATTTTACTCAAGTAAGTGTTTGGAAAATTCGATACAAGCCATTTTAGCGCTTCTAGGTGACCTAGAATTTTGTCTAGGCCCTATAAATAGACAGCACCTATGTAATTCTAGTACATAGGCGTCACTTACTTGAGAGGATGTGTCTGTGTATGCCGGCATGGACGTTTCTATGCGGCTGCCGATGTGTCACTGCGTCCAGGGACATTTGGTGCCTGGTCAGTTATAGATATGCTGTCTGAAGCATTACCTTCGTGGACCCTCAGGCAGGCGCCTACACTCAGTCATGACACAGAGCTAGTATATAGGGGTATGTAACGCACACAGACACATTAAAGATGTGAGACGACGTAAAATTTAGTATTCGGCCGCTTCCCGGCACCTTAAGCTGCGGAAAGGCTGGTGGTACACCCATCAGGGTACCGCCGTCAGACAGCCTAGTTTTCCAGCTACCCAACCACACTTCCGGAAGGAGCTTAGCTCTGGTGGTTGAGGAGTTAAGCGACCTGATATGGTGCGAGGTTACATGGATTTGCTATGTAAACAAACTTGTAACAAACGATAACTCATCGGGGGTTGGACATGTAGCTACCGGACTTCTACCTTGGGATAGCCCATCACGAGGGCTACCCGGGTGTGAATGTAACTTAAAAATCCACCCAGCGGTCTGAGTAGGAATCGAGTTTATGTGCCAAGATCAGGGGCATAAGCTAACTTCTCGCACCATTTCGCGACTGTACGCCTGAATGTTTTGAATATAACTGTAACACTTATGTGTGTCAACGGCCCAGTAGGAGGGCTCCAAGTCCCTCGCTGGTACCCTAGAGCTAACATGTCTAGTTTTAGGAGAAACTCGATTGTAAAGCTTCAAACTGGCGGGAATTCCCTTTCTTCGACGTTCTCCTTACGAGAACTCCCTGATGGTAGGGGCTAGGGACCTGGATCAAAGACCGGAGGGAAGGTCTCCTCGAGACCTATCCAAAAGTACAAGTTTCACCAGAATCGGTCCAGTGGAAGGGTAGTTCCTGTCAGTTTCAAGCTACGAGTCTTAGCGTATATTATTTTGAAAATAAAAGTTTTTGCGGTCGGAATGTTGTGGTCCTCGTCGCAGTCGAGTTCGCTTCTTTAATAGTGCGCAGGCGCGTGAACATTTCGTAGCCATTATTTCACTTAAAGTATTTCCACGCATCATTGCGCATCGAGGACCATGAAGGAACATCGCTTCTGGCCATGAACAAATAGTTTTATTTAACCTGGACATCACGTTTTTCACCTCAACCTACTTGGCAGCCTTCAAGTGTCTCCAAGGTCCATAGTTACCAGATGACAACTGAACAATAGGTGCAAGGGGCGTCAACGCGTTCAAGCAGGAGCCTTACAACCTCCTGATTGCCTGTCGGTCTTGGACGATCACGTCCGTCCCGTACATTTGCTGGTCCTGTCGAGCCGAATTTTCTGGGAAACATACCAGACCAGCGGACGCTGTGAAGATATAGGCCAACGAAGAGCCTTGTTCCCGAGAACAAAGAAAACTGATGTCCCGGACGCTGTGAAAATATAGGCCAAGGAAGAGCCTTGTTCCCGAGAACAAAGAAAACTGATGTCCCATTCCTGTGAAAAAAGAAACCTGATGCCCTGGGGACACGAACGCTGCCTTGAGAACAAACAAGCCTGATGTAAAGTGACCTTATATACTGAGGTTACATTCCTGTTTCTTGGGTAATGTCAAAACGTATCGTTCCTGTGAAAACTAGTACCTGAGAACAAAGAAAACTGACGCTCACGCCTGTGAACATTCGTGAGAACAAAGAAAACTGATGCTCAAATATCTCAAGGTACCCTCAATATAAATCTGGTAAGATTACACACCACACAAATGTGCCAACTGGGGTACTAAGCGTTGCGTTCGTGAGAAAAGTTCCAGGGAAATAAGAATACTGACGTTCCATCTCGTAAACCTTACAAGTGCCAGGGTTAAGATCATGTTTCTTTAACAGTCAAAAACATAGCGTACACTCTGGGACGATAGAAACCCGTTTACTGGGTGAGATAACCCAGTTACTGGTCAGCAACCGTATTACTGGGTGATTAGCGTCGTCAAAAGGCGCAACGTACTATCGTCTCATAGTAGAAACTTCCAGAGCGACTACAGTCGTGAAGAGTACACGAGTGGATTAGGCCCACGCGTGGACTACCTGGAAGACAACCAGTTTGCTGGGACACAGCAGCCATTCCTGAGCTATTCCTGTGGTTCTACCGGCTTCCTGAGAAGCTAACCGTTCCCGTGTGATTACCGTCGCGAAAAGACGGTTTTTTGAGCTGTTTCTGTTGTGTAACCTGCTTACTGAGAATTCACAGTAATCGAAGATTACACAGAAACTGTATCCTGAAGGAATATAGCATAGCCTGAAGAGTTATCGCTAGGAAACTCATAATCGGAGTTTTCAAACAGCGTGTTGGGAGCTCGTTTAGGAGATAGAACGAACATACGACGTTCATAGAATTCCTGAAGGGTTACGGCTGAAGGATTATCGCTGAAGCGTTATCCAAGAAGAGGCTTACACACAGAAGCATATTGAATAGTCGTGTGGGCGACTTGTCTATAAAATAGAACGAAAAAATAGTTGCTGAAATTTCCTGAAGCGTTATAGCTGAAGGCTTATTTTCGACTTAGAATTTGTTTAAAAACAAATAGTCGTTATCGAGATAGAAGCTCTCGATCGAAGTCTGGAGTTTCAAACCTGGATATCTGGAGTCTGAAGTGACTACTAACGTCAAGAGTTGGACCAACAGTTCAGTGATTGGTACCAGACCGGCTGCTCATCCTTGGAGGCTGCTGGACAAGTTGACACTTAGACAACAGTAAGTACAGTGAAAACATATGCTCATGTGCTTACCCATTTTGTGTTGAAAGTCTTATAGTGAACTTGTTTACGTATCAACATTGAAGTTTGAAGCTGATTTGGAACTTATAGTTTTGAAGACTGACTAGCGACTTATAGTTTGAAGAATAACCTGGAGTTAAGAGGGTCGGATATAACCCGGAGTTTAAACTAACCCGGAGTTTGGAGATACTTTTCGAAGTTTGAAAAAGGAAGCGAACCCTCTTCAAGCCGACGACTGAAATCGGACTTAACCCAGAGTTACCACTTAGCAGTTTTCAAGAAAAAATTAAGTTTGGACATAGCCGTTTTGAAGCTCGAAAATAGATGTCAACCAGTTCGTGTTGAAGTCTAGAGTTGGACTCAGCCGATTCAAACTGACATATTGAAGAAGTCTAGAATTGGACTCAGCCGTTTCGAGCCAACGTTTTGAAGACAAGTTGAAGATTGGACTTGTACTTGGCGTATTCAAACTGAAACTTTGAACCAATCAGGATGCCGACTACCAGATCCCAGGACAAGAGGCCTGAATCATGGACAGTCCCCATTGAGCGTCCAGGTGCGGGCGTACAACATCAGCTGCCCCCACGCTCACCGTCTACTACTGAAGGGACAGAAAAGTCCATACCACTCAGAAGCCCACCAACGTCACAGATAGGTGACAACACGCCCACACATGTGGAGGAGGAACCACAGGAACCAAGCACACGCAGGAAGGCATCGAAATCAGAAGATTCTTCAGAAAAAACACTGAAGCCTTCTGGTAGAAAACAAAGGATCCAGGATAAGACCTTTGTTCAAGGAGAAGTAATGGCTACCCGGGGTGACGCCCGTATCGAACATACTGGACCGCCGTCAACTAGCAAGTCGACCCGGTCACGTAAGAAAATTTCAAGAGCTCGTGAAGACTTATTGAAAATAAAGTTGGAACTCGCTAAGTTAGTACTTCAAAAAGCAGAAGAAGAAGCTTCTGAGGATGAATATATGGATGACAGAAATTCTAATGAAGAGTATGTCCGTTCGTGGCTCGAAGAGGCGCCAGAGCCCACACCGTTGAGGGAGAATGACGTCGCCAAAGGGGACAATGACGATTGGACCCCGGCTGCGGCCGTCGACGCTATAGCGGACTCCCGGAAACATATCGACCATATAGAACATCCACAAGTGAAGTCTAACATCGAACCACCTAGGACAGAGCCGTCCAACGTGGAGCCGCCAAGGCAAATAGAAGCGAAAGAGTCACTCCGTCCTTTTCTAACGGAGCTGACATCCGCTATAGCGTCGCTAGCCGACAGAAAAATCGAACCATGGACGCCTAACCGATCGGCGTCGCAGGTTATCATGACTCTGCCGAATTTCGGTGGAGCTCATACAGAATGGCTATCTTTTCGAGCCATTTACGAGGCAACTCATGCCTACTTCAGCGACATAGAAAACACGGCAAGACTCAGAAGGAGCTTGCGTGGTCGCGCACTGGAGACAGTGAGCTCAGAGCTCATCGGGAACGCAAAGCCGGATGAGATCATGAGAGAATTGGAACTACAGTTTGGACGTCCTGACTCAATAGCTCAGGCCGAAACAGACCGACTTAGAGGGCTACCAAAATGCAGCGAGTCGCCCAAGGACATCTGCACCTTTGCAAGTCGAGTCAGAAGCGGAGTTGTCACTCTGCGAGCTCTCAAGAAGGGGCACTATCTGCTCAATGCCGAGCTGGTGCGCCAGCTAACTGAGAAGCTACCCAATTCTCTGCGTGTACAATGGTACAGAACGTACACGGAAAAGTACCAGTCGCTGCCGGATCTGTCACTCTTCAGCGACTTCATAACCGAGCAAGCTCACTTCTGCAGTGCATTCGCCCCGCCTGAGAACATCAAGGAAACGGATTCTCTAGCGGGAAAACGCGTCATACAACGGACGCATACAGCTACCGACAAGCCGGTAAACAAATGTCGAATTTGCGACAAAAGTGGTCACTACGCGTCTGACTGCCAAAGGTTCAGAGACGCAGCAAGTGACAAAAGATGGGAGCTAGCCAAGAATTACAACTTGTGCTATCGCTGCCTAAGACAACGTCGTGCTGGACACACTTGCAACAAGAAGCAGTGTGATCATAAGGGGTGTACAGCCACGCACCATCGACTTCTTCATAGGGGTAAGAAGCCTCAAACAGACAGGACAAGGAAGCCTGCTGTTCCAGAAGAGAAGAAGGAGTCTCAGGAGACGGTGGCCAGTTCGCGAACTGAATCGAGTCAAGCTTTCCTGAAGATGATACCGGTCCGGGTAATAGGACCGGCGGGAGAGGCAGACACATACGCACTCCTTGACGACGGATCCACCGTTTCGCTGATCGACGAAGCAATCGCTCAGCGAGTGGGAGCAGTGGGCCCAATCGACCCTCTGAAGATCGGTGCTATTGGAAACACCATGATCGACACTCCCTTATCGAGACGTATAACCGTCACTCTCACAAGTCGTATGAGAGATAGGGTGCCCTTCAAGGCGCGCACCATTTCGAAGCTCAACCTGTCACCACAGGCAGTCAGTCAAGAAGACGTAGCCCGCTGTAGGCACCTTCGAGACTTGACGTCGCAGCTTACGTATCCTGCTGGAGTGCCAAAGATACTCGTCGGCCAAGACAACTGGCATTTGTTGTTGGCCACTGAAGTCCGCAGAGGACCTAGAAGCCAACCCATCGCGTCGAAAACCATGATGGGCTGGACATTGCACGGCGCGCACACCAGAACACTGGGCCAGCAGGTGCACTATGTCAACGGGTGTCAGTCCGTTGACGCAAGGCAAGATGCGGAACTGAACGAGCAGCTCCGTGAATTCTTCGCTATCGAGTCGTTGGCTATCA
Organism: Orthosia gothica; assembly: GCA_949775005.1. Taxonomy (NCBI): domain Eukaryota; kingdom Metazoa; phylum Arthropoda; class Insecta; order Lepidoptera; family Noctuidae; genus Orthosia; species Orthosia gothica. The sequence goes on from OX459049.1 coordinate 1,992,919, forward strand.
ATCCACGACAACCAGCTTCTGACCCCCAGAAGAGGGCAGAAGATATACTGAACCGTCACACAAGACAGTTAGGAAATGGGCACATAGAAACCGCTATGTTATGGCGGGACGAGAAAATAGAGATGCCCGATAGTTACGAGACAGCACTCAAAAGGCTAGTCTCCATAGAGAAGAAGCTGGATAAAAACCCCGCTCTTCGTGTGAAATACACACATCAGATGGACTCCCTGATAGAAAAGGGATATGCTGAGAAGGCTCCCAAGTCAAGCACGCCAGGAAAAACCTGGTACCTGCCTCATTTCGATGTCTTCAACCCCATGAAGCCAGAGAAAATTCGAATAGTACATGATGCCGCCGCAAAATCGAGAGGAAAATCACTCAACGACTTCCTGCTAACTGGACCAGACTTGCTGCAGTCGCTGCCCGGCGTCATGATGAGATTTCGTAGACACTGCGTGGCCATCTCCGGAGACATAGCCGAGATGTTCATGCAAGTAAAAGTACGAAGTGAAGACCGAGACTCACTTCGCTACCTATGGAGAGGCAACAGAAGAGATGGAGCCCCAGAAGAATATCGTATGACGTCCATCATTTTCGGCGCGGCAAGCTCGCCGTGCACCGCTATCTTTGCGAAAAATTGGAACGCAAGAAAGCACATCGAACAGCATCCAGTAGCAGTGAAAGCTATAGTAGAGAGCCATTATATGGACGATTATCTGGACAGCTATAAAACAGTCGAAGAAGCGACAGAAGTCGCGACAATGGTGAAGAAAATACACCAACAGGCGAAGTTTGACCTAACAAAATGGGTATCAAACAGTAAGCGCCTGATAGAAAATATCGATCCGTCACAAACCTGCACTGAGGTTGTGAACATCGGAGATACAGTAGGCGCAGAGAAAATACTCGGCCTGATTTGGAGACCTAGTGAAGATACGCTAGGTTTCAACCTAACGCTTGCGAGACTGCCGCCAGGAATTTTAGAAAAGGAGGCCCCTACAAAAAGAGAGGCTCTCAAAATTGTTATGTCGTTATACGACCCCCTAGGACTAGTCTCGCCTGTTACGATTCGAGCTAAACAAATATTGCAAGAAGCTTGGAGGCGAGGCGTCGATTGGGACCAGCTATTAGACGCTGACCTGGCATCTCAGTGGAGAAGTTGGATCGAAAACCTGCGGCAGCTCAAGGGCATCAGCATACCAAGATGTTATCCTGGTTATAGTGATGCCACAGAAATACAAATACATGTATTTACCGACGCAAGCGAGTTGGCATACGCAGCAGCTGTGTATTGGCGAGCCACCACAGCAATAGGCACACAGAAGGTGAGCCTAGTCATGGCCAAGGCGAGAGTAGCTCCATTAAAGCTACAATCGATACCGCGCCTCGAGCTGCAGGCAGCGGTGATGGGAACCCGTCTGGCTGCAGCTGTGAAACGTGAACACGACAACAATCCATCGTCGGTCACGTATTGGACAGACAGCAAAACAGTCTTGTCGTGGATAAGAAAAGGAGCACGAACCTATAAAGCCTTCGTAGCTCATCGCATAGCTGCCATAGAAGAAGGTAGCAAAGTGGAGGATTGGCGATGGATATCCACGAAGTTGAACATCGCCGATATAGCGACTCGTGACGTGCCGCCGAGGATTGACTCACAACACGAGTGGTTCTGTGGCCCAAGTTTTTTGTATGAAGACCCTTCTTCATGGCCATCAGAAAAACCTCCAATCACAGAAGAGACAGGAGAGGAAAGAACGCTCACTGTCACAGAAAAAGAAAAATCTGTTTTGGAGAAAATAACAGACAGACATACATACACTTCGAAGCTCATAGAAGCTATACCTAATCCCGTCAACTTTTCGAGATGGGAGCGGCTATTACGTGCGACTGCTACCGTCCTACGTTTTATACATCTCTGTAAACAAAGGACAGAGAAAACGTTCTACAAAAGAACCCGGAAAAACGCTGAGGAGGACACGGACTGGCGAAAGAAAAAGAAGACAGCGACTGCAGCAACCAAGCCGTCATACATAGCGCCAGAAGTCCGAAAGCAGTACATAGATGCGAGCTTTCTTCAAAAAGCCGAGAAAATACTCGTACAAGTTGCACAGCAGCAATCGTTCGCTCAAGAAATAGCTAGATTGCATGCACATGAAATAGTGGACAAAAATAGTCCGCTACACGCGCTGCAAATAGAAGTAGTAGATGACCTACTACGTATTAGAAGCCGTATAGCCGCCACTGACGAGGTCACAGAAGATGTAAGGCGACCGCCAATATTACATGGCGACCATCATATAACCCAGCTCTATATAGACTGGACACACCGCAGCTTACTACATAGTGGGACTGAACTCACAATAAATGAGGTACGGCAGCATTATTGGGTCGTAAGGATGCGTCCCACCACCAAGAAAGTACTGGCACAATGTCTTCAGTTCCGTATTCGTAAGGCACAAGCACCTGTGCCAGCGACCGGCGACCACCCACGAACGCGCCTGGCTCATCACCAAAGGCCGTTCACGTACACCGGGCTAGACTACTTCGGCCCGCTATCTGTCACCGTGGGTCGCCAGCATCACAAGAGATATGTAGCACTGTTTACATGCCTCACCACAAGAGCTGTCCACCTCGAGATCGCCGCCAGCCTCAGCGCAGACAGCGCAATATTAGCGCTGCGCCGTTTCGCCGCCCGCAGAGGATGTCCAACTGAGATCCACTCAGACAACGGCACCAACATGCACGGTGCCGATCGAGAGCTACGAGAGGCCTTCCGAGAGGAGGCCAGTCGCCGAGGCATCACTTGGCGCTTCATCACCCCATCAGCGCCCTTTATGGGAGGTGCATGGGAGCGTCTAGTTCGCTGCGTAAAAAACGCATTGTATACCGTACTCACAGAGAAACACCCACACGAAGAGGTGTTGTCCACACTGATTTGTGAGGCAGAGTACACGGTAAATAGCCGCCCGCTGACACATGTATCAGTCGACGGCGATGACGACGAGTCTATCACGCCGAACCACTTCCTACTTGGTGGGTCGGCTAGACTCCCAAACCCCGGCGTGTTCACCGAGCAAGACATCGACCACAAAAAGATGTGGCGTCGGTCACAAATCCTGGCCGACATGTTCTGGCGCCGGTGGGTGCGAGAATACCTGCCGGAGCTCCAAAACCGGCGGGAGCCCCATAGCCGCGGGCCTGGCCTGCTGGTGGGCGACCCCGTCCTTATCGCGGACGGGCAGCTGCCTCGCAACACGTGGCCGCGAGGCCGCATCGAGGCCATATACCCTGGCCCTGATGGAGAAGTCCGGACCGCTGAGGTGCGCACCACTGGCGGCACTCTAAAGCGTCCGGTGAAGAAGCTCATTCCTTTGCCAAAATGAGTGCAGCAGAGTTCCAGCGGCGAGAGCTGAGCGACGTGTCGCAGAGCGTCGAGGTCACGAGCGCTGCCGACGTGCGCCGCTCACAATGCTGATGCAGCGCCGCGCCAACGTAGCATCGAGTCGACGCGACACTGCACGGCGGGAGAGATGTTCGCGACGATACGTCACCTTTAGATAGGTTGTCATATGTAAAATATAAATAGTATTGACAGACACACGTCTGCTCACCCCAGAGCGCCATCGCATACTAAGCGATGTCGGTAGGTGAAAAAACCTTTTATAGTAAAGCTCGTAACTAATTTTTGCTCATGTTTTTGAGACACTAAAATTATATTTTATGTGTCTATCAGTAGGTAATAGAATTATATAGTCTAATAACAATAAATTAGAAGCTTTAATATGCATACTGATTGTGTTATTACGGAAAGAAACAAGTATTTAACTCCGTAAAAAACAACCGTCCTCAACGAGCGTTTAGTTCACAATGACCTGTAAGAGGGCGGCACCTTATATTTATACTAAAACCAGTTTTTGTAGAATTTTGATAACTTTAAACTCATGTTTTGGGGGCTTTTACATAGTTTATAGTGTGAATATAGCGCTTATGTGTTAGAATTATACATAAGGTACCTTAGTTATATGATAAATGTATAGGTTTAAGGAAATAAAAATATTTTGTTTACTTATTTTAGACCCCCCGTTTTGAGCAGGGTATCAGGTGGTGCTATAGGTATTCTATTCACCAACCAATCAGATTGCTTCCTTACACATAATTGTTTTGTTAGGAAACACCATCTAGGTGTTCTAGATAGGATGGCTGGATGCCATGACTGAGAAATTATACATAATAGCAGTACATGGCCAGTCTTAATGCATTTTTACTCTAAAAAGGGAAATATACATACATTTTACTCAAGTAAGTGTTTGGAAAATTCGATACAAGCCATTTTAGCGCTTCTAGGTGACCTAGAATTTTGTCTAGGCCCTATAAATAGACAGCACCTATGTAATTCTAGTACATAGGCGTCACTTACTTGAGAGGATGTGTCTGTGTATGCCGGCATGGACGTTTCTATGCGGCTGCCGATGTGTCACTGCGTCCAGGGACATTTGGTGCCTGGTCAGTTATAGATATGCTGTCTGAAGCATTACCTTCGTGGACCCTCAGGCAGGCGCCTACACTCAGTCATGACACAGAGCTAGTATATAGGGGTATGTAACGCACACAGACACATTAAAGATGTGAGACGACGTAAAATTTAGTATTCGGCCGCTTCCCGGCACCTTAAGCTGCGGAAAGGCTGGTGGTACACCCATCAGGGTACCGCCGTCAGACAGCCTAGTTTTCCAGCTACCCAACCACACTTCCGGAAGGAGCTTAGCTCTGGTGGTTGAGGAGTTAAGCGACCTGATATGGTGCGAGGTTACATGGATTTGCTATGTAAACAAACTTGTAACAAACGATAACTCATCGGGGGTTGGACATGTAGCTACCGGACTTCTACCTTGGGATAGCCCATCACGAGGGCTACCCGGGTGTGAATGTAACTTAAAAATCCACCCAGCGGTCTGAGTAGGAATCGAGTTTATGTGCCAAGATCAGGGGCATAAGCTAACTTCTCGCACCATTTCGCGACTGTACGCCTGAATGTTTTGAATATAACTGTAACACTTATGTGTGTCAACGGCCCAGTAGGAGGGCTCCAAGTCCCTCGCTGGTACCCTAGAGCTAACATGTCTAGTTTTAGGAGAAACTCGATTGTAAAGCTTCAAACTGGCGGGAATTCCCTTTCTTCGACGTTCTCCTTACGAGAACTCCCTGATGGTAGGGGCTAGGGACCTGGATCAAAGACCGGAGGGAAGGTCTCCTCGAGACCTATCCAAAAGTACAAGTTTCACCAGAATCGGTCCAGTGGAAGGGTAGTTCCTGTCAGTTTCAAGCTACGAGTCTTAGCGTATATTATTTTGAAAATAAAAGTTTTTGCGGTCGGAATGTTGTGGTCCTCGTCGCAGTCGAGTTCGCTTCTTTAATAGTGCGCAGGCGCGTGAACATTTCGTAGCCATTATTTCACTTAAAGTATTTCCACGCATCATTGCGCATCGAGGACCATGAAGGAACATCGCTTCTGGCCATGAACAAATAGTTTTATTTAACCTGGACATCACGTTTTTCACCTCAACCTACTTGGCAGCCTTCAAGTGTCTCCAAGGTCCATAGTTACCAGATGACAACTGAACAATAGGTGCAAGGGGCGTCAACGCGTTCAAGCAGGAGCCTTACAACCTCCTGATTGCCTGTCGGTCTTGGACGATCACGTCCGTCCCGTACAGTATATTTCGAGTTATTTCCTGTTTTCACAACAATATTTACTCAAGTGGATACTCTAATAGTTGTAGGTATTTGACAACACAATAATAATTTAGGTAGGTACTTAGACATTTGTCGGTAGATGACAGTTTGTATTTTGCATGTGCTTAAAAGTGAAAGTTCATGATTAAATGACGTCACCCGTACTTCCAATGCTAACACGGCCATACTGACAAGTACTTCGCTCTCGAAGTACCCAACTAATTTCAAGAAGTCTCTGGCCTTTGCATATTAGTTCTATCATTTGCTACACATGAAATTCATACAATAGCCTCTGGCCTTGGCATACCAGTCCTATCACCTGCTGCGAATGAATTTCAGACTGGTATCAGGGCAGTGACCGACCAGCAGTATCGTAAAAACTGTTCTGTTATATTATAAGCTTATATCACTTTTAAACACACATTATAAACAATGAATATTTGTGTAAATAATTAATTTATACCTATTCTTAAGTTTATAACTGTAATATACTTTTTACTTTTGTTTTGCCAATAGCCTAGGTGTGTCAAGTCCCCTCCACCCGCTGCTAGTGGGATAGACTTGCACCAAGCAAATGACCGACCAGCGGCAGCAAATTTTATCGGGGTTTCTCTTTATTTATACAAAAGTAAACTATATTTATTATTACACTAACCAACAATACATAGCTGCGACGCAGTTTTATAACTAATGTAGCTATTTACGTAAGAAAACAATTTTGTAAAATGTGTATTGGTTCCAATAAAGATAAAGATACATCGCTCGGCCAATCTGACAATATTGCCGCAAATTGTAGACATTTTCTTCCGACCAAAATCAATTCCGACCAAGGTCAACAGAGGGTATAGATCGTTGCTTGATCATATGGATTCAGAGGCCCGTCTCGACTTGTTTTGACTGTCAAACTCAGAGGTCACAGATCGTTGCTTGATTATTAAGATTCAGAGGCCCGTCTCGACTTGTTTTGACTGTATTTTATTTAGCCAACTAAGTCTGTCAAGCTCAGAGGTCGCAGATCGTTGCTTGATCATAAAGATTCAGAGGCCCGTCTCGACTTGTTTCGACTGTCAAACTCAGAGGTCGCAGATCGTTGCTTGATCATAAAGATTCAGAGGCCCGCCAATATTCGAAAGAATATTGATACTAACCGACAGTCTTGGACTAATTGTCTCAAAGGACTTATAATACTAAAATAGCAATATAAAATCCAGGATACATCGCAATAATCATTACAAATTACGTAATACTTTATAGGAACTTCATCACTGTGGCTTAAATGTATATTTCGAGTTATTTCCTGTTTTCACAACAATATTTACTCAGGTGGATACTCTAATAGTTATAGGTATTTGAAGAAAGAAAAGAAAGAAACTTAGACATTTGTCGGTAGATGCTTAATAAATATGACAGTTTGTATTTTGCATGTGCTTAAAAGTGAAAGTTCATGATTAAATGACGTCACCCGTACTTCCAATGCTAACATACGCAATATTCAATAACATATAACAAAAATCTGTAATTTCATGAGACGTCATGTCATTCAGTCTGTAGTACTAGTTACTCCCTTGGTCATCATTAACCAACTCTAGTTCAGTCACTTCAAAACTTAAGGGTGACAAAAATGGGAAGCACTTAATTCCAGTATAGTCAAGAAAATTAACTCGACGCTATGTGTCATTCGGAGCATGCATGTGTCTCGCTTCCGGTAAATATTTTGTTTGTTCCTCCACTGAACTACTTTAGGAAGTAAACTATCAAAAGTACTATTTTGCACAAACTAGGTACTGTGACACAGACGGTGCTTCACTTGGATCGAATTTAGTAATTGACAAGCGTATTAGAGAATAGGAATTTATCTCTATTAAGATTAACTTTTACACTTTAGATATAAGCCGCCTGTCAACCTACAGTCTGCCTGTGTATTCAAAACCAGCCAAAACTACTTTTCTTACAGACTGCATGCTGTAAGGTTCCCTTCAGCAGACAACCTACACAGTAGCTAGAAAAATATATTCTTCAGCGCATTTCCGAGCCAATGTTTAGATATTTTTATTTGCTGTCAACAACATAAGGTTTCTCGGGGAAAATGTGGCCGGCACAGCTGGAAGGACGCATTATGATCTTGACACAATTTAATCGTGACATTTAAGTACACGAGTGGTCTACATAAGTATCGTTATCCTTGTGGACAAATATTTCCAGTTGAGTCAAAAACCGTACGAGATCTACTTAAGATGTGTTTAAAAGTACCGGTCACTTTAAGTGATCATTGGTTTGTCTGTCCACTTGCCACGTTTTGTCTTGATGTGTGTACATCAGCAAAGTTCTTTTTTTTTACATTTTCTATTGTGATTTTTCTTCTATTGCTCGGACTTCAGTTGGAGTTGAGACCTGCATCATACTTATTTATTTATTTATTTATGTACACACAAAAACATACTTGTACTTGTTATGCTTTGTTATGTTTCTGATTACCTATTTGAAAATTATCCTGGGGTGAAGTGTGGTTACCTCAATGGGTAGTGAGTGTGGGTATGTACCTACAGCTACACTTGTCATTCGTTGACTATTCTTTTAATTTGTGCTATTTCTTTTTTGGGGTGGCATGGGATCTACCTGCCCACCCCGGGCAAACGGCACCACAGCAGTACGGCTGAACAATCCCATTTAAGTGGTGGTAGGCTCCGCAAGGGGCTGCCTGGCTCGCAACCACCATCCCACTGGACTCCGGCGCCAAGCAGCTTGCTGTATTCCGTAGGTGTGTGGGAGTGTCAATACCTTTGGGGGAGAAGGATCTGGGCTAAACTGGCCGGGTAACAAATTTTGGAGGGTAGCTGGATCCGAAACACGGTGCCAGGCGCTGGCCGACGACAGTCAGTAGGGCCCACTCGTGCTGTGCTGACGGGGTCGTGGACGTGATTCGTCAGGGAATGGAGTATTTTATTCCATTCGACGATATCCCGCTCGGTCACAAAGCCCGACCTTGGTATAATGCTGACCAACTTTGAAGATAATGACCTCCTCAGTGACCGTCACTATGGCTTTCGCCGGGGACGGTCAACGGGCGATCTTCTTGTGTATGTCACGCACTGCTGGGGCGAAGCCTCCTCAGCAAGTCAAGTCCACTCAGCAAGCTTCCTGCTTCTGGCGTCACAGTAGATTTTTGTAGCTGGGTATCCGAATTCCTTAGTGAACGGTCGATCCGATTTGTCGTTGACGGCTGCTCTTCTGACCTTATGGCTATTGATGCCAGAGTTCTTCAGGGGTCTGTTCTCTCTGCAACTCTTTTCCTGCTGCACATCAATGACCTACTGCAGTCTGGTATAGTTGACAAAGACAAAAGATATTTATTTCAACTGGGCCACCAAGCGGTACTTTTGAATGTCACATGTGTTGAGTACGCAGATGACAGTACTGTTTCAGAGATATACTTGTCCAGCGCAAAAATCAGTGGGTATGAAGTTCGTTCCTTGAGAGAGGCTATGGTAGAGCGGACAGATTTGACCTTAAGCCTTGTCTCCCAGTGTAGTCCAATCAACGGGGCTTTTGTAACCCGAAAAATTCTCCTGCCTGTGAGAGTAGGTAGTGTGATACAGTAAGGTAATACAGATTACAGATGACAAATTATCCAAAAGATTTTGATAAGAGAAGTTAGGTATTTTTACCTAAACATGAAAATTTGCGTATAACTCTCTGTGAAAAATTCCTCAGTCTGAAATACTTTCTGTATACCTACGAATGTATTAATTAGAATAGGCAAGTGTAGGCATCCAACATTTTTTCGATTTGAGAGACACTCCAAATTTGACTTTTTAAATTTTGCGATATAACTTCTACTGAAAAATTGGTCTGCTAATTTACATTTTTTTGTATGGTTTTATTTTCTTAAATAAATAGCTTTGTTAACCGGTCATCTGTCCACCAGACCGAATCGGAGAAATGGACAGTTGAAGGTTTAAGTTATCCAAAAGATTTGCCTATAGAAAATATTTTTTTTTCATTTTACTTAATTACATCATATGAATAATTGCTCAGTTTAATTCAATACGTTTTTTAGTAATATGTCGCTTTATTTTAATAGATTTTTCAATAAGCCAATAGAAATTCGGCCTAATACCAAACCCTTGCGTTCTAGCATAAATCAGCAAACTATCCTAATGAACGTTCGAAAATTTGTTGGATAATTGATAATTATGTTTTAATATAAAATCATATGAATAATAAAGGTATGAAAATGCACGGAGATATTTTTCACATTACGAAATTTAGGAAAATTCAAAAATATAAGTTTAAAAAGGAAAATCTTTTGGATAACTAAACAAAGCTATGTATTTAAGGAGATAAAAACATATTAAAAAATAACAATTAGCAGATCAATTTTTCAGTAGAAGTTAAAGTGCAAAATGTTAAAAGTTAAATTTGGGGTATTTCCAATAACGAAAAATGTTGGATACCTTTCCATACTTATTCTAACTAGTACATAGATATGTATCCAGAAAATATTTCAGTCTGAGAAAATATTCACAGAGCCTTATAAGCGATTTTTATGTTTAGGTAAAAATACCTAATTTCTCGCAACAAATTTTGTTGGATTATTGTACATCTGTAATATGTATTACCTAATTTCATCACATGCCAAATTTCATAGGCGGGAGAATTTTTCGGATGTCTCCATACAACAAATATCCTCGTTGACTGGACTAGTGGGGTGATGACAATCTGGTGAGTGCTGACTCGTAGTCACACCAGATTATCACACCAGTGTGACAAACAGGAATTTTTTTCTCGTTTGTCACACCACTGATTTTACCACACCATGTATACAATAATTGCTAGTGCAGTACCTACATATTCTAGTAAAGTTGATCTGCTGATCGGCGTTTGCAGACTATTTAGATTTTCCGTTTGCAGACTATTTAGATTTTCTGCTTTTAGTTATATTTCTGCCAAATTTTTCTCCAAAAAACACTTTTAACCTTCACAGTGTTTTCATTTCCTAGAAAAAAAAAACTAAACTGCAATAGACAGACCAACGTCAATATAAATAATTTTCACATTAAAACATCAACGATTTTGCAAATCGTGCATTGGTTTCACATTCGCTTTGTACCATGGATTTTTGTATTATTAATAGGAAACGTGGACAAGTGTTGTTATATAGGCAACACCAATACTATAAACAGAAAGTTGATAAAAAATTATCTCAAATATGGTTTTGTCGTAACCGTCGTAACAGTATAAAGTGCTCAGGTTCAATCACAGTAAACGTAAGAACACCTACATAAGTACGTGGCTTTGTCAATTTGAAAGGTTAGCATAAGTAGTGACTAAAATCTTCAAGGAAAATATAAGACCTTTAAAAGAAAAGAATTTTGTTAATACCTTACACACAGCTTCTTTTATTTCATTTCAACACCTACACCATCTACATCTCGTTTCATTTAAAAAACGAAACGAGAAAAACAATCCTGTTTGTCATACTGGTGTGATAATCTGGTGTGACTACTAGTCGCTAAGGTTGAAAAACCCTTTGGTATAACTAGGACAGCACTAGTTAGAAATAAATGGTATGGTAAAATCAGTGGTGTGACAAACGAGAAAAAAATTCCTGTTTGTCACACTGGTGTGATAATCTGGTGTGACTACGAGTCAGCACTCAATCTGGTCTCATTTAACGCCACCAAAACACAGACGTTTTTTTAAACGCTAAAAGAAGTCGTTTCGACCAAACTTCTACTTTTCGAGGTACATTTGTTCCTGGTTCCTGTTACTGATCGGCTCGAGTTCGAGGCATGGAGTTGACATTTCGTTGAACTCACTACCTGCGTCTTTGTGTCCGAATGCATTCAACCCGAATCTCTTCAAAGTCAGAGTGAACAGGCTTCTTTCAGGTAAGCTTCTCCATCGTCGACTTTGTCTCTGCCACCTCTGACCTAGACTAGAGTCAAGAGCAAACCAATAAAAAAATAAAAATAAAATGCCGCCTGCTCAGAAAGATATTGTTATTTCCACACAGGCTTCGTTATTTCCCAATTAACACAAAGCAATGTGCCTACCTATACTTTTCATTATTTGGAGAGGTACTGGACTGCACTTATCTATACATATAATAAATCTGTAGAAAAGTCATTTTTGTACATTGAAGAAATTGAAACAAAAAATAGCCAGCGTGTGAAAAGATAAGTAACAGAACCCATTTCCATCATTTTTGAAATTTTTGTCTGTTTGTCTGTTTGTCTGTTTGTCTGTTTGTTTGTGCGCACATCACGTAAAATCTACGAATTCAATGCTGACAATGTTTATATACAAAAATTATACGCAACTTGAGGTTTAACTTAGTTTTTGTTTCATCGAAATCGGTTCACTCTATCAAAAGATATGATTAATTTAGTGAGTTCAAGAAGTAAAATATTACGTTACGCAATTAAGTATAGTACTTGCAACGACATCTTAAGACTAAAAATAGAACTAATGTTGATAGTTGAAATCTAAATCCGATAGATGGCGTTGTGCAAATGACGTCATTTTCTGAATCGCGGTGTTAAGATTTTCCGCGCGAGGATGACGTCCACCGTGTTTACTAGGCAAATTGGGTTTCGTTAGGTGTCTTAAAAGTTCTTGCGTGTGTCGTAAAAGTTCTTTGGTTGCTTGGTTTATCGATTTTCTAAATTGGTCGAAAAAAAAGTATTTGCTTATCTTATTGGTTTCGTTTGGTCAACTTTGGTCATTGGTTTGAAGTACGAAGTTAAGATTGTATTTGATTTACTTCGTAGTTTGAATCCAATAGTGCCAATCGTTATACAGTAAGTTAGTGTTGCCAATTCGTTGAGTCACGACCACGAACAGACGATACGTTGTCACACTAGACTGTTCGACGCACCGTTCTTTTAAGTTTGTAGGCTATTCAGTCATAAGTGTTGTTAGTTTTGTTTATTGCTTTAATTTTCCTTGAAAATGCCTCAAAGAAAAAAAACTAACCTTTCGCTGCGTAGCCGAAATGCGAAAAGGATGAGACTTTGTAGGTCTCAGGAATCGGAAGAAGATCGTGAAGCACGGTTATCTGCTAACCGAGAGCACATCGCTCTTTCACGTGAATCGGAAACGTTCACCGAAAGGGAGTCACGTTTAAGTTCACAAAGAACACGGACCGCGACTTTGCGGTCTCAAGAGAGTATCCAGGAACGCGAAGACCGGCTGTCTGCTGATCGGGAGCGCCACTCTCTCTCACGTGAGTCAGAGACATTCACAGAAAGGGAGTCGCGCTTAAGTTCGCAAAGAACTCGGACCGCGACTTTGCGTTCTCAAGAGAATATCCAGGAACGCGAAGACCGGCTGTCTGCTGATCGGGAGCGCCACTCTCTCTCACGTGAGTCAGAGACATTCACAGAAAGGGAGTCGCGCTTAAGTTCGCAAAGAACTCGGACCGCGACTTTGCGTTCTCAAGAGAATATCCAGGAACGCGAAGTTCGGCTGTCTGCTGATCGGGAGCGCCAGTCTCTCTCACGCGAGTCAGAGACTTTCACAGAAAGGGAGTCGCGCTTAAGTTCGCAAAGAACTCGGACCGCGACTTTGCGTTCTCAAGAGAGTATCGAGGAACGCCAAGCACGTCTGTCATCTGACCGAGAGCGACACGCTCTCTCGCGCGAGTCTGAATCTCTCTCCCAAAGAGAAGAACGATTAGAAATAGCTAGACATAACTATGTAGGTGTACAAAGAAACAATGAAAGTTATCTTGCATCTGAAAGGGAAAGAATAGATGAACTAAGACGAGCAGAAACAGCAGAACAACGTCAATCTCGCCTAGAAATAGAACGAGCTCGATACCATATGAATAGAGAAACAAATAGCGGAGCTGATGAGTCCATGGAAAATGACGATGCAAATATTTTATTACCTTGGGACAATAGGGAAAAATCAGGGTTCACATATTCGTCTAGAATTAATTATGCTGGCTTTACTTTCGTGGGTGACATGAGAGAAATTTGTAATTTTTGTCATGCTTTGAAATGGAGGAAAGAGACAGATGGAATGTGCTGCTCAAATGGAAAAATTGTTCTTCCAAATTTCCAAGATCCACCACACTTACTTATAAGTCTCCTGAATGGCGATCATCCCCAGTCGAACCGTTTTTTGGATAATATTCGTTTATATAACAGTGCTTTCCAAATGACTTCCTTTGGGGCAAAACAAATAACGGAAGGACCGTTCATGCCAACCTTCAAAGTACAAGGTCAAGTTTATCACCTTATTGGATCTTTGCTGCCAGAAAATGAACCCAAATTTCTCCAAATTTATTTTGTATCCGATTACACGCAACAGCTCAATGTTAGAAATCACAATTTTCCCCAGCTCAATGCTGAGCTTTTGGGTCAACTTCAAGAATTGCTGCATCGCGTTAACCAGTACGTTCGTGAATTCAAAGCTGCATTGGAGTCAATTCCACAAGGCAGCAATGATTTCAAAATTGTTATAAGTGCCGATAGACGTCCTGTGGGTGAACACCGTGGAAGACACAATGCACCCGTCGCAGATGAAGTTGCAGTTGTTTTAGTCGACCAGGAGTGTGAGAGACGTGATATCGTGTTGCGTACACGCGACGATCGCCTTCAACGCATTTTGGAAACCCACCGAGCTTACGACGCCCTGCAATATCCACTAATCTATTGTCATGGTGAAGATGGGTACAATTTTGGGCTGTACCAAGTGAACCCTACTACGAGAGTCACTAATTATCAAAAAAAAATATCTGCTCAACAATACTATTCCTACCTTTTACAAATAAGGCAAAACAGTTTCGTATATTTGCAACGATTTCGTGGTTTGTTCAGCCAATTTATTGTGGACATGTACGCAAAAATAGAAACTGAACGTTTAGTGTATATTCGCACTAACCAGCGACGGTTACGCGCTGAAGAATACGTGCACTTGCGGGACGCCATGCAATCAGATAATAACGTCGAAAACTTGGGTCGATTGGTTATTTTGCCATCCAGTTTCACAGGCGGTCCGCGGTATATGCACGAACGAACGCAAGATGCTTTTTGTTACGTCCGTAAATACGGCCGGCCGGACCTTTTTATAACATTTACAACAAATCCAAAGTGGACGGAGATTTGCCAGGCACTTCTCACAGGACAGGCGTCATACGACAGACATGACATTATTGCTAGGATTTTTCATTTAAAACTCAAAGTCTTGATTAATCTACTTACAAAGGAGAAAGTTTTCGGTTCAACTCTTTGTTTTATGTATAGCGTCGAGTGGCAAAAGCGTGGTTTACCCCACGCGCACATTCTTCTGTGGCTGGAAGAAAAAATTCGTCCCGATGCTATAGACAGTGTCATAAGTGCAGAATTTCCGGACTATAATGCAGATCCGATTTTGCATGACATAGTAAAAACACATATGGTTCACGGGCCATGTGGCCTCTTAAACAGGGAATCACCGTGCATGAAAGATGGTCAATGCTCAAAAAAATACCCCAGAGCACTGAAAGAACTAACTATGGCTGGGGAAAATGGGTATCCGCAATACCGGCGAAGATCACCGTCACAAGGTGGTTTCACAGCTACTGTCAGATTCCGTGGACAAGAAATAATTCTAAATAATAGTTGGGTGGTACCGTATTCTCCAGTTTTGTCAAACGCTTTTCAAGCACACATTAATGTTGAAATTTGTAATAGCGTCGAATCTATAAAATATATATGTAAATATGTTAATAAAGGTAGTGATCAAGCCATGATAGCACTAAGAAATAACAACCAATTTGATGAAGTGACAAGGTATCAATCTGGCCGATACATAAGCTCTTCGGAGGCAGTTTGGCGCATTTTGAGTTTCCCTATTCATGAAAGGTATCCGCCAGTCATCCATCTTGACGTGCACCTGGAAGGCGGGCAGCGAGTTTACTTTCAGCCAGAAAATGTGGCAGAAAGAATGAACAACCCAAGACAAACCACCTTGCTCGCATTCTTTCGCCTTTGCGAAAGAGACAATTTCGCTAAGTCTCTGTTGTACAATGAAGTGCCACATTATTATACTTATAACAAGCAGCAAGGTGTTTTTAATCGCAGGAGACGTGGAACTGCTGTAGAAGGCGAGTCCGGCATTTTTAAAGAACACGTGATTGGAAGAGTATACACGGTGCACCCAAATAATGCAGAGTGTTATTATTTACGCCTTCTTCTTCACACAGTGCGAGGACCTACTTCTTTTGCTGAGCTCCGCAAAGTGGACGATATAGAATATCCCACATTTCAAGCTGCTTGCCGCGCACGGCATTTATTAGATGGCGATCAGCATTGGGATGATGCTTTAGCCGAAGCATGCGTCAGTGATAGTCCACATCGTTTGCGCCATTTATTTGCCATTTTGTTGACATTTTGTGGCCTATCGGACGCTGGGCAGTTGTGGCAAAAATATAAAGACGCGTTTGCCGAAGATTTTTTGAGACAGCAAAATATAAATAGTGAAACTTCTGACCAAGTACGTGAAAGCTGCCATAATAGGGCTTTGCTGGCTATACAAGATATAGTTACAAGTATAGGAGGGAACCCCCTCAGTCAATACGGCTTGCCGACACCGACAGTTGGTGGGGAACGAATTAATAGGGAGTATACATCTGAAATAAATTACAACCCCGAAGAGTTAGCAGAAATATTGCGAAATGGCTGTTCAAATTTGACGTCAGAACAACGTCAAATCTTTGATAGAGTATGCTGTAGTGTAGAACATTCATTAGGAGAAATGCTGTTTTTAGATGCACCTGGTGGAACAGGTAAAACTTTCCTCACTAAAGTTATCTTGGCTCAAATAAGGAGCCAAAACAAAATTGCCCTTGCCGTCGCTTCCTCAGGAATAGCTGCCACTTTATTACCAGGAGGAAAAACTGCACATACAACATTTAAAATACCAATCGACTTGGACCGCACAGAAAACCCTGTTTGCAACGTGTCTCGCAATAGTGATAAAGCAAGGGTTTTACGCGATTGCGCCCTTATCGTTTGGGACGAGTGTACGATGGCAAATCGTAAAGCTGTGGAAGCTGTAGATAGAACGTTGCGAGATATAAGACAAAATGACCGACCGATGGGAGGCTTAACGGTGCTATTCTGTGGAGACTTCAGGCAGACACTCCCTATAATACCCAGAGGAACGAGGGCCGATGAAATAGGTGCCTGTTTAAAGAGCTCTATTTTATGGCGTAGTGTCATATTAACTAATTTGAGCTTTAATATGCGAGCATATTTGGGAGGTGACGCAAACGCGCAGGTTTTCTCAAATTTACTACTTCAAATTGGTAACGGCACATACCCGACTCAAGAAGGAGGTAAAGTAACTTTAGTCGAAAGCCTGTGTTCTTCTGTTGCCTCACAGCAGGAACTCATTTCCTCTGTATACGGAGATCCATCAGAGATCTCGAACCATGACGCTGCTTGGCTATGCCAACGAGCTATTTTGGCACCTCGCAACGACCAAGCAGCAGCAATAAATTAGCTAGATAAAGCATAAAGCCTCTGTTACGCTATGACTATTAATAAAGCCCAAGGCCAGACGTTATCCGTTGCGGGTGTAGACCTTACTTTTGATTGTTTTTCACACGGCCAACTCTATGTTTCTCTATCACGTGTTAGCAACCCAAACAACCTTTTTGTATATGCTCCGGGTAATTCCACCGCTAACATAGTATATAGAGAAGCATTAACGTAATCAACTATACCAAAGTCAGGACTCTTATCTAAATCATCAAAAAGGTGATATACTCTTATCTAAACGACGTTGTTTTGCTCTCGACAACCACGCGAACGAAGTCGCGGGCACAGCTAGTTGAAAAATATAACTCAATAACTATCGTTTTTTTTTTTATCTTTCTATTGATATAAGGAATGGAGTAAAGAAATTTTTGCAAAAACATAACCCTCCCTTTTGCTTCGCCGTAGTCGGGTAAAAAGGACGACGATTGGCATGGAAGAGCTTAGCGTACAAAGGATAACAGCTCCAGGAAATAAGGCTAGGCTTATGCTAAGTTGAAGCTAGAACACCGTTTTTGGTCGTATATTTAAATGCAAAATGCCACCGTTTGACTTCCAACTTAAAGTTATGCGGGAAGAGTATGCTATTGCGTGAAATGTGATCATAATCACATTACCTTTTTATTAAGTTCTAAAAATAGCTGTGGAGAACGTTATCGCGGGCGTTATCTTATGGCGAGATCGTGGTTCATAGGCGCTGGCGGTCGAGCGTGTGCTGCGGGCAGTGAGCACGCCTCCAATGAGCCGCGGCTAGCCTAACTTTGTGCTCGCGAGCAGCCTAGCCTGCTAGGTGCCAATAATATGCTGACTCCGCTACATCGAGCTACACAGGCTACGTGCGGTAATTGACTCTGGGGGTAGATAGCGTTTATTGAAATGTCTGCTGCTACATTTCTATCATTGAATAAGACATCTATGAATGAATATATAAAAGAAATCACTTTGCAAGAAATTCCTCAAAAATGTTTAACCTTGTTGAAATATCTGGAAGACAAGTTTTTAGAAGACGAGGTGCATGTTGTCAAAACAGCGGCATGACAATTGGTATAATCGGTCGCCGGCTGCGAGCCAATTACTTACTTGACAGCATGGAAGCAATTCCTACATTTGAGGGCGGAAAACGCGCTGCAGGAAGACTTCCCTTTATTGAGTTACAGAAATAGACACGCTCATTGTCGCCATCATGTGGTCTTTCGATAAATTGTTAAATTATAAAGTGTGTAGTTTTGTACGATGTTCTTATAATTATGCTTACTATGTGCTTTGGAATTCCTGTGTGAGTGTGTGTAATAGACTTTAAAAAAATAATATCTTTTATTCTTTGGCAGTGGTATGTGAAATACAATAAAATTACAATCCGACAAAACTCAAAAGAAAGGTTTTTTTAGAAGATAACATTGTGATTTTATTGCGACAATCTTATTATACATTTGTTTACTGTGAGGCAATCATGCAACGTAGAGAATATGTTGTATATGTCGGTCTTGTTTCCCAGTAGATTATGGTAATATTCGCGGCAAACGGACAAAAGTGTTTATTAATAGATTGTAGTTAATAATTTCTGTAAGTTCACTTCACGACAAATACATAACTATGCTGATCATGATAAGTTTTAATTGCCACCCAATGATATTCAAATAAACAGATATGTTATAAGCGCGCGCATTGTAAAGACTCGAATAGTAGACAATTGTATGATTTAGTCTTTAGTTTATGTCACGCATGGCGAAGAGCGATACGCTTTGTTGAAAAAAAAACAAAATTAAAAAAATGCCATCGTGTGTATTTAGAAAGTGTACCAATTATAATACCAAATTACATAAAACAGAAGGGATCTCATACCATATGTAAATACGCAATACACCTCAATTTACTAATTTATTTCAATTTTTTTTCCTAATTTTCTGATATTTGGAGGTTACAAAAAGAAAAAACATTGGTTGTCAGAATAATGTTTGTTTACATTCACACGCAAGTGACAAACACTAGCTGTCTCTTTTTTTCTTGTTTGTTTTATCAAGCCATCCCTTTCGACATTGTAGTGAAATGTCAGATGAATGAAAAGTGTGTATGTGTGCTGCCGCTGCTGCGCGGAACACTTTTTTCAATTGTTTTGTGAGTGTATAACGTATCTGTTTATTTGAATATCATTGTTGCCACCACAATAATTACGTTTGCTGTGCGTGATCAAAGCGCACACTGTTTCAGAACGTCTGTTATCAACCAATCATCCTCTTATCGTAATAGGACAATGACTCTGAAGTTTTATAAAACCCTAGGGTTTATCTTGATACGATCTCGCCATAGAGAAAATACCGCTAGTGGTTCTAATTTGATAATAATGATTTCTAGTTTATTTAACAATTTATGTACACACACATAGATAATACAAGGACAAGAAGAAGGAATAGGAAAATAGGCCCAGTTCTATTATGAATACGTCTATCTCCTTAGCCATCTTTATTTGGGTAAAATCCCTCAGCATAGTTTTCTAGAATACATGGATGTTCTATTCTTGCTATCAGATTTCCTAGTCATATTTCCACCCATCCTCCTCTAGTCTGGGGAGACCCGTCTTATTTTTCAGGACCTCCTCTTCCTGTCAAATGACAATAGTTCAATGACTGTTATTGTGTTCTTCAGGTGAGCGTGTCGTGGTGAAGGCGACGGCATGTGGCGCGGCGCGCGGGTGCTGGTACTCGCGGCGCTGAGCCTATTGGCCGAGCCTTCGCTGGCCGCCAACAAGAAGTTCAACCTCAAAATCGGTTACCTACCCTGCCTCACTGGCGAACTCCGCGACCGACAGGGCCTCACTATATCCGGGGCACTCTCCATTGCCCTCGAAGAGGTATGCTCGTATTACGACCAATTATCATAATTCAGATAATACTTGATAGGAAATACCCATTAAAATAAATCTAGTCAAGGGCGCTGTGGATCTTTCCATTAGCCTCACCTCGCATACCATGTAATATTTTTAGTATCACATTAAATCACATGTACCGGCCTGTGATGTATTTAAATTTACTACTTTTAGAAGTATTGGTGCGTATAACCTCTAGAAGATTACTAGAAAATTCACACGCGCTTGAACCTAAATTATTAGAGTAATCTAGGCTATAATTGCTGATTCAGCAGTGCTTAGTTAAAGGCGAAAAATACGCAGATGAGACGAAAGGCAATGGATAAAGTTCAATTTACTTATTATGCCACATACCTTTGAAACAGCGATTCCCATGCAGATGCAGATTTATGTCACGTTCGGGAAGTTCAGCTCACAGACTCGATACACTACGCTGGCCAGCGGTACACAACACAGTATGTCTAGGTAATACAAATGACACTTTCATGTAGGTTCAATTAAGTGGTTCGGGCGAGATGATGCGTGATGATGGACGCGCATTCAACCGTGGTTAATAACGAGCAGATAAAATGGCCGGCGGTCGGTGGGGTCCGTCAGCAGCGTGTTGACAGAGGCGCCACCGCGCAGGATATCACCAAACCAACGATATGTGACACTTATTTAATAAACTGGAACTATTAAACCAATGCCTCTCAATCGCCCTATGGTGATGTAATAAAAATATAAGAACAATAAATTAGGAAGCGTTACCATTTTCCCCGGCTTGAAAGTTCCTACTTTCGAAACACTCCTAACGGCCAATGCAGCGGCATCACATTGTCCTTCATGGAGACGACAACCATACCGACCCGTAATGGATTGGCAGGGGTGTTCCATTTCTGTTTGGATTGTAGGGTGTGCAGGTACTCTTGGCGCCACCGCTTCCAAAAAGATTGGACCATTTTATCAGTTAATTCATAACGCGAAATAAGATGTAACCGCGTTTCATTGACTTCGCGGGCGGGGAAAAATGAAAGAGGTTTCGTATGCAAGAAGTGCGCCGGCGATAATGAAGTGGGCTCGGACGGATCCGAGCTGATCGCATACAGAGGCCTCGAGTTTAATAAAGCTTCTATTTGAGTTAGTATAGTGTTAAACTCATCAAAACTAAGAATTTGCTGACCGATGACTTTGCAGAGATGCGTTTTGACATTCTTTACTTCACTTTCCCAACAACCACCAAAATGTGGAGCTCTACAGGGGATGTTTTTAAGTGTTATTCGATGCTCTGCAAGTTCTCTTTCCCATAAAGGGTGATACTCTTTAGCCAAGAATTGGTAGAGATCTCGTAGATAGGATTTGGCACCAATAAAATTGGTAGCGTTATCTGTGTAAATACACTGAACCGGCCCTCTACGCGCCAGGAAGCGTTTAAAAGCGGACAGAAAGCTCGCAGTGCTAAGATCTGAGGCAATCTCAAGATGCAGAGCACGAGTTGTCAGGCATGTAAAAAGGCAGATACACGCTTTCCTAGATTTTTGGCCTCTAGCACGTATCGACGTGATCAAGAAAGGTCCCGCGTAGTCGCAACCTGTTTGAGAGAAAGCCTTAGGAGCCGACTCAACGCGAAAACGTGGCAAATCCGCCATTATAGGAAAGGTAGGTCGCGGCTTTGCTCGAAAGCAAAGGTTACAACTTAGAGCATTTAACCTATGGAGATGGCATAGCTGAGCGTACCCCTCTGCCAAAGTCGCTTGGCCATATGACCATACGCGTTATATAAAACTAGTTCATTCGCCGACCGCCGCTATTGTGTATCGTATTGTGTCGCAAGTAAGTTCTCCGAAAAAATTGTTAATTGTGCGGTTTCCTCTTGCAAAAGCGAGCTGCCACTTTCAATTTGCGAAGCCATGGTGTTTCCTACCACATATAAGTATAAATTATACATCAACATAGTGTTATTTTAGTACAATGTCGAAATAATGGTTAATGCCTTTACGATAGAAAAATTCAGTGGTACGTTGGTAGCACAAACGCAGTACAGGGGCTGACAGGGTAGCGATGTGCATAGTGCTGCGACAACGTGAATGAATGATTGATAAATTAAATGGTTTTTTGAATCAGTATTTTCAGTATCAAAATAATTTTGTTTGTGTTTGTATCTGAACAAGTCAGGTTGAACTAAAAAAATATATTATTTATTTATGTCTATAAGAATAGGTTTAAATTCTTTTCTTTTAAAGTTTTAGGCTAATAAAAAGTAAGTTTGTTCGTTTCGTGCAGTACAGAAATGTGTTCGACATGTAATAATAAACTGGTACATTTCAAAAATCAGTGATTGCCATAAACTTATGTTTTCCTATATAAGATATCAAACTAGCTTAGCTAGGAAACACCGTACTCAAATAGTTAAAAAAACGAAAAACTGACGTGTTAAAGTGTTACATAAAAACAGTGTCAAATAAAAGTCTATCCGGTTGATTGTATTATTTATTTTTTACGCTTTCCTACTATTTAACACGTATACATTAGGTCCGTATTAAAGAACGGGGCTCAAGTATGAATCCCGAATGCCCGAACCTAAATAAAACAAAATGTCAGTGACAGTTTCATACTATTCTAAACTGAAACCTGTAGGTACTATAGTTTATGATTAACATTGTTCCAAGACGTATGCCACCATTTTATTAGGTACTATACCCAGTTCGTCTACCATGCATGGGGTATTTGGATATTACATTTATTTGTAATGTCATTCTTAAAGGAAAGACACGGGTCCAACAATATATATTATGTAAATATGAAATATTATTGACTAAAAATAAATTCAATCGTTCTTTTTTTAGTGTATCTTAAATTCTTTCCTACCTTTCTTACTTACCTACGTAGTTTAGCAGACCACAAATCATATTGCGTATTTTTTTTTATTTGTGGAACTAATTACTTATGTTTATTATTGTTTAGTATAACAAAAATAAAACGAATTAACATTTTGCTCATTCATTCATGCATTAAAATGAATTTCCAGTCATTCTTTGTATCGCATCACTAGCACTTAGTATTTGTTGTCGTAGGATTATTGCATAAATACACACAAATTTGTCAATGTATGTGTGTTTTTGAATGTGTTTTTTTTTTTTCGTGTGCGTTTGTAGCAATAGTAATATGATAAAATAATAGTAATATAGACGAGCTAGCGAAACTACTTTCAGTGGCGCGACTTTAGATTTCGCACACACCAGCGAAACGACGATACTACCGTCGGGTCTGACAACGTGTGCGTAAACCGAACCACCGTAAGCTTTCTCACTAGCGTCGGCAAAACCGACGAGTGAGAGCCTACAGCGTTCTATGACGCCGACATGTCGCAAAAATCTCAATTCAGAGATAGTTGGCAGTTCAGCGTTAAATTGTTCCCACAGACGAACAATGCGAGGTGGTGGGACGTCATCCCATCCAAGTTTAACAAGCCAAAGCTCTTTGATAAGAAGCTTGGCGTATAAAATTATCGGTGCCACGAGGCCTAAAACGTCGAAAAGACGTGCAATGGAAGACAGAATATTCCGTTTCGTGCACGGGCGAACATTGGGGTTAACCTGGAATACGAAACAATCCTCATCAGGGAGCCAACGAAGCCCCAGTATTTTCTGTGTCGGATCTTTACTTAGGTCCACGCTCTGTGAAAGTCGTAATGACTCTGGAATATTCCGAAGAACATCGACACTGTTGCTAGACCACTTCGTCAGCTGAAAATCACCGAGAGAGAATATTTTTATTAGTTCACGAGCCGAGTCTATAGATAGCCAGCGTAGTGCTAGGTATCGAACTAACTATGTCATCTATGTAAATATCTCGCTGCAAAATGTCCCTGGCGAGAGGTAACTGCGTTCCTTCATCCTGACATAACTGTTGGATAGTGCGAATAGCTATAAAAGGACTACACTTTAATCCAAAGGGAAGCACAGAAAACTGATAAATTTGAAGTTCTTCTTCCTCATTAAACCGATACAAGATCCGTTGAAGCGAACGATCTTGTGGGCGTATACCTATACGTAGGTACATAGATTTGACATCAGCGGAAATAGCGACACTAAAAAGCCTAAAATTTAACAAGATGTTAAAAAGGTCAGCCTGAAGAACTGGACCTGCGTACAGGATATCATTGAGCGAGGTACCGTTATCTGTACATGCACTGGCATCTAGGACTACGCGCAGCTTAGTGGTTACTTTATCCTCTCGTATAACAGCATGGTGAGGAATATAGTAGTCCCTTTCTCGCACCTTACAATTTCGTTTGGGCAACCCACATTCAGGTACGATATTCTGCACCAAAGAAATATAATTGTTCTTTAGATAATCCCGTATGACGTCATCGTAAAGAAGCTTGACGTTAGGAAGCGATTTAAGTTTACGTTCGAGGCTATGGAATCTCTTGCGAGCTATATCAAAGTAATTTCCTAACGCTGACGCGTCTGTTTTCAGTGGTAAGGCTGCTACATACTTGCCATTTGGAGCGCGGGTAATTGTGCTACAATAAAACTCTTCACAGTGTTTATCATCCACACTCCCAACGGACGAAGCAGTAACATCTTCAATCTCCCAAAACTTACGAAGATCGAAGTTATCGAAAGAACTCGCAAAGAAAGACAGAGTGTCAGTTGCAGGTTCGACAATAGGTGCTTCTGCTAGAAGTATGTAGCCGAGCGTAGTCTCCAATGCATCAAGGCAACCGTGTGCGTTGGTCACGTGACCGGGTCGCAATAACTTAGCGAACAACGTGACCCCAAGTAACATGTCAATATTACCTGGCACACACCAGCTGTCATCGGCGAGTAGTTTAAGATCAATATGATTCAATTCGGCAGTATCTATAGCACCCAGAGGAAGCTGTCCGGTTATCTGATCCAAGACTAGAGCGTCAATTTGATACCTAGGCTGCGAGCAAAACCGTGAACTAAACGTAAGATTCACCGAGCCGCGAACGGGCTGCGACGTGCCACCAATACCACGAACGGTAGTTATTGAGTCAGTATGTATAGTTAGACCGAGCATACGGCAGCAACGCGATGTCATATAATTCTTTTGCGACCCAGGGTCCAAAAGACATCTAACCACCACGCCCCTACCCTTCCTACCCGCCACTAACACCTTGGCAGTAGCCAGCACTTCGGTACTGCGTGTGGCCAGGACTTGAGCAGAAGAATGCGTACACAACGCCACACGATCTGAAGGAGCTGGGTCGGTCGCAGAATCGGAGGTTGGGTCGCTAGCGGGCGCCAGCGGAGGGGCCTGCGTCGATTGCTCCAAATGCAATAAGGAATGATGCTTACCGTTGCATTTCCTACATGTTGACTTAGATAGGCACTTAGAGACGGTATGTTGGCTACTTAGGCAGTTACCACATCTCTTATTGTCTTTTACAAACTTAAATCTAATATCCGCGCTCAACTTTTGAAACGCTTTGCACGTAAACAAGTTTTTATGTGTGGATTGACAAAGCGAACATTTAGATTCAGTAGCCACAAACACCTGCGAGACCTTAGATGGGGTGCTGGGTCTACCTGCGGGGGCGGGCTTAGTTGCCGCAGAAGAGGAGCGATATAAGATTTTTACTTGTTCACGAACAAACTTCACGAAATAATCATAATCCAACTCTTGTTGATTACGAAGCGACATTTCAAAATGTTTTGCTGTATCTGAGTCTATTAACTTAAGACCCCAATGAATAAATATAAAATCAACCAAGTTAGGTATTTTCAATTGTTTGAGTCCCGCAACCGTAGAAGTCAATTTATCGAAACCTTGTTCAATATTAGCGGGTGTCGATCCGAACGACTTCAATGAGAACAGCTGATTTAGATAATTAGTGGCGAGCGCGCGTGTATCCAGGTACTTTGCGATAAGCGCATCCCAGACAACGCGGTAATTATCGCCAGAAGGTACAATACCTACTGCCACATTCCTAGCCTTTCCCTTTAAACAACTCAACAGATAATGAATGCGGTCAGAATCTGATAAATCTGCATTCGTATGTATAATACGCTTGAAAGTCTCATAAAAGAACGGAAAGCTCTGAATATCACCGTCAAAGGTAGGCAGCTCAATTTTAGGTACTTTTATATGATGAGCATTAGGGCTCGCTGTCGGGCTAGGTTCCTTGGAAACATTTGATTCAGTTAATGAAGATAAAGTCATTTTTATCTCGCCGACCAAATCATCAAATGAATGCAAGGCACTATAGCTTACTTCGTACTTTGGATCAAGTGTAAATTTTAACATATTTATCTCGTCCATTATCTCATTGAATTCGCTACGTTGGCCGTCAATTTGTTTAGCCTGAGCAATAAAAGACTCACGTAATCTTTCGGTTGTTAAAGATTCTGTTGAATCCAAAATCCTTTGAACCCGCGCGAAATACGAGTCTCGTTTACTTTCCAACAATCTAAGTTTAACCTTGTCCGTCATGGTGAACAGAAGTTAAAATATGGAAACAAAAAAATCAACAAGTCTTTATCTTTTACGGAACCCGCGTAAGTGAAATTAGTGTTCCAACCAAACCGATAACTCAACGAAAGATTTTACAACTTAAGTAAACAATAGTACGGAACGATCCGTACACGCGAACCCTAACACTAATAAATTGTAAGGTGAAAAATAAAAAATATAAAGCGTACAAAGTTTGAACCGCGTGCAAGTAACAAAGTCTAATGCAAATAAAATAGTAAGCACGCGTAATAACTTAAGAACGTGCCCATCTATAACATATACATATAATGTAGTATGTATTTATGATTAGCTTAGAGATACCTACAACCCGAAAATTAGCATTTATGTCAGATGCGACGCGATAACTTTTTATGACTACTTCTATTTATACGAGATTAACTTACTCAATACATAGAATATGTATCTACATATTCTTAACCAACAATAACTTAAGCGTGAAACTTAGAAACAAGTATGGTACTTATTTCCGTAAGCGAAGCGATTGTGTTCGTAACGAAATACCTTCGTAAAAAAAACAATAAACTTCCTAACAAGTAAATACGCAGATGACCGTTAGAAGTAAATTATCTAGTAAGTACTACGTTTACAAAGTTAGGTGCGGGGGTGATATGTATAAATATACGGCTGTTTCCTATGAGGGGAACTAAGCGCGTAAAGTTTATACAAATCTGTTATTTTACCTGAAGGATCCTATCAAAAGATCAAGTTACCTTACAAAATAAAATAACAAGCGACGCAATAATATTTTGATTAATTGCAATAATTAATCAAATGCGGTTGAATCTCGGATTATAAAAAATACCTACTCGTGCAATACGAGTATAGTAGGCATTTACCTAACGAACCTACAGTAGTAGTGTATCATACAATAACAATCAATGTAATTCATTCAGCAAATCTCGATTAGAAAAAACTATATGAAAGTTTCTAATGCGTAAATAAAAGTTAGCCGAACGATAACAATAACTGGAATATTCCACAGTCACGTAGGCCAACTTGACGAATGTTCTACCAGACTACCCACAATTTTCATACACGAACAAAAAAATATGTAATTACGCCGAAAACTAACTGATTTATTATATAAACTTATTTAGCGATATGAATCAACGTTGATATTCAATTAAATGTATTTTTCGGAGTATTAATTAGTGAAATTAAAGATATAAGTTAACAATTAATTTGTCGGTAGAAACTACTACATGCAAGGCAGCCACAGCCTTATTCCGAACGCAATAGAGGCGAGAATTGTGTGATGATCTGCAATTACTATGGAAATTAACCAAAATTTTTGCTTAGAAAAAGACTTTTAGAACTTAAAATTAGGCTGTAAATAGGCCCAAATTTAATTGATCCGGCTCGAAGGACCAAAATGGTGCGTATAACCTCTAGAAGATTACTAGAAAATTCACACGCGCTTGAACCTAAATTATTAGAGTAATCTAGGCTATAATTGCTGATTCAGCAGTGCTAAGTTAAAGGCGAAAAATACGCAGATGAGACGAAAGGCATTGGATAAAGTTCAATTTACTAATTATGCCACATACCTTTGAAACAGCGATTCCCATGCAGATGCAGATTGATGTCACGTTCGGGAAGTTCAGCTCACAGACTCGATACACTACGCTGGCCAGCGGTACACTACACAGTATGTCTAGGTAATACAAATGACACTTTCATGTAGGTTCAATTAAGTGGTTCGGGCGAGATGATGCGTGATGATGGACGCGCATTCAACCGTGGTTAATAACGAGCAGATAAAATGGCCGGCGGTCGGTGGGGTCCGTCAGCAGCGTGTTGACAGAGGCGCCACCGCGCGGGATATCACCAAACCAACGATATGTGACACTTATTTAATAAACTGGAACTATTAAACCAATGCCTCTCAATTGCCCTATGGTGATGTAATAAAAATATAAGAACAATAAATTAGGAAGCGTAACCAAGTATGAAATGTCATTATAAATTCGGTTGGACTCGTACGATGATAAACTTTGTTTGATCAGCGCAAAATCATATCTACACTTCCGTAGTTATTTTTAGCTCGAGGGCAAACAAGTTGAGTTAACTTTAAGATTCCACGTATACCTATAAATAAATGTCTTATAAATATCGATGCGTTACTATGTAGATACACTCGGCTATCCCACAGGAGAGCAGCTATTATCCCTGTTTATCAAGCGTATAGGTAATGAATGTATCAATGAAATAATATTAATGCTGTTAATAATTAATTAATTTATTTATTAATCACAAAATCCACAGCTCTTAAAAATACCATAACACACTTATTGTACTACTATTACAGCCAATTACGGATTTACAATTTATTAACTTTACAAATAAAATTGTATCAGAAACTTAGAACAACAAAACATATCTAATATTTGAAAACTCGTGTGAAGTGTGGAGAGGAGTTGTGTGTGAGTGTGTTACAGTATTGTATAATCCGGATCCGATATATTAATATCCCGAAGTCTAATGATTATAATGTAATGTGTTTGTAATTACATATGTATAATCAATTCAGAATTTGATAATATTTTGGTAGATTTATAATACTTCTGTTTGATTTCAGCTAAACAATAACACCGAGTTGCTGCCCGACGTGGAGTTGTTGCTAGAATGGCATGACACCAAGTTTGACACGTTGACGGCGACGCGCCTGCTCACTGACATGAGCTGCGCGGGCGTCGTCGCCTTCTTCGGGCCGGAGGGCCGCTGCCACACTGAGGCGATCATCGCACAGTCCAGGAACTTGCCCATGATCTCTTACGTAAGCGTCATGGATTCAATTATTATGTTTTTAAGAGGTTTTAATTATATGCATGATAATATTAAATAAATAACGCCCACATTATGAAACTTCTGCCAGCGGCTTAGCCCGAGTGAATGTTTCGACATCCCAAGGGAACATATTCCCGGGATAAAGTGTGGAATAGCACATAGGATGCTTTCCTATGTGCTATTTCAGACTATAATTTATCTCTGTGCCAAATTTCATCCAGAGCCGTTCAGTAGTTTTTGCGTGAAAGAGTAACAAACATACAAACACACACAAAATTACGACTGTATAATATTAGTAGGATATAGGATACGGTATCCGGCCGGATAGTCACCTATAATTCGGTTTCCGCCCGGATACTGGCGGATATCTGTTTGATCCCCACACAACGTCAAGTGATTCTTCCATTATCAATAATAATAATCAACGAGATTGTTTGTTTCAGAGATGTTCCGATTACCAAACTTCGACTCTATCGAATTTTGCGAGGTTGGAGCCACCTGGCGCTCAGGTAAGCCTACGTCACGACGGTGATTTAAAATATATATGTCGGAAACACGAGGGCTTCCTTCCATATACCCTCGTACTTGTGGGCTTATCGTGGGTTATGCATGCACGAGGCAGGTAACTTATACCGTTTTAGAGATATTCCATTGTCCAATTCTAGTAGCATTTTGACGCGCCAATTTGAAATCACTTTTACTATTCACTAGCCTGATACTTTTAGACGCAACTCCACCGGCACCAATCATGCAACTCATGACACTTCATCGCGATCCGGTCTCCAGTTCAAAGATTACTATTCAAGTCAACCTTTACTATCAAGCCGCGCTGCCGCGCGCCTTCGCGTTTCCCTCCAAAATGTCCGTCACGTGTCACTTTGCTCTAGGATTCAAATCCTTCACTAGCATTGGACACTGGAGAAAACTAAGTGTTGCCAATCGAATAAAATCTAATTGAAATTTGAATCAGAAGCCAAATGCTGCCAATTAAACAAAACTGAATTAATAAGTTTACAAGCGATATTTCTTCGTTCCCAACCATTAATCATTTACCTTCCTCCGATACGGCCATCTTGACATTCAAACGGTCCCACGTTTGATGTAGAGCGATGAACAACATCGTTACTCAATTGTGATGAAAAACAAAAACCAAGAGAACAAAAAAAAATAAGTACCTAATAGGTTAAGTTCGGCCGCTCCTGACCAAATAAAAAAAAATTACGTGGTCGTGACATCTTCCACGTGAAACCTTCAATCAACACCTTATATTACCAGCCTACAACAAAAATCAAGTACTTCTTTACTCATGAAAACATAATTCTCATAGCTTTCACACTGTTCATTTGTTTTCTCCATGTAAATCTAGGTCTCCACACCGTACACCGTACACAACCATCGTCGTACTCTCGAAACAGATACCTCACCGTTTAGACAACCATATTAACACTAACACATTCTAAACGGTTACCGAAGCACCAGAGGTACCAGGTTCCCAACAGACGTCAAGTCGGTCTCGAAGCACTAAGTTTGCCAGAAACCACTCAAACGCCCAACACAACATATCATGCTACATACACCAAACAACGGGTCACCGAGGCCCCAGAGGGACCAGGCTCCCCCAGACACACAACAGGTCACCAAAACCCCAGAGAGACTAGGCTCCCCCCAGACAACAGGTCACCAAAGCCCCAGAGGACCAGTCTCCCCCAGACAACCGGTCCTCTCGAAGCAACAAAACTGCCAGATACCCATGCCACATACATTAAACAACAGGTCACCGAAGCCCCAGTGGGACTAGGCTCCCCCCCATACATATCCAGCAATGTTTCTTGGTCCCACAGCAATTGCTGTGCCTCCTGATGGTGAACCCTGTGACCATCCTGCAACCATAGTCATCCTGACCAGGCCTCGTAACCCATCTCGGTTACAGCAGTCATCTTTTGACCACTCACCAGCCCACCTTAGGCTACAGCAGTCATCTCTGACCACTCACCAGCCCATCTTAGGCTACAGCAGTCATCTCTGACCACTCACCAGCCCATCTTAGGCTACAGCAGTCATCTCTGACCACTCACCAGCCCATTTTAGGCTACAGCAGTCATCTCTGACCACTCACCAGCCTATCTTAGGCTACAGCAGTCACCGCAGTGACTACTCTTCACCGCACAGTCAGTCCTTTGACCATGCACACGACCTCACCATTGCTAGATTGATTTGAATCAGTCTTCACCATAGTACATTCAGTTACGTCAATGGGTACTTGATCTTTCAGATTTTCTCTAACTCATCATGAACCAAACAAAGCCTTTAATTCAACACCACCATTTAATTCATAATTGCCACCATTCAGAATTCCAATTCACTTCCAAACAGCACCTTTAAACCTCTTTACTCTCAGTATCAATCTTTTTCTGAATACAACAGCAACCTCACATTCAGGATTTCATACACAGCCAAAAGCATACTCAAGAACTCTATTCTATGTTCATGATTTCATACCAAACTCTTAGTGCGATAGGTATAATAACTACCAACACCAAACATTACAAACTTTGCAAACTAAAAATTAAATCATGTACCGCACATCCATGACTTTACATCTGTGTTAACATGATCTTTTCCAGCTTGAATGAAATAACACAAAATAACGTTAGGTATGTTCACAATGACCAGCACAGACTATTCAACAAGTTAGCACAGCCATTACTGACAGTATACTTTAAATTCCACACTTATTATTCAAGTTAGGTAGGTACTAGACTTCCTACATGACACCACACAATTCACAAATACACACCTTTATTTTAAAGAGATGCTACAATTATTAAAACTTTTGAACAATGTTCAAGATTACCGAGGCTAAGCATCATTGAACAACACAGAACAAGGAAACCATTCCTAGTTTCCTCCAAAAAAAAAAAAAAACCCATGTACCAAGTACATCTAATAGAATCCAAGTATCCCATCCGTGGTCTACAATTCACAATAACTTAGCAAATACATTCGCTACACAGAATGCACTTTCAACTTAAACGCCGAATAAACTCTTGACTCCGCCATCTATCTGACCCACGAAACTGAGAAACCGTTCTATGTGAATTAAAATGTTGCCAATTGAAAATCTATCTCATCCTCAGCCACGACTTGGAACAGTTATTGGCTCTCGAGCATCTCATAATACCTGAACACGTCTTCTCGACACCATCCAAATGTCTAGTTGCACTTGTCATTCACCGTAGTCAATTAAAATCATTTTTATCTGTAGGTGTACAAAGTACAGTTCATTGATGTCAATCGCGCGCGCAGTCAGCAGTTCCACGCTGACCCAAATATTTAGTTTTAGTATTAAAATCATTATAAAGTTAGTTAACGATCGGTCACCAACCAAGCCGCGTTTGCTCATACCATTAACCATTACCATTTTACCAAACCAATATACCATAATTTAACCATACGTGTTTTACTATTCATTTGTAGGGTTTACGCCCAACAAATTGGTCCTTCGAGCCTTCGGAAAGGTGGGATCTATCGCGTTGTGGACATTGTACGTGACGTGTTAGTAACTATCTTTCTATAACCAGTCCTTAGACAACAGTGCATTAAGTGATATCGTCGTAAGTAAGTTAAATTGGAACAACATACTTCTTCGAGTCACCACCCACCACAGTTCACCATCAACCAGGAGATTGTCAAGTAAGACCTTTCCATTTTATTACTTACCAGAATGTCTACCATTGCCGATTTATTTGCTGTTCAGAAGGAGATCATGGAAAATATGAATAAGCTTTACATTAACTTTAAAAAAGAAGGTAAAGAGCGGAAAACATCGGAAAGTATTAAACGTCGTTTACAATCTTTAGAGACCTTATGGAGAGAATTCTCGCGTAACCATGACAATTTAGAGAATTTATGTGACGAAACTGAAGATAATGAGTACTTCGGTGACGATTCGTACACTAAAACTAAAACATTTTATGACGACGTTAAGAGGCATTTATTAAGAGTTCTTGAGGGAACAACTACTCGGTCTCCATCACCAAAGAACCAACCACCAGCACCACCATCGCATGCAACGACCGTTCCACAGCCTAGCACATCAGATAACGGGTTTCCAAGTACCGGAACACTACCCAAAAAGGTTTTACCACTACCACGATTCGTTTTCCATGACGTCGACAAACCAAGTAAAATCGAGGAAATGATGAGAAAACAGCAAAGTAACTTCAAAGCATTAGCCCGAACTATTTCTCAGATCAATCTTAATGTTTTGTCTGAAAAATGGGAGTTTAAAGATGTTTTAAAGAATATTGAATCACGTTGGACAGCAATTGATTCCTTACATTGGGAAATCGACTGTAACTTACAAGGAGAAAACAGTAACTATGAAGATCTGTTCAACAGGTATGAGGATGAATATTGTGAAATTAAAAAATCTATTAACCAAAGAATGTGGGACGCTCAGCACAGAGATAATTCCACACCAAAAATAGATATACCAATTTTCAACGGAAATTACCAACAATGGATTTCTTTCAAAGACTTGTTCAATGAATCTATCCACAATAATAATTCTATTTCTCCGGCCCAAAAAATGCAGTTTTTAAAAATGAAACTACGTGGAGAAGCTAAGAAACTGATACAACATCTTCGTGTAAGCTCCGGCAATTACCAGACCTGTTGGGACATCCTAAATCAAAGATACAATAATAAAAAACTAATTTTTAATTCACACATGAATGTTCTCATGTCTTTGCCAGTAATGCACCAACAAACAGCTTCCAACATAAAAAAGCTTCATGATACCACTAATGAATGCCTCAACGCATTAAAAAATCTAGGCATAGACATATCTACCTGGGACCCGATAATCGTATACCTTATCACCCAGAAAATGGACGCCGAAACGTATACAGATTATATTGACTCATTGCCGGACCCTCGAGACCTGCCACATCTGCAAGATTTTCTAGCTTATCTTGAAGGAAAATTTATTGCCTTAGAGACAGTTCGTCGCAAAACTGAGACAATTAAGAATACGCAACCATTCCATAACCAACAAAAACATTCTAACCAAAATTTTAATACCAGTACTCAACGTAAAAACCCAAGAGATTCAGGATTCAATAATGCTAATAGACATGACGAATGCAAACCATTTATTAATCATTCTGCTATCAAACCATATCAAAAATGTGTAATTTGTGACGAAAATCATGCACTGTTTATTTGCAATAAATTCCGTGAACTAAATAACCAAGAAAAACGGAAACAAATTGCGCAAAATAACATTTGCAAAAATTGCCTAATTAACCATAACGGCAAAGAGTGTACGTCGCAAAAAACATGTCGCCATTGCCACGAAAAGCATAATTCGCTATTGCACAATGCCTACGTGATTACTAACCCTGTTACCAACCAGACTCATACCAATCAGCATAACCAATCAAAATGTGTGTCACACGTGTCAAAAGACAACAAGCCAATGACAGACATTCTATTAGCAACAGCTCAAGTCAATGTTTTAGGAGCTGACGGAACCTACAAAACTATGAGAGCCCTCATTGACCAAGGGTCTCAAACATCCATAATTTCCGAAAAAGCAGCACAACAACTTGGAATCCCTCGCCGAAGGTGTAAAGGTTCCATCTTCGGGATTGGAGCGAAAGAAAGTAACTGTAAGGGAGTAATGACAATTACCATAGCATCAAAACATAATGAGTTTACCACGAATATTGATGTATTAATAATGAAAAACTTAATCAAAAAGCTACCAAACCAATCTTTCACCAAACCATCCTGGCAGTACCTCAAAAATATACAGCTCGCAGACCCTGAATTCAACCAAAGCCGCCCTGTCGACCTATTACTAGGTGCAGAGGTGTATTCTGAAATTATCCTACACGGCATTATAAAGGAAGATCAATCACAACCCATCGCACAACAGACGCAACTAGGATGGATCTTATGTGGTAACGTGAAATCGTACTACTGTAATGTGATCTTGAACAACTGTGACGATATAAAAAGGTTTTGGGAAATAGAAGATTTGACAGACCAACCCGATAACCAATCTAGAGAAGATTTATACTGCATACAACAGTATCAATCCGAAACTAAACGTCAACCAGATGGCCGTTTTGTCGTAAGATTGCCAATGAAACCAGAAGTAAATGAACTATTGGGGGAGTCTAAGTCAAAGGCCATAGCTCAATTTCACCAATTAGAAAGAAAATTTAGAAAAAATAACCAAATAGCAGCTGATTACAAACAATTCATGAACGAATATTTTAACCTTGGACACATGAAAACACCACACCACTGTGTAATACGAAGCGAATCAACCACGTCTGCAATACGAGTTGTATTCAACGGGTCAGCGAAAACATCTACTGGATATAGTGTGAATGACCTCATGTACAGCGGACCTAACTTACAACTTGACCTATTATCTGTAATTATAAAATGGAGACAGTACAAAGTAGGTTATGTAGCAGATGCTGAGAAGATGTTTCGCCAGATAATCGTAAATGAAGATGACCAACAGTACCAGAAAATCCTATGGAGAGATTCTCCGAGTAAGCCATTAGGTCAATACCAATTAACAACTGTTACCTATGGAACCAAAGCGGCACCATTTTTAGCACTTATGACTATGAAGCAGTTAGCGAAAGATGAAGCTCACAAATATCCAGAAGCAACGAAGGTTCTGGAAAATAACCTGTACATGGATGATGTTTTACATGGGCAACACAACCTCGACTCTGCCAAAAAGATTAAGGGTCAATTAATCGAATTATTTAAGGCCGGTGGGTTTAATCTGCGTAAATGGAAATCAAATGAAACAGCCTTATTAGAAACCACTCCAAACGATAATGAAAACTCATTTCAGTTCAAACAGCAGGAATCAACTAAGACTCTAGGATTGAAATGGACACCATCCACTGACCAATTTAGTTTTGAAATAAAAATGTTACCATTTGTGCATGATGAACGCATAACCAAAAGAGAGCTTCTCTCAGAGATATCGAAAGTATTCGACCCTCTAGGATGGCTCTCCCCTGTAACCACAAAATTAAAACTCCTATTTCAGTCAATTTGGCAACTAAACCTCAACTGGAGTGATATTTTACCAGAAAATATACACAATGAATGGAACCAAAATAAACTAGACCTACAACAACTAAATGACATACGAATACCAAGATGGTTGCAATGCCATGAAAACGATAACATCGAGCTGCATGGATTTTGCGACGCTTCAACCAAGGCCTACGCCTGTGTCATCTACTGTAAGGCGCATAATTCAGTGGTGCTCGTAGCTGCAAAGTCCCGTCTCGTACCGTTGACAAAAGCTGTGACGTTACCGAGATTAGAATTATGTGCTGCGCAATTAATGACCAAGTTAATGAACAAGATGCAATTGTGTCTCACAGAACACCATATTAAAACATTCGGATGGTCAGACTCCACAGCGGTACTAGGGTGGATTAACGGTAACCCAAACCGTTGGGAACCATTCGTAGCCAATAGAGTTGACCAAATCGTCAAATGTATACCACCTGAACGTTGGAGTTACGTTAAATCAGACGAAAATCCTGCCGATTGCGCAAGCCGAGGGATAACCGCTGCGCAACTGTTAAAACATCCCATTTGGTGGAGTGGTCCTAACTGGCTTCTAACGTCGAAACCAAATCCTAGTACCAAGAAACCAAAATACTACACGCACGAAGAAACTAGAAAACAATACCAAACCAATGTCATCACTAAACCATATGAAAATGACGTCATAGGTAACTTGATAACCAACAACAGTACTTATTTACGAACGTGTCGAGTACTCGCGTGGATATTACGCGTGTTCTCACATAACAATAACAAACCAACATACCTAACCATTGGAGAATTGAATAGAGCTGCTAACCAATTAGTAATGCACGTACAAAGAACAGAATTTTATGAAGAAATTACCAATCTTAAAACCCAGACTAATTTGAGTTCAAAAGGTCGTTTATTACCATTACACCCTTACATTGACTCGGAAGATGTTTTACGAGTTGGCGGGAGAATAAAACATGCCAATCTCAGTGAAGACATGAAGCATCCGATGATATTACCACACAATAATCAGCTTACTGATATGCTTATTGACCATGCACATAAAATGACATTCCATGGAGGACCTCGACTTACGTTAGCTTGGTTGAGGAGGAAATTTTGGATCATAGGTGGCAATAATGCCGTAAAGAAGCGTTTACGTAACTGTGTGATATGCCGACGAGCTAAATTTGAAAACCAAAACCAGTTAATGGCAGACTTACCAGCTGCGCGGATAAATCAGACACGACCCTTTTTTCATACGGGCGTTGATTTTACCGGCTATGTAGAAGTAAAAAGTAACAAGGGCCGCGGCATAAAATGCAGTAAAGGATATATAGCTGTTTTTGTATGTTCAGCAACAAAGGCAGTTCATCTTGAGCTTGTGTCGGACCTCACGTCATCAACATTTATAGCGGCACTTCGAAGAATGTCAGCTCGACGAGGAGCTCCTCGACACATATATAGCGACAACGGAACCAATTTTGTTGGAGCTAACAACACCATACAAAAGGAGTATTTTAATTTGACTCAAACCATGGACCAAATTGCTCATCAACATCTGGCAGAAATGCAAATAGAGTGGCATTTTAATGCACCATCATGGCCAAGCGCAGGAGGTCTGTGGGAGGCCGCCGTCAAAAGCCTTAAATACCATCTACGTCGAGTGCTAGGTAACCAAAAGCTAACCTACGAAGAATTTTCGACCCTATTGTCACAGTTAGAAGGCTGCTTGAATACACGACCTCTGTGTGCTATTTCTGAAGATCCAGACGATTTAAATTTTTTGACACCTTCGCATTTTCTGGCCAGTGGACCATTATTAACCATAATAGAGACCGAGAAAGACGAACGTACCAGATGGCAACTCGTCCAGAAAATTAACCAAGATATTTGGAAACGTTGGCAATCTGAGTATTTAACCCAACTAAATACGCGATCCAAGTGGCACCATTCTCATAAAAATGTTAAAATCAATGACATAGTGATTATTCAAGACGTACACGTGTCTCCAGGGAGGTGGGCCCTCGGAAGAATTTTAGAAATTCATCCTGGCGATGACGGTCTTGTTAGAGTAGTCACGCTCAAAACCAAAGGAGGCATATTAAAAAGACCAATCACCAAACTGTCAATCCTTCCAATCCACCAAGAGGAGAACCAACCAAATGTACCGACCGAAATAAATCAACAAAGAACCACAACTGAAGTGGACCCCGAAAAATGCTATGAGACACCACCACGTCGAAGAACGAGCATTTCAACGAAATGTAGCATTTTAACCATGGCACTTATGGTGCTTATGCTGTTAGTGTCGCCATCAAATTGTACTCTCCACACAAAAAAGCTGCCAGATAACCAAACCATCTACTTCGATAAAATCAGTAACATGAGACTGATTAGAGACGAATGGAAACTAGTAGTATTTTATGATATGACTGCTTATTGGGAAGGCGTATCGTTAGCCACAAAGTATATAGACCATTTAGATAATTGTTGTCAAAAAATACAAACCATATCTCACTGTCAACTAGTTCTGTTACATCTGCGCCATTGTCAAGATGAATTAGACCATTATAATGAAATTTTGACCAACCATGGACAGTTACCAGAACGGCACCATCTTCGTCGTCGTGGCTTAGTCAATGCTGTGGGGTCTATAGCTCACAGTTTATTTGGAGTACTCGACGATGACTTCGCACAACAATACCAGCAAGATTTGACTAAGCTTCGAGGCAACCAGAAATATTTTAACCAATTGCTGCAAAATCAAACATCGATAATTGAGTCAGAGTTTAATGTTATAAAGAGAATGGAAAAAACCGTAAGACAACAACATAAGAATTTTAACCAGCATCTTAATAAAATAGATAACTTAACTAATAGTATGCAAAAACAAATATCTGAAAACGCATATATCAATGAATTTACCATGTCTTCAATATCAGCCAACGGTATACTTATGAATCTGAAGGATATACAACAAATGTTATTAAACACAATCACTGACATCTTCCATGGTACATTCAACATACATCTACTACAACCAGAACAATTAACCAAGGAACTTCATATCATCTCAGCCCACATCTCTAAGGAATTATCGCTACCAATCGATAACATTCAGACTGACTTAACCAAACTTTACCATTTATTAACGGTTAAAACAAGATTTACAGGGGACAATTTGATATTCGAAATAAAATTACCGTTAGTAGGCAGAGACACCTTTGAAATATACAAATTGACACCAATTCCAATAGCAATCGGCGACAAAATGCGACAAATAATTATTGCATCTGATCTATTGGCCATCAACTATCAAAAGGACTTACAAATACCACAATCTAGTCTACAACTACAACAATGCGTTCATTATGATTTAGACATCTTGCTCTGTGCCCATCAAATACCTATTTCAATAACCAAAACAGAACCAATTTATTGTGCTAGAGAAATTGAGTCCTTAAGTTGTAAGACGGAAAGTAGAAAGTGCAAGAATACCTGGGTACAATTAAACAAGGTAAACAATTACTTGTATTCATGTTGCGGGCAATGCTCCATACAAGTCATATGTGACGATCAAATTACCATTGAGCGATTAGACAAGGTCGGGATACTCGCATTAGCAAGTGGATGCGTCATCAAAGACGACGGGATCACATTACTTTCGCGCAGACAGTCGAACAATGACTTAAGGTTGAAACCAGATATCATAAACATTGATATACCTACCATTAACAATATTGTAAATGTGACCATGCCCTTACATGTTTATGAGATAGACACTAACCAAACAGACATCCGCTGGGAATTAAAAATGATCAGCGATAAAATTAATCAAGTAAAAAATAACACCAAAACAGATTTAGAAGACGAAACATCTTTAAACTACCACGATGTTCACCACTACATCGCAATTTACATAATAGCTGGAGCTATTCTATTAACATGTTTGGCGTACGGAGTGCGGAGGATCCGCGCACGAACGCAGTGGCGCGCGGAAGCGACGCCAACGTCCCGGACGCTGCCACCGCCCCAACCGCAACCGAGAACCCGCCGCGTTGCTGATCACCAGTGCCAGAGTGAAACTAATCAGTGTTTTAGTGTTAGTGATGAATACAATAGAGTGAATAACCATCCCTGTACGAGGGCGACTGACCATTTATATGCCCGAGTGAATAAAGTGAAATTCCCAAACTCATTCAGTTTCAGTGTAGTGGAATAGAGACTGTAATAAATTGATTTTTTAAGAGTTGTATGTTACTATCATCTTGTTTATTGCACCATATTATTGTTTTATCACCTTGTATCACCATGCACCCTCATCTTCCAGTCCCTCGGGAAAATGTACAAAGTACAGTTCATTGATGTCAATCGCGCGCGCAGTCAGCAGTTCCACGCTGACCCAAATATTTAGTTTTAGTATTAAAATCATTATAAAGTTAGTTAACGATCGGTCACCAACCAAGCCGCGTTTGCTCATACCATTAACCATTACCATTTTACCAAACCAATATACCATAATTTAACCATACGTGTTTTACTATTCATTTGTAGGGTTTACGCCCAACAGTAGGTATCATTAGAATGACATGTTATCAGTTGGTTAGTTCTCTACAATGCGATATATAACAACTACAGACATTAACTTTACCTTTATTCAACTGTTGGTAGCAACAAAACTAAACGCCAACTGTCTAGGCTATAGTAACGTTAATCCTCGTGATGTTTGCAGGTTGTAAGATTGCAAATCGAGTCGAACAACAAACTATTTCACTAAACTTTAACACCGGTTTGAAAATAATCTTGATTACATAGCTCTTAACTGGAAGTTATTGCATGTCTTTGCAACAATGCAAAAGTTAAAAGTCTAATCCTCACAGTGGCTCACACCTTGTTACGATTTATTAATAATCTAGTCTTTATCTAGTAACTTTTAAGTTAAAAATCATATCAAAGTTATTTGTTTTGTATCATCAAACTTTTTCGAATGTTGACACCATAGACATACTAAACAATATGAACTGGAAATACCTACGAAAAAAACGTGCCTACCTAAACCTCAAAATGTCTCATAAAATAGCCGCCGATTCTAAGGTTGTGTCAATCAAGCAACACACACACACTCACAAATCTCAATAATACAATATGTAAACAACCATTTGACAGCAGGACTACCACGAACACAACCACAAAATTCGTCACATAAAATGGCGAATACGGCACGTACCTACAACCAATATATAGTTATCTGTGCTACAACCGTCACTACGTCATAACAAAATGTTGCCATAACGAGCAACAACTGAAATATTGTTGTCTCTTTCATCAAATACGATTACTACATTAGAAAGAATGAAACAAAACGATGTTTCACATTCTGTATCGTATTTCACTCATATTTGTATAAGCTAATTTAGGTATAGAACATCGCGGCGCCTCCATATGTTTCCTATCTCAATGGTTGACACTTACTTGTCACTGTCTTTATGTCTTAAAGAGATGAGCAAGGGATGACGTTCTGTTATCGATTAATCGACGAATCGATTTTAAGGACAAAAAATAAATAAACATTTTTTCAATCGATATCCAGTACTGAATCGATCCAGCGAATCAATATTTCACCCTAGAAAATCGAAATAAGATTTTTCTGTTTTGATATGAACCAAAATATCATTTTAAAAATAATTGAATGTATATCACAAACATAAGTGAACTCATCGTAAACAAAATAAATATTGTTCCCTTATACCTGATACTTTAATTTAGTTGTAAAAACAACCCCAATCGGTCATAGATGCTAAAGATCGACTATTATTACGATTTTTCTTTTTGCGTTCCGTAACTGGATTCAAACTTGTATTGAAAATACCAACGCGAACAGTTAGAAAGTATGTTGTTTCCAAGGAATAGCATATTCACAAATTCCCTTGGAGATCAAATCAACAACAAACTCAGTGGTAGTAATATTTACGGTAAATCTGAAGTGACACCTATTAATAAAAAATGCATGGCTAAAATTCCTAGTGTTCAAACATATAAAAAAAAAACGGATTGCTAATATCTTTACTTCTCGATTGTCAGTAAACTAACAACCTATTTATTATCTGTGTTTATGCTTGTGACAGCACTAGTGGTCACAAAACCGTGTATTATTGTTCTAACAACATAATAATGTAATGAAATCTCTTTTTTTTTTGCGTTTCGTCCCCACGTTCCAATGCTCCGAGTACATTAGAAACATAAAATTGCGAAAATCGTTTTGTTGCTTATTTTGTTGGTGAATAAAAAAGATTAAATACTTGATGAAACAAAATATTTCAAAGCTCGAACAAAGCAAGGATATCAATAGATGGTGTGACGTGGACTGACTTCTCATTCTGTCTATGTAAAAATGAATTGTTCATTTTTTAATTGATCATAAAAAAATTCATGCACCTATTCAATAAGTTATTTCAAGCAGCATAGTACGGCTAATGGGGTCCCGAATCTAATTTCGATGATTATTGAAAGAAACATACAGTATCAACACCATTAGGCCCTGCGCAGACGACAGACTATCCGTGACGCACTTTTTAGTCTGAAAATAGAACCTATGCAATTATATGCAGTAACGCACACGACGCGCAAAAAATCCGGCGCACAAAAAATCCGTGTAATTCGGGCAGACCGCACCGCGCCGCGGCGCGCCGCTCCGCACAAAAAGTG
Source organism: Orthosia gothica (assembly GCA_949775005.1). NCBI lineage: Eukaryota > Metazoa > Arthropoda > Insecta > Lepidoptera > Noctuidae > Orthosia > Orthosia gothica. The sequence continues at coordinate 2,036,122 of OX459049.1, forward strand.
TGTGAAAAAAATTGAACGTTTGCTTCAACGCGCGCTTACGCAGACGGCGCACACTTTAGTCGGCAATCTGCATTTGCTAGGGGTGGACGTAACGCACGCGATATAATTATTATCATGGCGCCAGAGGTCGATGTAACTATGTCAATTCAAGAAATACAAAACAGACCAGCAATTTATGATACTTCTAAGGCAGAATTTCTTCTTCTTTTTCTGTACTTCATGTACAAAATAATACTTCGCGATCTCTGCACGATTTCCAAAGCGTCTACGTCCCTACAGCTCTGCCGACAAAATGATCGAAGATGTGCGTCGTGTGCGTTGAGTCTGTGAAAAATCCGCGACCGACTTTTTGCGCGCCATGCAGATTTTTTGTGCGCCGCAGACTCGATCGCACAAAAAGTGTGCCGTCTGCGCAGGGCCTTACACAGATAGCGCTGTTTGAATATTTTTATTTTACTCTTTTTATGTAACTTACATGACACATTTCCATGAAACAAAATAATGCAATAGTTATAGATTGCAATGAATGCAAGAATTAATTGTAAAACTTAGGTAAATCCAAACCCAATACATACTTCGGCTGCCACAAAAATGCACAGCTGCACAGATTGTTGAATGCAGATCAATCAAAGTAACATACCTTAAGCCTGTACTCCTGGATGGGTCAGGCAGCAGTGCCGACCATGCACACATGCACAAGTCCAGACTCCTAGATGCTACCAGAAAATATTAAATGGATTGATCACCGCAGTGGCATGTATAACACCACTAAATTTCCTCTTTCATAGCGCTGTAGGCTGCGGGTTTTGTGTTGCCTTTTGAAATGGAACCTGAGCTCGGCACTTGTATCACCACACACAGCTGGTCACAACGGGTCTTGTGGTATCCACAGCAGCCATGTTGAAGGGCTCAGACGTCCATGCTATTTGTTGCATATTGTACGAATGCCTGAAAAATTCATGTCTATGAGCAAGTTTTCACACAAGCGTAATGTTTTGTTGAATCAAGTTGTAGCTTAAGGATGTTTGCTCTCTTGCACTGTATTTACACAAGTCGTCTTATTCTCATGCGAGTTCCGCTGACAGTATGAAACTGGCTAAGTTTATTTTAGCATCATAACGAAAATAGAAATTTATTTTAAATTTTAGCCACTTTTTTACCAAAAAAAAACAATAGGTATTGTGGCTAAACTTCACAAGGCATTAGATAGGTACTAATTATTGTCAGAATACTTAAGTTTATACTTCCCTGTACATCTGTACACCACAGTTGCGTTTGCCCAGTAGGTATCTAGTCAGGATTGGGCATCCATGTCATCATTAACATTATCTGCAACCCGACTTCGCATGTTGTCTAGGATAGGCCACACTATTCGGTTAAATTCGGGCAACATGATATTCCTGTCTCTAGTAGCCGGCGAGTTGCAAAACGTCTCCTTAGGTAGGTACTTCCATGCCATTTTGTTGCGCACCAAAGTGCGCGACAGCCATTACTCGTCTCATTTGGTCCATCATCGCCTTGTGCGTGCATTGGTTCATACTTCTGATGTCGGAAACACGAGGGCTTCCTTCCATATACCCTCGTACTTGTGGGCTTATCGTGGGTTATGCATGCACGAGGCAGGTAACTTATGCCGTTTTAGAGATATTCCATTGTCCAATTCTAGTAGCAATTTGACGCGCCAATTTGAAATCACTTTTACTATTCACTAGCCTGATACTTTTAGACGCAACTCCACCGGCACCAATCATGCAACTCATGACCAATCAATTAATATCAAAGACCTTATAATTCGTAGTAAGAAATACGTATAAGGTCTTTGATTAATATATATTAGTCTATGCTCATGACACTTCATCGCGATCCGGTCTCCAGTTCAAAGATTACTATTCAAGTCAACCCCGCGCTGCCGCGCGCCTTCGCTTTTCCCTCCAAAATGTCCGTCACGTGTCACTTTGCTCTAGGATTCAAATCCTTCACTAGCATCGGACACTGGAGAAAACTAAGTGTTGCCAATCGAATAAAATCTTATTGAAATTTGAATCAGAAGCCAAATGCTGCCAATTAAACAAAACTGAATTAATAAGTTTACAAGCGATATTTCTTCGTTCCCAACCATTAATCATTTACCTTCCTCCGATATATACATGAGGATATTGTAGTAATTTGTACTAGAAGTGTAAATGCTAGAAATATAAATGTACAGCCTATAAGTAATTTATATTGTTTACTACCGCCCACTTTGAATGATAATAGCTGTTTCGACATGATCTATAACGTGTTGACATAGTCAAATGTACTTTAAAATCATGCTTCATTTATTCAGTCACCTTGTAGACTGTATTTTATTTATTTCTCTGAACTATTTTCTTCTGAATGAACCCAAATTTAAAAGCAGTGTTCTCGTTTACAAAGATGGTAGATTTTACTAGGGTAAACATCGTAATTTTACCGTTATCCCAATTAATTTGGAGTCAGTGCAACATGTTTTCTTCCATACTTCTTTAATATCTAGTTGTTATCATAGTCAGGTGGTCAACCCCTTTCTAGTCATACTACACAGTCCATCCACCGATATCATGACTTACTGTCCTATGACCCCTAGACGGGGCAGACAGAGGGCGTCCACATAATGTCTTCCATCGCGATCGGTCTTGAGCTTCACTTACCTCGCTCCACGTCATTCCGATGCTTGCCGCTTCAACCAACACCGTGCGGGGCCACGCCTTCTTTTCCCTTGGGAATGCCAGTCCAAAGCTTGTTTGGGTATATGGTCGGGGCCCTATCGGAGTGTTAGGTTCAATCCATATCCACTTGCAACGCTTGATCTGGCGGTCGATCTGCAGCCTAATTGTTTAAGTAAATTCGGCAACGGAAACAATCTGTTTCTTTCCCAAAAACACACACATACACAAAAAATTTGAATCTTTATTCAACTTTTTTGTGTATGTTTTGGGAAAGAAACAGATTGTTTCCGTTGCCGAATTTACTTACACAATTAGGCTGCTGGTTCTCGTGTCATTTCTTCTGGTTCTTTTGGATTTGACTTGAGATTTTATGTGTGACCTTCCACGTTTCACACCCGTAAAGCAGCACACATTGGACCCGAATATCTTGAATTATCCTTCGGGTCATTTTCACCGATTGCCAGTCAAGTCTCAGCTGCGCGAAGCTAGCTCGGGCTTTGGCGATCCGTGAAGAGATGTCCTCTTCACTAATCCAGTATCTGACACGATATCATAACCTAATGATATACTGTTTAATTTCAGGCAACGAAATCCGTAATATCGCTGCTACGGTACTACAGATGGAACAAGTTCTCCATTCTGTACGAGGAGTCGTGGGTCACGGTGGCGCTCACACTAGAGAACCACGCAAAGAAAAATAATATGACAGTGAACCACCGGCGGCCGGTGATTGACGGCTTCAAGTGCTGCGAGGAGAAGATGACCTGCTGCGCACCTGGCTTCTGGTACCAGTTCATACAGGATACCAAGAATAAGACTAGAAGTGAGTGCCTCAGGGTTTTTTAACTAACCTTCCTTCCAGCTACACATTGGCCGCGCCTACTCGAAGCAGCCCTTGAGGTTATGCGTTTAGATCGACTCGCCACATTTTATTGGGTGGTATCGGCGGCGCCTCCCATCTTCAGGCATGGATATCTTTCTTTTATTTTATTAATGGTCTAATGTGGCAGATAGATTAGTGCGCCTGAACCAAAAAGGATCTTAATCCTTCGTGTATAGGATAAGGGCAGACAGCTCTGTTATTGTCTTCATGATTTTCACACATTAGCAGTGTCTTAAGGATGGCAAAGCGTCTATATTGCAGACTTCTTAAAAGGGGCTACTTACTACTTACAGAAGTATCATTGCCACCCACAAACCGAAAAGGTCTCTAGCACCTTTAAGTAACGGACTTTCGGTCGGGTGGTTTAGGTTTCAATCCAGGTGTAAATTTAACAAACTTATCTTATTTTCAGTTTACGTGTTCTTGGGCTCGCCGTCGGGCCTCATAGATATGATGACGGCGATGGAATCTCTCCATCTGTTCTCCAAGGGCGAATATATGGTTATTTTCGTGGATATGATGACTTATTCGCCAAAAGAAGCCCTGAAGTTCCTTATAAGTGAGTAAACAATATGCTTTCAAAATAAAATTATCGCTCAAAGGAAAAAAAAAGTTAACGTAACTAAGTACCTACTATAATTTCTACGTATTTGTTTGTAGTGTTAAATAGTTCCGTTTTCCTTATTGTTTTAGCTAAACCGTCATCACATTGTTCGCAAGGCGTAAACATTACAATTGCAAATCTAATTGAAACAGAAATTATTTATGTGACTGTATTTATTCTGATTTATGTGTTTTGCACACGAGGGTGTTACATGTAATGTTCATTCACTTTGGTGCATTCTTGCGGTGTGTTGTAGGCAGCTCATTATGTTTATTCAGTTTAAGAAACTATAAAAAACCATAATCACGACCGATACAATCTTCTTCTTTGAGTTGATGAAGATGACTAAACAATAAGCCATTCAATTTTGTTTAGCCGTATTCTATAAACGCCGCGCCCTTTGCCAAAGAATTATAAGTACGATCTGATATATGACTGTAACTTTGGCATGGTACAGGTAGAAGTTCTGCGACCATCATTTAATGGGACGATTGTTTCAGTGGGAAAAACAAAAGAGCTATATCTATGCTTCTGGGCTCAAAGGGCGTAAAGCACAAAACAACATGGGTTTATTGTGATATACGCCCTTTGAGCCCAGAGGTATCGATATGGGATCGATACGAGTATAATAGAATAGTTATTTGTGCAACAAGAGAGCAAAGTTGGTTTTTGCCGCGAGTGTTGATTTTGAATCCCGAGTAAGCGAAGGATTCTATATTTGAATCACGAGCGTAGCGAGTGATTCTAGATTAGAATCCTGAGTGCAGCGAGGGATTCAAAGACACGAGATGCAAATAACTTTGGTCTCGTGTAGCACATACAACTTTTCACTTCAGCAGCGAGAACAAATAATCTAAAGGTAAAAAATACAACTTGGTAATATTTAAACCACATGTATATTTGTAAAAATTAAAAGTTAAAAGTAAAATTATTGCAGTTTTGCAAATTAAAAGTACCTATCAGTTTTGTTTGGAACCAATGGAACCGATATTGTTGTTTTAGCGACTTCAGTTTGAGTATTCACTGATTCGCTTTTTACATACTGCTTCAATTCTTCCGGTGTTAAATTGCAGACATCATCACTGGATTCACTCATATTTATTTATTATTATTTTAATAATATCCAACGTGTATCGCACTTTGTAGCTAGCGAACAGAAGAAGAAAACAATAAAAATTTAAAGCCCGCTATTTTTAAAGATGCGTTCGGAAATTGCACTATTACTAAATTATTCTGTCACAATAAAGATTGTTAAAACTTTAAATAATTATGTAGATACATGATAAACTTCGTATTTTTTACTTCAACATCTCTTTATTTGATTATAAAAAAATATAATTCGATTATTAAGAGAAAAGTATAATAATTACATTTTTATCCCACCATCTCGGAAAGAGTATTTTTAATCTTCAATATCTGAGTGGAAAAGCCGTTTTTATTCACTAGAGGATAAAGTAAATTGAATTTAGAACATGTTTGTGAATTAAAAAAAATATTAAACCTATTTACTGCTACCTCTATGGTGCCGAATATATCAAACAACTTTTTTTTAATTTGTTAAAAACTCAGACTCGGAACCTTCTTGGTGTTCTTTTTTCAATTTGCTTTGTACGCGGTTCTAACCATCTCCCTCTCTCTCCAACATTCACGCCAAGGGAATCCGATGAATCGGTACAACTATTAAGTATGACAGATAGTTTACCGAAAAACAGTACACAAGCTTATAGGTTAAATGCTCTAAGTACACAAGTGACTAACACCAATATTACAGTACCAAACAAAAATATTACACTCAATTTAAATAACTGTAGCAACGTTACTTTAAAATTTTCTTAATTATACCTTAGTATTATTTTGTTATAATTTAAAGATTATTCTGTAATACTTACCTGGCATAATGTAGTAATTAATACCTAAACTGAAATAAAAGTGTACCTATCTTGTGATTGTAAACGTTTTTTTTTTTGCATTTAGTCATTTCCTCGCTGAGGTGGAATAAAAAGTTACGTGTTGCACTCGAGTGCAAAGATTTTTCACCTCGTGCTCTTTTGATTCCCTCGCTAGCGCTCAGGATTCTAATTTTCTAATTTTAGAATCCTTCGCTTGCTCGATCTTGCTCATCAAAATTGAACACGCCTATTATATATGGCATTTGAAAATCGAACTTCGAATCGACTTGTTTCTATCTCTCGCTCTTTTCGTATCGAAGTGAAAGTGACAGAACAAAGTGAAGTTCAAATCTTTCGAATGTTGTGAGTAGACCCAGCACTGACTCGGCATTTAAAAAAAATAATTAAAAAGTTACTTTGTCTCCCGCTCGCAGCAAAATCGAATTTTGCTCACTATCTTTAAGCAGCAAAACCTGCTTGTTTGAGGTGCTGAGGTGAAAATATAATTATTATACTAACTTCTGCTAGCGGCTTCGCCCGCGTGGAAAGTGTTGTCATATCCCAAAGGAACATATTGTACCGGAATGAAAAGTAGCCTATGTCTCTGGAATAGCTCCAGACTATAATCTATCGCTGTGCCAAATTGCATGCAGATCCATTCAGAAGTTTTTGCGTAAAAGAGTAACAAACACACTCACAAACTGTCGCCTTTATAATATAGTGTGATTATAGTAATCTAAACATATAAAAGAAGAAAGTGACTGACTGACTGACTCACTCACTGACCATCAACGCACAGTCCAAACGGCTGAAGCTTCAATCATGAAACTTGGCATGTAGGTTCCTTTGGTAGTGTAGGTGAGCACTAAGAAAGGATTTTTGGAAATGCCACCCCTAAGGGCGGGAAATAGGGGATGAATGTTTGTATGAAAATCCGTCAGTTTTAAAGTTAGAATGTTCATATTTTGGGTTTAGGCTGAAGATTAAAAAATAATTTTCACGTTTCTCAGGGATTTTGAAAATTCCACCCCCATGAGAGTGACAAGGGGGATGAAGTCATGGAAATAATGAAATCTTCTAGAGACTTGAAATTTTGCACATGGATACTTTATACTGTGCAGGCATCCACTAAGAAAGGATTTCTGTGAATTCCACCCCTAAGGGGCTGAAATAGGGGATGAAAGTTTGGTGATCCTTAATTAAATAAATAAATAAATATGAAAGTCGGTCAGGATTGAAGTTCGGATCTTCGAATTTTGGGTTTGGGCTGAAAATTAAAATCTTACATAAACATCTAAACATACTAATATCTTCTTCTTCTCTTATAAACATATAAAAGAAGAAAGTGACTGACTGACTGACTCACTTACTGACCATCAACGCACAGGCCCCAAACGGCTGAAGCTTCAATCATGAAACTTGGCATGTAGGTTTCTTTGGTAGTGTAGGTGAGCACTGAGAAAGGATTTTTGGAAATGCCACCCCTATGGGCGTGAAATAGGGGATGAAAGTTTGTATGAAAATATGTCAGTTTTAAAGTCAGGATCTTCATATTTTGGGTTGTCAGCCTGACAGTATTACTGGCTGCTGATTTTTGTCAAACATTTCCAATAGTTCCGCGAGGAACAGGTGCGGATGAAATTATGGCGTGTCTTAAGAAGTCCTCTCTGTGGTCTTCATTAAAAATACATAAACTATCCAAAAATATGAGAGTACACTTAAAGGGTGAAGTCGCTGCTGGTCATTTTTCGGGACTATTACTAAAACTCGGAAATGGTATTTATGCAGAAAATTATGGTTTGTTTTACCACCTGACCTTTGCACTGTTGTAACAACAGTTCAGAGTTGATAGATGAAATTTATCCGGATGTTGCTTGCATATAACACAAATCTTTGGAATGGTTGTGCGAAAGGGCAAAATTAATAACATGTTGTTGAAATCATTTGAAGGCGAAGAAATGCTCTACAGCTCGATTGACACTGTAGTAAATCCAGACGAGGCCGTCCATTATCCTGTAGAGTTCTTGAACACTCAAAACACATCAGGTTTCCCTTACCATAAGCTTTTACAGCGTGTTGGTACACCAGTAAGGTTGCTGTGAAATTTAAAACCCCCTAAACTTTGTACTGGAACTAGGATACAAGTCAAAGCTTTGTCGCGTAATGTGGTAGTGGCAACTATTTTGACCGGACCTTCTCAGGGTGAAACTGTGTTCATACCACGAATTCCATTGATTCCTAATGATCTTCCCTTTGAATTCAAGAGACTGCAGTTTCCTTTGAAAGTCTGCTTCGCCATGACAATTAATAAGGCTCAAGGACAAACCCTGAAGTATGCTGGTGTAGATTTGAGGGAGAAATGTGTATAAAATTCGGTAAGGAGAAGCATGTAGTCTACGCGTGCGAAGCCGCGGGCAAAAGCTAGTACAATAATAAATAATCTATATTTGAACAAAGATGAGTACCATTTCTTGCCAAAAGTTAGAAAAATATATGAGGTAAATAAAAAGAATACAAATACAATGTAAATATATATATCATAAAGATACATAGATACATAAAGGATAAAACATTTTATTTATAAAAATGTAGACTGTTAATAAAATACTGTTCTACATACAAAGTATAGTATATAGTATAGTTAGTAGTTTTTAATTTAAGTATAATTACTAACTAGCTTATAAATAAACTAATCTAAAATATGGCGTCGAATAATTCCTGACGGTTGTTCACTGGTATTGTGCCCAAAAGACTGGCAGCATTGCCACTTTGTATGGCAATGCTTATCCTCTGAACAAGTAACAGCCAGCCCTTGGATCACGAGAAGTAAAGGATATTAAATGAATTAAGTTTTACAGAAACGGAAGATCGAACGAAGCTAACATGTCCGAACACGCTGGAGTTCAAGAAGCGAGCTCAGTCACTCCTGGTGGTGGTGTCTTCCGAGCCAGCCAGCAGCTACGAGGTCTTCACCAACAAAGTCCGCAAGTACAACACCATGGACCCCTTCAATTTCAAAGACTCCTTATTCGGGCTTAAATTTAATAAGGTAGTTGATTTAATTTTGGAAGCTCAAAACCATATTTGCATGAGATGTCTCATGCAAATATGGTGGTCTGTATTAAAAATGAGTACAAATAGTTTAACCATTTTTTTCCCTGTAAACACAGATGTACACCCTAAAAATAGCTGCTTTTATTTGAGGAATAAAATAATAAATTATTAGACGAATTACGTGTATCTCAACATATTTTTTTGGTTACAGTTTGTTTCCATCTACGCTGCTTATTTGTATGATTCGGTGAAACTTTACGCGATAGCTTTGGACGAAATCATAAAGGAAGAGACTCGAACAGAAATGTTGACGATGGACAAACTGAATATTATCGCCAAGAACGGAACGCGTATCGTCGCCAAGATGATTCAAAGTTCACCATACAAAAGTGAGTATGACATGTATTATTTTTATGGGACTTTCGACTTGCACAACCAGAACTGGTTCCATATTATACATATTATAATAAGGCTTAAAACATCGAAGTATTAATAAAATGAATATCATCAATTATAAGGTATATCGGGCATGTCCATTCGGCTGGACGAGCGAGCCGACTCCGAGGGCAACTTCTCCGTGCTAGCCTTCAAGCCGACCAAGTACCGGGACGGCGACGTCAACTGTACCTCCAGCATGATCCCTGTGGGACACTTCCAGCATCAGAATAAAAGAGAGTTTCCTGTGAGTCACATCTTCATCGTGTCGACAAATTCTATGAAATTACCATTAAAATCCAGTGGTAACACAAGGGTTAATTTTCCAGGAATATAAACTCAACCCTCGTCTACCAATCGACTGGCCCGACAGCGTCAAACCCGAAGACGAGCCTTCATGCGGTTTTCTGAACGAGAAGCGTCCAAAAGTGTTTTATTTTCCACACCATATGGGTGTGGCTGACTCTGGCTTGGCCACCATCAGGGATTTTAATTTTAATAACACAAATATTTAGTCGCTAATTAGTCGAAATTAGTCGCCAAATATCAGATTTAGTCGGTCACTGGTTCAAAAGTTAGAAGGGTTGTTAGGTGGCCGATCTGGAGTCACTCCCCCCGGCTTGGCCACATTTATATCTCAAAAACTAGGGCACCTAGCGAAGATCTGTTTTCACCCAGATTCAGTCGCCAATTAGTCGAAATTAGTCGCCAAATTAATTAATAATTAGGTATTTTTAACATTTTACTGTAAGTTCATTAATTTTTAAGTAATAAATAATATTATATTTCGACAACAGAAGTTTTATTATTCTAACCTTAATTAGAACCAAATGGTGTCATATTAGGTATCTCAGTAGGTATATACATCTTTGATTTAAGATTATTAGGTATGTATTTTCAACCGACTTAAAAAAAGGAGGAGGTTCGCAATTCTTCGTAATCTTCTTTTTTATGTTTGTTACCCGATTTCTCAAAGAAGATTTGGAAAAATCTTCTTTTGTTTGAAAGAGGCTTCCCAGGTGGTATAATGGTCATCAAGTCAGGATCTGATGACGGGCTCCTGGAGAAATCAAGGGAATTCCTCAAATGATATAGGCATAAATATAGCGATTTTAGTATTTTCATCAACAATGCAATCATTTGTACTCAGAAAGTATAATTTGGAGTAGTGGAACTGTGAAACTCTAAATTCTAAATATGTCACGGGTATTAGATATCTCGAATAGTTAACCGAGATGCAGCAAATACTTATAAATTGTACTGATAAAAATGGCTTTGGCTATAAATGATTTTCATGGTAATTTGAGGTACCTACCAAAACTAAAAAGTGATGGATAAAAAACTTTTTCCAAAAAAAATTCGACTTGCAAAACAAAACACTACAAAGCGAAAAATTATAGGTCTACCAGAATCTCATGGCATTTTTTTTTCTTTTTAAATTGTGATTTTCATATGGCAATGTCAATTGTCACCTATCAAATCAAAGTACTTGATGTGTCAACCGCTGCTGAAATTTTTTGATATAATCTTGAAAATTTGTTATTTTTGTGAAAATGTCGAAAAAACCACTTCGATCTCAAGCGAGACATATTGTTTTCAATGTGTATCATAAAATAAGGGAAGAAGAAGGCGTAAATCAAACTCAATCTTTGATTTTAAAGTGCGTCGTAGAGTGGACCGGTAAGTTGGACTGACTTGTTTTGATACTTTTAGTTTATTTTATATTTTTCTTACTTTTTTATTGTGGATTTTTTTATTGCGTAACAAATTATACCTAATTAGCCAGATGTCATGTACAAAAATTATAATCATCCGTTTAGTCAATTTCGAGATGCAGCAATCGTGCAAACGTTACTGCAGCAGGATTTTAAATATCTTCGCAACCATAGCAAATACAATTATAAAATAAGTGGGACCATTTATTTCAAATTGATATCTAATTATTTAGTAAAAAACTATTTAGAACATTTACTTTACACATTATGTAACATTTACCTATATGTAACATTGGTACACTAGTATATAACCTTAAAACTTAAAATATATTAGTAATTCAACAATTAACAAATAATTTTATTTTGAAAATTAATATAATTAATAATAATAATAAGTTACAAGTTTATACATTAAAATTAGATGTCAAAGTCACAACGACACGTCAAAAATCTGTCTTATAACTAGTCAAATAACCCGCCCCTAACTGTTCCCGGGGCAAAGGTGCCCATAACGCTTGCTGCATTGCCACGTTGGATGGCAATGGCTAACCTTTGCACCAAGAACGAGCCGGAGCGTGAGTCACCCGTTTTATCACGGAGCTTGTGCCCTATCTCACTAATGAGCCTCTTGGCCTCAGTGCCCCAACCACCCATGGTCTCAACGGCAATGGGTACAAAATGGTAGCGGCCCTCCAACGGTGCGTACTTCACCCTCTTCCTCTCAGCGGCGTTTTCCGCCGCCGCTGACGGCGAGAGGACGGTGCGACCAAGGTGGCTGGCGGCAACAGTGCTGACGCAAGTTGCGTCCCATATTAAGCACATTTTTTCTTACTTAATTTTTATTTCTTTCCATTACTATTATATGGTAAATCATAGGTCAGGGCACATAAAATGATGGCCGGAAGGAAATGGCAACAGTAATGTAACTGTTACTAATTCTTCGACAAGATATTGATTTTAACGGAGATTGAGAATCTTTGACGTAAGAAAAATATTAAGTAATACCCTGCAGTGGGACGTGTGTAGATACGGGAGTTTTTGTCGAGTGAAGTTCAGTGGCTGTTAATATTAATTATTTGCAAATTGATTCCTAGTGGATATTGTGATATATTATTGGTGTAGTTTTGTGTCTCAACTGTCTACGCAACTGGACAATTTGTAAAATCATTGACAGAAGCGATCTATTTTAATGTAGTATTGACTGCCTCTGCAAAGCTAACTGGGAAGAATGACTCGATACATTTTGCTGCCAAATACTCCAAAAACATTAGAATCTGTTGTCCATGAAGGATAATCCACTATGTCAGTAAGACCATAGAGGGTTTATGGTAGGTTCAGGTGCTTAGCAACATTCCTAACAATGGTTGTCAATATCTAATAAAAGTTGTGTTCTGTTCACTATATATATATTCCACTGTGTTATCATTATACTTTAACTCCCAACAGGTTTTGGGCCCAGCCCATGACTTGCTTGGCATAACGTATTATCTCTGTAAATTTAAACTTTTGCGGACATATATATACGAAAATGCAAGCCGTTACATTTGAGAAGTTGTCAGGCCAGTCCAACTATGGGACTTGGTCTTTCTCGATGGAAATGTTTTTGACAGACCTGGATTTATGGGAATGTTTAAATGAGGATTTTGAGGCAAAAACGGCGGAGGCGATTAAAAAAGACGCCAAAGCTAGGAGTAAGATCTGCCTTATGTGTTCAGAGAAGATCTACCCCCTCATTATGCAAACTAAAACGGCGAGGGATACTTGGGAGGCGCTACGACGAGCCTATGCAGATGGAGGTTTGCTACGGAGGCTGAATTTACTTCGGAAATTATTCAATGTGAAGCTCACAGACTATAGCTCAACAGAAGAATATGTTAATGAGATCCAAGCCACAAGCCAGGCTTTGTTTAAGATAAAAGCTGGTCTGGATGACGAATTTATTGCAATTATAATGTTGGCTGGACTACCTGAAGAATTCAACCCTCTTGTAATGTCACTTGAGCACTCCAGCATGAAAATCACTACGGAAACAGTGATGGCAGCGCTTCTGAAGGAAAGTGAACGGAAGAAGACAACTACGAAGACAATGGACTCGGCGCTTGTTAGCAAGAAGGATATAATATGTCACTTTTGCAAACGGAAAGGCCACTTTAAGTGGCAGTGTAAGCAGCGCAAGTCTAAAGACAGTAAGGGCAATGTAACTTCTACCCAGGATAGTTCCAGTAAGGGTACTGCAGGTAATGTGTCGCTATTATTACAAAAGGATTTTGTTACTCTTTTATCGACAACCACAGAACCTATGAAATGGGTTATAGATTCCGGATAAACCTCACATATGACGTCGCAAAAACAAATTTTGGAAAATGTTAGTGCAGGAAGTTCAAAGTATATCACTACTGCTAACAATGACAAAATTGTTTCCAAATTAAAAGGTGATGTTTTTGCCATGGGGCGTAAAATTAAATTTGAGGATGTGTTGTTGCTGCCGGATCTAATTACTAACTTGCTATCGGTAAGTAAGATTTGTCATAATGGTTGCACTGTTGTCTTTGATGTTAATTGTTGTCAGGTTTTTATGAAAAATGATGTAACCATAGCTGGTAAACCATTGTTAACAGCACCACTTAAACAGGGTTTATATATTTTAGATCCGAAAGAGGCAGCGATGGTTCTCACGACTCCTTCAGATACTTCAAGTGCTCCAAGTGCGTATGACTTATGGCATAGGAGATTAGGTCACTTAAGTGGACCACTTATGGTCAAGTTGAAAGGCATGGTGAATGGTCTTTCGTTTGGAGAAGTGAACAAGGAACCATGTGTGGCGTGTTGCCAGGGTAAGCAGTGTGTAAAGAAATTTCCAAGGCGGAAACACAGTAAAAGGGCTAAGGGATTACTGGAACTAGTGCATTCTGATTTAGCCGGCCCTATGGAAGTTGAATCATGGGGTGGAAACAGATACTATCTGATTTTCGTGGATGACTATAGTCGAAAAACATTTGGCTATGTATTGAAATCCAAAACCCAAGTGTTTGCTAAATTTAAAGAATTTAAGGCGCTAGTTGAGAACCAAACCGGTAAAAAAATTAAGAAATTGCGTAGCGATAACGGAACAGAATATACCAGCAATGATTTTCTAAATTATTTGAAGATTAATGGAATAGTCCACCAGACATCAGTGCCGCACACGCCACAACAAAATGGGGTATCTGAGCGCACTATTCGCACTATTGTTGAGAAGGCGAGATGTATGGTGCATGAAGCTGGATTAAATAAGAAATTCTGGGGTGAAGCCGTTGGATGTGCCGTTTATTTGAAAAATAGATCTCCGACACTGGCTCTTGCGGATAAAGTTCCGGAGGAAGTGTTCACTGGAGAGAAAGTTGATCTTTCACACTTGAAGACTTTCGGATGTAAAGCTCATGTGCTGGTGAAAGATCATGGCCGGAGAAAGTTTGATTCCAAGACTGCTGAAATGATAATGACAGGATATGGTGAGAATCAGAAGGCATATAGGTTCATAAACATGAACAACACAAAGCGGGTAATTTTCGCTCGAGACGCAACATTTATAGAAAGGAATGTTGAGCCAAACAGAACGGCTCAGCCAGGTGTTCCTGAATTGACGAATACAAATGTTCAGCCAGTGGAAACTCCGTCTACTGTGGTGGTTCCGATTACTGATCAAGATATTCGTGAAGGAATTGTTATTACTGAGAGCAGTGTTGCAAATGTTCCCACGTGGACTGCTCCTAATCCAGTTAATAGCTTTCATGAAGTACGTGATGAAAATGAGATGATTGAAGAGGTGGTCACTCCCGAAGAGGCAAATCCGTTGTCAAGCCCGGAAGAAGATTTTTATGATGCCTCTGATTCTGGTTCGGATGAAAACGTTCGTGAACTAGAGATTCCAGAATGAAGATATCCTCTTAGGAATAGGCGTCCTAAACGTGATGAGGACATGGTCTATAATTTTCATGTAGTTGGTGATCCTGTATCTCTTAAAGATGCTATGCAACGCTCGGACAAAAATTTGTGGTTGCAAGCTATGAAGGATGAATATGATTCCCTTAAGGCGAATTCTACCTGGGAATTAGTTGATCAACCAATAGAAGTCAATGTGGTAAAATCAAAGTGGGTATTTAAACTCAAGACTGGCGGAGATGGTAGCGTACAGCGTTATAAGGCGAGATTGGTAGCTAAAGGCTACTCCCAGAAACCAGGAGAAGATTATTTTGAAACCTTTGCTCCTGTGGTGAGAATGTCTTCAATCCGTCTTCTGGTAGCACTTGCAGCTGAAAAGGATCTGCAGATACATCACATTGATGTGACCACGGCTTTCTTAAATGGTGAGCTTCAGGAAAATTTATATATGGAGCAACCAGAATGTTTTATTGAGGATGAACGCAAAGTTTGCAAGTTAAAGAAAGCAATATATGGTCTGAAACAAGCAGCTCATTGTTGGAACGAGAAAATCCATGGGCATATTATGAAAATGGACTTTATTCGATCAAAATATGATCCATGCGTTTATACAAAGAAAACTGAAGATGTTTTCTTAGCTATTGCGCTTTATGTCGATGATTTTTATATCTTTACAAATAAAATCGTCGAGGCGGAGAAAGTAAAGCGTCATATTGCAAGTAATTTCAAGATAAAAGACCTTGGAGAAGCCAGAGAATGTTTAGGGGTCCGAATTTTCAGAGATCAGAAAAGAAGTGAAATTATTCTTTCTCAAAGATCCTATATTGAAAAGATCTTGGAAAGATACGGAATGCAAGACTGCAAACCAGTGAGTACACCAGTTGAAACTAACGTTCACTTGAAGCCAGGAGAGAGGAATGAGAACGTTGAATATCAGGAGATTATAGGTTCTCTTATGTATTTGGCATGTAGTACCAGACCAGACATTTCGTTTGCGGTTACAATGCTGAGTCAATTTAATAATTTTAACAATTCAGCTCACATGGCAGCACTGAAACGTGTGCTGAGGTATCTGAAGGGGACGATTGATTTATCGCTTTGTTATAAAAAGTGTGACAAATCTTTGGTTGCTTATGCTGATGCTGATTGGGGAAATGGGCCTGATGGTCGTTCTTTTACAGGGTATTTCCTTATGTTTGGTGGTGCTGCTGTAGCTTGGCAAGCTCGCAAACAGCGATGCGTAGCATTGAGTACTGCCGAGGCAGAATACATTGCTCTTTGTGAGGCTGCTAAAGAAGTTGTAAATATGAAAGGTTTATATGCTGAACTAACTAATCGGACAGAGACTGTGATTGTGTTTAGTGATAGTCAAAGTGCTAGTATGTTAGCGTATAGTCCTGCTATCGGCAAAAGGTCTAAGCATATAAATATAAAATATCATTTTGTTAGAGAGTTGGCTGATAGTGAGGTGATCAGGATCAATTATTGTCAGACTGATGTAATGCCTGCAGATATGCTAACTAAAGCAACAGTGCGTCTGAAACATATGTTCTGTAGCAGACATATGGGATTAAGTGGGGGTGTTGTCCATGAAGGATAATCCACTATGTCAGTAAGACCATAGAGGGTTTATGGTAGGTTCAGGTGCTTAGCAACATTCCTAACAATGGTTGTCAATATCTAATAAAAGTTGTGTTCTGTTCACTATATATATATTCCACTGTGTTATCATTATACTTTAACTCCCAACAGAATCTGTTACATCCGCATTCTAATGCATACTAAAGAATAAATATAAGATCCAAAACTCTTTCCAAAGACCTTTCAGCCACAAAAGGTCCTAGCAACCAGGCCATAAAACTTACATAAAAAAAAGTTTATATAAATAGACTGATGATGATGAATGACTTTAAGTAACATGATACATTTTATTATTTTTTACAGACTTTATACATAAAGGGATTGGTTTTGAATATGTTAAATGCCAATGAAAAACCATTTTGATGGAAAGAGATGACATAAAACTACAAAGATACAAGTTTTTAAAATACCAGTGGAGTTCATGGAATCGTATTCTAGTTTTCTAGTTCTGAATGAGGTTTTAAGTTATTAGTATGATTTAAATGATTTAGAATAAATTAGTACATAAATTAATATTCAAGTGATTTTTTTTCTATGTTAAGAACCCGATGTATAACAACATTATTCATACACATACGTATAATACTCACAGTGGATCTTTGTGTCTCTGAATTTGTTGCAAGACCCGTAGTAGGTTTTTTGTGTCAATGTTGAAGGTGAAGATAGCATTGTATAACTCTCTTTCACTCGCTTATGTATGTCAAATCGTCCTATCTCGCTTACTCTATGCAGTATACTCGATGACAAACTGTTTCTTACGCAATGGTTGGCAGGACCAAGTTCAAAGACACAAAGATCCGCTGTGACTACTATAATATAGGTACCTCATGTTCATTAATACTACAGACATAAATAAAAATTAAACAGTATCAAGATCGTTTAATCCAATTTCCCCAGTATTGCACACAACAAATTTTTTATTTCCACATTTGCCATGAGATTCTGGTAGACCTATACTTTCTTTTTCGGTGTCGGTGTCGAAAAACGGGCACCAAATGGGTAACGAAGACACCGTCTTCAGAAAAGAAAATTATTTTTGCTTTGTAGTGTTTTGTTTTGGAAGTCGGTTTGATTTTTTTGTTACGTATTGTAGTAGGTAAGTATATTTTACGCAATAGGTAGGTGCTTACAATACTTTTTAACGTAGGTATAAGTATTTTTTTAATTTAATAAAGGTACGATACTTTTAACGTATTAGCATAGATAATATAATATGTACTAGCATAGGTACAGGTGCCTCATCCCATACAAAGAAACCGTGCAGAAACCTAGCGTTTTTCTTCTGATTGAACTGATTATTTTTGTACATCGATCGCGTGCGGTTCCGTTCCACGGCGATAGTTAGTAGCCGGCAAGCATGGCAAACCCAAGACGTTTGTGACAAGACATGATAAAATTTGTCCATGTCTTACAATTTGTCATTTATGCTAGCACGGGTCAACCATGTGACATATTTTAAAGGCGCGAAATGCCTTTTTTGTTGCTTCCCGGCGAGCACGGCCTACTGTACCATGGCTTGAGTCACACATTTCATCGCAATTTGGGCGATAAAGTAATTTTGTCTTAAATACTAGTACCGGTGGCGTGAGAAAATTTCGTGACGTTTATTTGGGACTCATCGGGTCTTAATTGCTAATACGGGCGCACCCATTTTGTCACAAATGTCACATTTTGACAGATGATTGAGAAAAATGTATCACTTTCGTTCGGAGGTGGTGATAAAATTGTACAGTTGAAAAAAAAAATATTTTCCTTCTAATTACTGCACCAAATGGCAATAAATTTATTTTGTATGTGGTGATCAATGCTTATTAATTAATTGAAATGTTACAGGATCTACATTTAATTTTATATTATTCTAATTTTTAATTATTATTTTTATTTTCATTATAATTTTTTTTATTATAATTTTCTTTTATACCATATTCTTCTTACTTTCTACATTTTTAAATGTTTCTTAAATAAAATCTTCAAAAAACATTTAAAATATAAAAAATAGGGGCCTACCGGTATTGGTCCAAGCTATTATATTTTTTAGTAAATCTTTCTAACAAACACTTAATATGTTATCAAACAAACAAAGAAAAATAAAGTGTGCATAAGTCTATGGTCGTGGGTCAAATATTAATTTATTCCCAACAAAATTAAAAAGTTGTTTAGCTTTATGAACGGCATACTTTTTTACGTATTATTTTATTTGGTCGTCTATTCAAATTATGTCGCACTATGAAGTCAACAACAAGAAAAGCAAGTCGCGCCTGTAAATTATGTCACATGGTTGTCCCGTGCTAGCATTTAAGACAAATTTTAAGACATGACATATTTTATCATAACTTGTCATGACCGAGTCGAAAACCAAGCAATGGAAAAAAAAAACTTGTAATTCATGTTGGGATGCTGCTAACATGGGGGTAGCAAAGGGGGGGGGGCTAAATTTTGGTTATTTTTGGCCTAGGACATACCGTTTTCGAGATATCATTTTGGAAATATGCAAAATAAAATAAGATACGGAGGCCCATAATTCGGCAACAGTGCGTCGTAGGGTTATGCTTCTCAGAACATAAATGGTTTTTATGGCCAAGGTTAAACCGAAACTACAATAAAATTGGAAAATTTCCGAAAAAGAAAAAAATAAACGTCAATAAGTTATGCCACAAGTCAAGAAAATATCTCACGCCGCCGTGCTAGCATTTAAGACAAAATGAGTTTATCGCCCAAACTGTGATTAAAAGTGTGACTTAAGCGATGTCACAGTAGGCCATGCTCGCCGGGCAGGTAAAAAGGCTTACCCGTTTCGGTTTTTTTCTTTTAATATATATATATATAGTGAAGATTTGTTTTTTAGTATTTTTTTGCACGTTTTTACAGTTTCATTGCACCAAATGTTACAACACAAATTTAAACAATCGAGTGGAATGCCTCAGAACTTTAAAACCACGCCATCTATTAGCATCAATTTTAAATGATCCGTTCAAATAATCTTTGACATGTGAATTAAGAGCAAAATAATTTCCATAATTTTGTGCTTAGTTAAACAAGAACATACAATTTTTATGTTTAATTCCAGAATATGTTAATTTTACACACAATTCAATAACAAAACGGTGCATATCTCGCCATCTAGTAATATTTGTTTGAACCAAATTTTCTTTCTTAGCGGCTGGGTCCCCGTGCCAGCATAGTATTAGGTTAGGTTAGGTAAGGCAACAGAAGTTGTATTATTCTAACGTAATTTAGGCCCTAATATTATAATTTGCTAAAACAGTTGTATGCGACTGTACATCTTGACACTAAATAGACCAAGAGCAAGGTTTAATGTTTTCAAAGAAGATTAAGCAACTCTAACCTAGTAATATAAAACATAAAAATATATATTTTTCGGAGGAAGGTAAATGATTAATAGTTGGGAACGAAGAAATATCGCTTGTAAACTTATTAATTCAGTTTTATTTAATTGGCAACATTTAGCTTCTGATTCAATTTTTAATTAGATTTTATTCGATTGACAACACTTCATTTTCCTTATGTCAAAATACTTGAATTCGATTGGATGTTCAAATCGGTGGTTTTGCCGGATGTGTGCTTGAGCCAATAATAAAGCGGCGAGCGCCATACTTGGCGATCTGAGTGGGGTCTCCCGCCAATGCCCGCCATTGTGGTGCTGGAGTTAGAAAGAAAACGCGCGGACACGCGTTTGGTGTTTGAAAAAGAGTTTGGAGGAATTCTTAAGTAGCGTGTATAAACTTGACAAAGTGTGGTTTTGTTGAAAGAAAGCGAAACGATTGGTGGCCGAATCCACTGCTTCGTTGTTGGATCAAGGACTATCTCTGAAACGGCATTAGTTACCTGCTTTGTGCACGCATTACCCACGATAAGCCCACAAGACCGAAGGTACCTATATGGAAGGAAACTCTCGTGTTTCCGACATCAGAAGTATGAACCAATGCACGCACAAGGCGATGATGGATCAAATGAGACGAGTAATGGCTGGCGCGCTCTTTGGTGCGCAACAAAATGGCATGGAAGTACCTACCTAATGGAGACGTTTTGCAACTCGCCGGCTACTAGAGACAGGAACATCATGTTGCCCGAATTCAACCGTATAGTGTGGCCTATCCTAGACAATATGCGAAGTCGGGTTGCAGATAATGTTAATGATGACATCGATGCCCAATTCTGACTAGATACCTACTGGGCAAACAACTGTGGTGTACAGATGTACAGGGAAGTATAAACTTGAGTATTCTGAAAATAATTAGTACCTATCTAATGCCTTGTGAAGTTTAGCCACAATACCTATTGTTTTTCTTGGTATAAAGTGGCTAAAATGTAAAATAAATTTATAACACAATGTATCTTTATTATTTACGTATTATAAGGTCTTAGGTGTAATCTTGAGGAATAACCAGCGTTGTATATAATACAAGTATTAGAGCGGACGTCACACGATCGCAGCGTGCGCGGCGCGATCTCTCTCGGTACGTAGCCTGGAGTCGACTGGCCACGCGAGCCCACAGACTACTTAGAGATACTAGAGAACGACAGACCACAGAACATATATACGCTAAGAGAGAGAAAATAAAACTACGTTAAGGTGGAACCACATTTACGTGGCGTCGCGCATACTGGCGTGGGGCTGAGTGTGCACACTACTTAGAGCATAGGTTAAATGCTCTAAGTAGGCACACTAAGCTTGAAGTAAAAGAATATACCCGCAATAATTAGGTTTTATTTAACAAAATTCAACATGTTTTTACAATGACACAATCAATCCTGACAATAAAGTTTCTTCTTTTTTTTTAAGACGTTCAATGTTGACCAAGGAGTTTATAATATATTACTACATTCTCCTGGGCTTATTTATTGTGCCACGTAGTCAGTAAGATGAGCAGGCGGTCGTCGTACTCTTTCAGAACGACGCAGAGTCGTCTCCGGCGTAATGTTCTGTGGCTGGACCATTTCATTCTGGCCATCTGTGTTACGATCGACTGCATCGATGAATTCGTCGTCATCATTGGAATCAGCTTCATCCATTTCTAATAATTCCCCAGCAGGAGCTAGGTGTCGATTAGATACGACAACTTCTCTACCACTGCTCAAACGCACACGAGAATGTTGAGGGTTACTTTCCAGTGTCTCTACTTCTTCAACCAGTGGATCATATTTGCTGGTTCGATTATGTTTTCGCATTAATACCTTCCCTGGGACGTTTAGCCATGTAGGCATCGACTGGCCACTTGAGGATCTCCTGGCGTGAGAGAACATCCGCTCATGGGGTGCACTGTTTGTAGCCGTGCAAAGAAGTGATCTTATAGAATGCAGAGCCTGAGTTAAAACTGACTCCCATTTGGTTATAGGCAGATCACGGCTTTTCAAAGCCAATTGTACTGTTCGCCAAATAATTCCATTGTATCTCTCCGTTTGTCCATTACCCTGAGGATTGTACGGTGTAGTGTAGCTCGTGGCAATGTATTTCTGGTGAAGAAAGTCTTTCATCTCTTTTGAAAGAAAAGAAGTACCACGATCTGAGTGTACGTAAGTTGGCATTCCAAATAGAGAAAATAGATCAGTCAGTTTATTAATTACCGTGTCCGTGCTCAAGTCTGAGCAGGGATATGCAAATGGGAATCGAGAATATTCGTCCACAATCGTAAGGATATAGGTATCGATTGTTCCCAGTGCCATCTGAGGGAAGTGGACCTTTAAAGTCTATCGATATTCTTTCGAACGGGGCCATCGCTTTTATTAGTTTGCCTGTGTTTTGTTGGAAACGAGGTTTCACTTCTGCACATATAGGACAATTCGCCGTAATACGTTTAATCTCTTCTGTGGAATAAGCTAAATTTTTGCTTCGAACCCAGTGAAGCATTCTTGTTACTCCAGGGTGACACAAGGTTTTATGCAGTTCTTTGAGCTCATTTTCTGAACTGTGTACAGAGGCTACTAATGGTGCATTGGCTCTTGATAAAGCATCAGCTGCTATATTTTCCTTTCCGGGGCGATAAACTATATCAAAGTTGTATTCAGAAAGTTCTAATCGCCAACGTTGTATTTTGTCGTTTTTAATTCTTGACGAATGCTGCTGATTGAACATGAATGCGACCGATTTTTGGTCAGTTATCAGTTTAAACTCTCGTCCGATCAGGAATTGTCTCCATTTCCGAAGACATTCGACAATAGCTGCGGCCTCCTTCTCTATAGCGGGGTGATTCCGCTCGCTACTGTGAAGGCTTCTCGAAAAAAATGCAACAGGTCTGCCTTCTTGTGACAGAGTTCCCGCTATAGCATAGTCTGATGCGTCAGTTTCAACAACAAATTGTATGTTGTCATCAATCGCGTTTACTGCTGATCTAGCTATCTCTTGCTTAAGAGCGTTAAAAGCATTTACTGCATCAGAATCAAGAGGGAATATGCCTTGCGAAACGAGGGACTGAATTTTATGAGAGAATCTTGGGACATGAGCGATGCCGAGTCTGAAGGCAGAGGCAGCTCTAATAGTGGACGTAGACGATCCGGGTCGGGTTTAATTACTCCATTGTTTATAGATAATATATCCTAGAATACTTATCTCCTTCAATGAAAATTCACTCTTTTCAAGATTCAGGGTAAGGTTATACCGTTTGGCAGTATCCAGAAAACGCTGCAATTTTTGATCGTGGTCAGCTTGAGTTGTTCCACAGATTGTTATGTCATCCAAATATGCGTATACTCCTTTAAGTTCTTCTTTCGCAATTATATTATTGACAGTTCTTTGAAAAACCGCTACTCCGTTGGTAACCCCGAATGGTATTCTTCGAAATTGGTATAAATTACCTTCTGCTTCAAATGCTGTATAAGGTTTTTCTGTTTCAAGAATCGGAATCTGATAGTACGCACTTTTCAAGTCAATTTTGCTGTACACGCTATGTTTGGCTACCTTAGAAACTATTTGTTCAATACTTGGTAAAGGGTAAGCATCTAGTTGCGTGTATCTATTTACTGTCTGAGAGTAGTCAATACACATTCTTTTTGGGTGCTAATTAAGGCAGCTTCTTTAAAATGTCATTCTCGTCTGCAAATATATTTAGTTGTCTAATTAATTAATAGGTCAGCGACAAACTTTTAGCGTCTAATAAATGGTTTATAAGCGACCATATATTGTAAAACAAGCTACTGTTAATATGACGCAACATGGTGATAATTCTTAAGCAACTCAATTTGTGATATGTCTACTCATTGCTAGCTTCTAATAAGTGTATCAACTTCATCTATAAAATAATATCAACGTACTCTAATTTCATAGAGTCACCTTTATTTTTATACTTTAGCATAAGTAATTGATGAGTGAATCTACTATATTTGAACATAAAATTTCCTTATTATTGTCATCAAATAATGGTCAATAAAAGCTATAATTTCATGTATTCGCCTATCTATTTATAATGTTACCATATACCTACCCAAATGAACATACAAAAAATAGGGTGGTATTTAATACTTTAACTGTAATTCCCCTTTTTTCAATCAAAATATTCGAAATTACTACCAAAAATACTGAATTGCACACTAAATTTGCTCATCAAATAAATGAATTATACTATACTGCTAGATCTTTAAAGCTTAACTGTTTTACTGAATAACTATCTGTTAACTAAAAGTAAATCTAATAATTCTTCGAGTGCAACAAAATATTTAAGTTTTAAGGGAGGGGGGGAAACGAAACAAAGTCGACGGAGCCCCGCTGCGCAGGGCTCCTATTTCTGTCTGCAGGGTCTAAAGTAACCTAACATGAAGGAGATGACGGGAGCTGAGTTCGCTCGCTTTGCTCGCTCACTTCAGCTCCCGTCATCTCCTTCGAACCTAACCTATCCGTGTCGGGGTGCCCTAAGCTCCCGAGCTCGCTTCGCTCGCTCTTGGACTAATTCACATTTATTTTATATTTAATTGAATAATTTGTGTGTTGCAAACTTTCACGAAAAAAGAATATGATTTATTAATTTAGTTGTTGAATGAAAAACTTTGATTGCTAATTTTGAGGCTGGAATTTGATTTTATTAGCAGACAGATGTTGAATCTCTAAAATATATAAAGTAGCTCACTTACAACATTAGTCGCTGAGTTATCAAATCAGAAGTAAATATATTTATCGGTAGCTCGGAGTCATATTAATTTACGCTCGTAAATTGACGCTGGTTTTTTGATATTCTGTTGGAGTAGTAAAGATGATGAATTAATATAATTGAAGCTGTTCTATTAACTCGTCGCCCACATATAAAAAAAGACGCTAGGTTGCAGGTGCTAAAGAAAACTTTTGTTGCCGCACATATAATTTCCCATTCTTTTTTTATGATTTTCATTTGTAGTTACAAGCACTTGTGCTCTCCATGGTGACGAGCTAGGTTCTATGATCCCTTCAGCTAGTAATTTCCTTATTTCAATACGAATAAACTGCATGTCACTATCTGAGTATCTTCGTGACTTAACAGCTATTGGCTTGCAGTTTGGTAGAAGATTCGGGAATAAGCAGATTGGATCAATATTGGCTTGAGATAGTGCACATAATTTTAATGGAGCTCCAGATCCTCCGAAATGCATTTCTAATGTATTATATCTCTTAAGAATATCATGACCGATTATGACATCCGTACATAAGTTCTTCATTATTAATAGGTTCACTTGAAAACTATGACCTTGTAGATCAATATTGACGGAGCACACTGCATCTACCTTTGTTTTCATATTTGAATCTGCCATGCTGACATTTTGGTAGCATGGGCTCGTTTTTAAATTATTTTGGCAAACTAGTCGGCTGTCTATAAAACTAGCTGTACTTCCTGTATCAATCAATGCTCTGGCTACAAATAATCCGTTAATTTTTATCGGTATCATAGCTTTATCGAGATCAGTTGTAGCGGCCACGATACATGATAACAATTTCTGCGACTCACCATTTTCCACGTGTTTGTTCGGTTCATCTATAGCACTAGTGAAAGCACTCCGTTGTGATGGTGACGTCACTGCACTTTTGCATACTTTTGCAAAATGCCCCCTTTTTCCACATTTGAAGCAGGTTGTACCAGCAGCCGGACAGTTTTGCCGTGCATGTCTCTTGTTTCCACAGAAATAGCACAGTTCTTGGATGTTTGTTTTCTGATTGTTAATGGGAACCGCATTGACAAAGGTACTAGTATTAGGTTGCTGGTAATCATCATTGTGTATTCGCGCCAACTCTAGAGCGCGGGCCTGCTTGAATGCGGCGTCTAATGTGAGAGTGCTGTTTTCCAAAAGTCTTTGACGGACTATGGACGACGAAAGTCCGGATATGAAAGCGTCTCTAATAAAATCACTTTCGTTTTGTTCAGCGGTTACTTGTTTAAAGTTGCATTCTTTTGAGAGCAGTTTCAATGCTTGTAGATACTGGTCGATGGACTCACCTGGTTGTTGCGCTCGTTTTGTTAATCTGTGTCTGGCATATATTTCGTTCGGTGGCTTCAGAAATAATGCATCAAGTCTCTTTAAAGCTGTATCGTAATCAGTGCAATCCTGTATGCACACAAAAGTCGTAGGGGACAGATGATTAGTTAGTAATTGGAATTTAGTTTCTTTTGCAATAGTTTTCTCGTTCGTAGTTATAGCTGCCAAAAAAAATTCGAATGTGCTTTTCCAGTGTGTCCATTGAGGTGACAGATCTTGTTTGGAGGACGGCGGGCTTATTACGTAAGGAACAGCAAGTAGCGATAATTGTACAATTATTGCGCGATCAATTTAGTGACCTGGCTACTGAGGCCTTTAAGTCAAGTCTTTTTTTTTGACAGTCACTTTTAACAGAAGCTATTTTATCTGTCCGATGATTTATAAAATGTATCGTTTGATGAATTAACCAGCTTATGAAAGAGCAACACTTCGTGAAGGCTGTTTTTTTACAATAGTCAATTTGATTACTATTTAGCTCCAATATTCCGATAAATTAATACTCGCAGATGTAAAGAATTTGTGTAAAGTAAATATGGCAGTGAAAATTTGATAGATAGATTCCAAAGAGAAGTTCAAATCAGTATCGGTAGTAAATAAGTGTGGCGTGCCTCAGGGAAGTATTCTCGGTCCTTTACTTTTCTTACTTTATACGTGGGACACTCAGAAAGTTTTGCGAAACTAAAAAAAATTGTTCTATACGTACATATATTTTTATTAAATCTTTTCAAAGTACTTTCCACCAGCCTCTATACAAAGATTCATGCGCCTAAACCAGTTTTCAAAACACTTTTTCCAGTCCGCCGCAGACACCTCGTTTACAGCCTGCTCGAACGCAGCCAGCGCATCTTCCGGCGACGAAAATTGTATCCCTTTGAGCTGATTTTTTATTTTTGGGAATAAAAAGAAGTCACACGGTGCTAGATCAGGGCTGTAAGGAGGGTGACCCAGGAGTTTGACTGGCGTGCTGTCCAGGAAGTCCCTCGTTTTGAGTGCGGTGTGCGCAGGTGCATTGTCGTGGTGGAGCAGTAGCCCGCGGAGCCCTGTGTTTGGTCGCTTGTTGCTTATAACAGAGAAAACTTCTGGCAAACATTTGGTAGTATACCATTCGGCATTAATGCTTCTTTGATCCCGTAAGGGAATTGATACCAAGTGGCCAGTCAAATTAAAAAAGCTAGCGATCAAAATCTTACCCCCGCTTCTAGATCGCTTCACTTTGGTAGGCGTTGGCTCATTTGAAACACCCAAACAGTCGACTGGCGCTTGGTTTCTGGGTCGTATTGATAAATCCAGGACTCATCACCTGTAACGATGTCGTAAACACGCCGAGACGAGCCTGCTTCAAATTTGTTAAGCATATCACGGCACCATTCCACCCGGGCCTGCTTCTGAGCATCGGTGAGGTTGTGCGGCACCCAGCGTGATACTATCCTCCTCACGCGAAGATGGCTGTGTAGAATCTCGTGAACGCTTCCCGATCCAATCTTCAATATGTGTTGAATCTCCTGATATGTAATTCGCCTATTGTCTTGGATTAAATTTTTCACTGCTAGCACGTTTTCTTCGGTAACAGCCGTCAAAGGGCGACCGCTTCTTTCGTCATCCCCCAAAGTTGGTCGACCGCGCTTGAATTCGTTATACCAACGATACACGGTTGCCTTGGAAGGGCCTTCATCCATGAATGCCATTTGAAGTCTATCGTACGATTCATCCGGTTTCAGGCGACACTTGAAATCGTATAAAATCATAGCTCTAAAATGTTCCCGGCGCAGATCCATATTTCAGTGAGACACAATACTTTGAATTAACTCGCAAAAAATGTGGAGGGAAATTTTGAAATTGGAACTTACTTATTTTTACTTATAAATAATCATATTTTCGAAAAACATTATAACTGGCCAGTCTCCCATATATAAAAACTTTTTTTCGCAATACTTTCTGAGGGGCCTGGTATAAACGATCTTCCAGAGGCCACTTTGCAGAAATGTATACTTTTTGCAGATGATACTACAGTTGTTATAAAATGTCAGGATAAAAGTGACTACAAATCAGCTACGGAAAAGACCCTAAAAGATTTAATAAGTTGGATGGAAAATAATAACTTAAATATAAATGTTAGCAAGACAAAATTAATTGAATTTAACTCCTATAATAGCAAACCATTAGTTTTGGATATTCTGTGTAATGGTGAAAAGGTACAACAAGTGGATCAATTGAAATTTTTAGGAATTAATGTTGACAAAAACCTGAATTGGAAAAGCCATGTGGAGCATATATGTCAGAAATTAGATAGGTTCGTGTTTGCTTTAAAAAAGCTGAGGCAAAATGTGTCTGTAGAAGCTGCTCTTGCGGCTTACCATGGTTACGTGTCATCTGTTCTAAGTTATGGTCTAATCATGTGGGGTAACTCGACCGATACCGACAGAGTCTTCAAGCTCCAAAAACGCTGCATCCGGGTAATAAACAGAGCATGGTTCTTAGATAGCTGTAAACCGCTCTTTAAAAAATTTAAAATTCTGCCATTGCCATGTATTATTATTCCATATTAGAGATATCTGCACTTTTACAAAAAACCACATGAATTATTTTAAGCAACATACCGAGGTTATACCACGACAGAAAAGGGCTAAGTTTCGCAACCTATTATATCAGCCAGCTGCACACAAAGATATTTATAAGAAAAATGTGTTCAATATGTGTATAATCATTTATAATACGATACCAAACGAATTGAAGTTGTTGCAAGGGAATGTTTTTAAAACTAAAGTGTCAGAGTGGTTACAAAAAAACTGTTTCTACAGCATTAAGGAATTTTTGGAACATAAAAATATTTGTTCTAATTATTAATGTCATTGTAAATAAATTGATGACATTTGTATGTAATAATAATGTGTGATAATAATGTGATAATAATGTGATCATCATATCATATCAGCCGAAAGACGTCCACTGCTGGACATAGGCCTCCCCCAAGCGTCGCCACATTGATCGGTCCCGTGCGTCTCGCAACCAGCGGATCCCCGCAACCTTCACGAGGTCATCGGTCCACCTGGTGGGAGGCCTTCCAACGCAACGTCTTCCGGTTCGCGGTCGCCACTCCAGAACCTTTCTGCCCCATCGGCCATCCGTTCTGCGAGCAATGTGCCCTGCCCACTGCCACTTTAGTTTGGCAATTCTTCGAGCTATGTCGGTAACATTGGTTCTCTTACGGATCTCTACATTTCTGATTCGATCACGCAAGGAAATGCCGAGCATAGCCCTCTCCATTGCCCTTTGAGTGACTGTAAGCTTCCTGATAAGGCCCATTGTAAGCGACCACGTCTCAGAGCCATATGTCATCACTGGCAACACACACTGGTCATAGACTTTTGTCTTGAGACACTGTGGTAAGTTGGACGAGAAGACACCGCGCAACTTCCCGAACGCTGCCCAGCCGAGTCGGATTCGACGGTTTATCTCTCTCTCGAAGTTGGCCCTACCCAACTGGATCGTTTGTCCCAGGTAGACATAATCTTCCACAACTTCGAGTGTAGAGTCTCCAACCTTGATAGGAGTGGGTGTAACATGGGCATTCAACATCACCTTGGTTTTGTCCATGTTCATTTTAAGACCCACTCTTCCGGAAGCTCTACTGAGGTCATCGAGCATTGTATTGAGGCTCTCCATGGTCTCAGCCATGACCACTATGTCGTCGGCAAACCGAAGATGAGTGATGTACTCGCCATTAACATTGATGCCTAGGCCCCTCCAGTCCAGAACCTTGAATACATCCTCCAGCGCAGCAGTGAACAGTTTCGGAGAAATGACATCTCCCTGTCTCACGCCACGCTGGAGAAATATTGGTTTCGAGGTCTGATCCTGAAGACGGACTGACATGGTGGCGTTTCTGTACAAACACTTCAACACCTCAATGTACCGGTAGTCGATCTGGCACCGTTGGAGAGACTGCAGTACAGCCCAAGTCTCGATCGAATCGAAGGCTTTCTCGTAGTCCACAAACGCTAAGCAGAGAGGCAGGTTATACTCTTCGGTCTTCTGTATAACCTGCCGCAGCGTATGTATGTGGTCTACGGTGCTAAAGCCTTTTCGGAATCCGGCTTGTTCGGGAGGCTGGAAATCGTCAAACCTGCGCGCGAGACGATTCGTGATGACTCTTGAAAACAACTTGTAGACATGGCTAAGAAGTGAGATAGGCCTATAGTTCTTCAGCCGGGCATTGTCACCCTTTTTGAAGAAGAGGACCACCACACCCCTGCACCATGCCTGTGGCGTTTTGCCCTCGAGTATGACGGAATCAAACAGCTTCTGAAGGGCCTTAAGGACCGGTTTTCCACCCGCCTTCAGGAGTTCAGCCGTGATTCCGTCGTCACCCGGCGCCTTGTTGTTTTTGAGCTGTTTCAGAGCCATCCTAATCTCGTACAGGCTGACGTCCGGGATATCTTCGGTATAGTGTCGGGTCAATCTAGCTCTTGGGTCGTTTGCTAGATTCGCAACGGGTTTACTGGTTGACGTGTACAACTGCCCATAGAAACTCTCGATCTCCCTCAAAAGCTCCGGTTTGGCGGATACAATCCTGCCATCATCGGTCTTCAGTTTTGTGAGCTGGCTCTGCCCAATAGACAGATCTCTTGCAAAGACCTTGGAGCCCTTATTCCGCTCGATAGCATCTTTAATGCTTTCGGTATTAAAGCGGCGGAGGTCGGTTTTCAAGGACTTTGAGATCCGTCTATTTAGCTGCCGGTATTTCACCGCATCGTCTGAAGACTGCAGGATCATCTCACGCCTTTCCTTCATTAGCTTGAGAGTAGGATCAGAGAGCTTCTTATTTCTATATGTACGGCGGGTCTTGAAAAACTTAGACCCGACCGTATGGACAGCTTCCACGAACCCATCGCTGTATTCGTCCACGGAGCTCCCTAGGCACTCGAAACGATTCTGGAGTTCGAGCTGAAAGCTCTCGGGGTTTTGGATCTGGATCTGTGCTGGACGGAGCGTGGACTTCATCAGTCGAGACCTTTCAAGCTTGATATGAATGTTCAATGTGCCTCTTACCATACGGTGATCGCTCCCGGTTTTCAGCGAATTGATCACAGAGACATCATTGAACATTTGCTTCTTGGTTGACATGATGAAGTCGATCTCGTTTTTAGTTCCACCATCGGGGCTTTGCCATGTCCACTTCCTGTGCTCACGCTTTCTGAAGAAGGAATTCATCATATAGAGGCCTTCCTTCTCCATAAAACTGGCCAGTAGGTGACCCCGGTGGTTCCGACGTCCAACTCCAAATTGCCCCACTTGCAGCTCATCCTCGTCTCGTTTGCCCAGTTTTGCGTTGAAGTCCCCCATGACAACGGTGAAGTGAGTTTTGAAACCATGCATGGCTTTAGAGATATCCTCATACATGGTCTCTACCTCGTCGTCGGGGTGTGCCGAGGTTGGGGCGTAAACCTGTATGACCTTCAGCGAATATCTTGAGGATATTCTGAGTATAATGTACGCCACCCTGGTCGACACACTCTCGATCTTCACCACGTTATTCACAAGGGACTTGTGGACGATAAACCCGACACCACCCTGGGACTGCCGGTCACCCTCTCGGAAATAGAGCAGGTTACCAGATTTGAGGATTATCGTGTCCTCGCCCTCTCTTCGGACTTCAGATAACCCTATAATACTCCATCGTAACCTGCTCAATTCTTCCTCGAGTTCGGCTATCTTCTCGTCGGTCCGGAGTGTTCGCGTGTTGTACGTTGCCAGGTCCAGTCGTCGGTGTTTATTGGGGTAGCCGGGTCCACTCCGGAGATTCTTCGCACCCCTTGCCACGTCATCGCCTCGACCGCTACCGTAGTCGAGGGTAGACGGGCTGCCGGGCACTCGGGGCCGTTTTTTTACTGTGCTATTCATGGTTTGGGGGGGTTTGCCGTAATCGCCACGCTTGGCAGGCGGGTTGGCGATCGCAGTTTGTTATTAAAGTTCACAGAGAACGCTGCTGCCCATTCTCTGGTTTTTCCCTTAGTCGCCTCTTACGACACCCACGGGAAGATATGGGATGGTGAAATTCTTTACGTCCGTCACCATACGGTACCATAATGTGATAATAATGTGATAATAATATGATAATAATGTGATAATAATGTACTAATAATATTTCTGCATAATAATGCCATTTAAACATAAATAATTTGCACGCTTGCTCGCAGGCAGAATACAATGACGTTAAGGCTGTAAGATCTTCCCTTGTAAACTGTGTATTTTCTTGCAAATAAACAATTTGAATTTGAATTTGAATTTGATATTTGCATTTTATTTACATGTATGTCAATGTGTAAAATTAATTAAAATTTCTTCGAATTGTCGATTGTTTTAAAAATTGAATCGATGACGCATTAGAACATTACTTAGTAGACTACATTATCTCGTATTTGAGCTATGAAACGTAAAAAAGATTTTTCAAATTTAATTTAGACATTGGCAGAATAGTCGAAATCGGTGTTTGCCATGTAAAAAAAATATATAATAGAAGATACTTATTGCGGACTTATCACATTCTTATGTGTTTGTAAGTGTTTAGTAGTAAACACTGTGGTAGCCAAAACAGGATTTTTTTATACTGTATATAAAAAAATCGTCCACTTTACCGTGATCACTTCTGTTTCAATGATTCAACAAATAGTCCAGTTGCGTAGACATTAGAGACTCAAAACAACACCAATTTGTCATTTACATTTACAATATTCACTAGGAATTTGTTATTTCAATATTTATTCTTATATTATTATTCTAATTTGCGGATAATTAAAGAAGCCACAAAATAACATACGAAAAAAGCCGCCAAAAACTCAAAAACTTCTGTACCTACTCAGCCATCAGCGAGCGATTGGCAATCGACCAACAACAAGGGAAAAAGTAATCGCAATTTGACATCCACATTTGCTCGCCGATCGCTGTCGCTCTGCTGTCAAAAACCATACGTAATACGAAATTATCGCGATCACCTTGCGATAAATGCATATTTCAGTTAATAGATTTTAATTGTTAGCAGTGCTGTCGTAAAATTATTATGTTGTGGCTATAGCTCATATATAATGCGGATTCGCGATTGAAGAGCAATTATTTCGCAAAAATATGCCTTCCAATTTTTTGACGTAAAGCGATATTCGCGCGATGATTGTACAATCTCTGCGCAAATATTGTTAATTGCTGTTTCATACGTAATAAGCCTGAGGGTCTCCGTCAAAACTTCTGGTCGTAGATATTTTTCCATTTTGTTAAATAAATTGAAGTAAAAGAATATACCCGCAATAATTAGGTTTTATTTAACAAAATTCAACATGTTTTTACAATGACACAATCAATCCTGACAATAAAGTTTCTTCTTTTTTTTTAAGACGTTCAATGTTGACCAAGGAGTTTATAATATATTACTACAAAGCTGGCGTGTCGTGGCGCGCCCTGGCGCTATTTCTGAATTAGTATCAAAAGTACTCTGTGATTAGTATACAACGAACCTTTGCAACGTGTAGACGTACATAATATTAACTTCGGATTCGGATGATGATTTCGATGAAGACCTTCAATTTATTTCTATGCACCTGCCATGTTATATCTCCACCACCCTTCCACCATCTTGTTTGACTGGTAGAGAATACCTTAAGCTTTAAGTCTGCCTATGTAGGTACCTTTAAGTTGCATGAAATGTTAATAAATAAATAAATTTCTCCTAGCAATTAAACTACTTTAGATAATAAATTAAAAATAAACCGGCCAAGTGCGAGTCGGACACGCGCACGAAGGGTTCCGTACCATTATCGCAAAAAACGGCAAAAAAATCACGTTTGTTGTATGGGAGCCCCCCTTAAATATTAATTTTATTCTGTTTTCAGTATTTGTTGTTATAGCGGCAACAGAAATACATCATCTGTGAAAATTTCAACTGTCTAGCTATTACGGTTTATGAGATACAGCCTGGTGACAGACAGACAGACGGACCGCGGAGTCTTAGGAATAGGGTCCCGGTTTTACCCTTTGGGTACGGAACCCTAAAAAAGAAAGCAAGGCAATTTCAAATTTAAAAGTTTTTAGAACAAAAACATAATCATGTCAAACATATGTCTGCAATATGTCACAACGCACTTTCTTTGAGTCTCATCGTTATGGTGATGATAGCTTTGCATTTGCATTGCAACCAGTAACTGCTGATCAGGTTTTGCGATACTTCCGCCAGCTACATTCTAACGCTTAAGGCTGTGATAGGGTAACCCTGAATATGCTTTTGCTTACACTCCCACATACACTGAAAGTCATCACTGACATTGTGAACAGTTCAATTGTCTCATCAACCTTTCCTGACATCTGGAAAACTGCTATCGTTAGGCCACTGCCTAAAAAAACAAATTCAACTGACTTTAAGGACCTTAGGCCTATTAGTATTCTGCCTTGCCTTTCTAAAATTGCTGAAAAGGCGGTATGTCAGCAGCTCTCAAAATATCTAGAAGATAAAAACATTCTGCCTGAGCTACAGTCAGGCTTTCGCAAACAGCGTGGTACTTCTACGGCTCTTTTGGACGTAACAGATAATATTCTATCAGCACAGGATAAGAGCCTATGTACACTTCTTGTCCTACTTGATTTTTCGCGAGCTTTTGACTGCATAAATATAGATCTATTTCTATCAAAGCTTAGCTACTATGGATTTGACCAAAATACGATACACTGGTTCCAAAGCTATCTCACCGGCCGACGTCAGCGTGTGGAAATACGACTGAGCAATGGCTCGTAGAGACGAGCCATTGCTCTGTCAAGATCATCGTTTAGAGACTCTTCTCTAAACGATGATCTTGACAGGATAGCGTGTTAGGCTGAAAATAACGGTTTGGTACTTAACCCTACCAAAACCAAATACATGTTGTTTGGAACCAAGACCCAAATCAGTGCAGTGCCAGCAACACTCAACGTTGCCCTGCTGGGTGAGTCGGTCAGTCGAGTCGGTGAGGCCCGTAATCTGGGTCTGAACATGGACGCTGGGAGATATGAAGCGCACGTGTCAGAGTCAGTGCGCACTTGTTTTTACCGGCTTAAGGTCCTCTATAAAATAAGGCCTTATCTCTCAGTGGAGCTGCGGATCCAGCTGGCTGAGTCTCTCGTGTTATCAAATCTGAACTATGCGGACGTAGTTATTGGCCCTCGACTGCTTGCAAGAACTGATCGACTGATCCAGAGAGTGCAAAACGCCTGCGCTCGATTCTGCTTCACAATCCCTAAACTGAGGACTAAACCTAGAAGTCACGTAACGCCATTTTTAAATAACCAGTCAATCCTCAAGATGAAGTCGCGTCGCAAGTTGCACTTGGCATGCCTACTTTTTGGAGTTTTAAATTACAAACAGCCGACCTATCTGTACAATAAACTGAGCTGGATCGCTAGTAGAAGAGAATGCGCAAGTCGACAGTGCTCACAGCAACTCTCCACACACTCGCACAAGACAGCGGCTTTCAGGGGAAGTTTTAGATACGCCGCATCTAAATGCTGGAACAATATTCCCCCGCCGATAAGGAATCTTAAATGCCTTGTTACGTTCAGAGTTCGACTGCGGCAGTTTCTTATAGCCTCACAGAAAAAACTGGGGATGACTGTTTTGAACACGTCCGTTATATAACTGGCTGTCATGTCCTTTCCGAGCCAATCTGTCTATTTGGCGTATCTCGTGGTCAAAACCTGTAAACAAAGGATAGGTATGGTCCCTTGGTAATTAAATAACTTACCTACTAATTTAAATACTCATGTTATTTAAGTATATTTATTTATTGAAAATATATCGCTTTTAGCGATAAGGCCGCCCATTGTGTCACCCAGTGTAATGTTTTGTTCGTCTATATTTTTAACCGACTTTCCAAAAAAGAGGAGGTTATCAATTCGACTGTTTTTTTTTTATGTTTGTTACCTCAGAACTTTTTACTGGGTGGACGGATTTCGATGATTCTTTTTTTATTTAAAAGCTGGTGCTTGTCATGTGGTCCCATTTAAATTTCATCAAGATCTGATGAAGAACTTTGGAGATATACTGTTCGCGACGATACGTCACCATTTACATAGGTAGTCATATGTAAAAAATAAATAGTATTGACAGACACACGTCTGCTCACCCCAGAGCGCCATCGCATACTAAGCGATGTCGGTAGGTGAAAAAACCTTTTATAGTAAAGCTCGTAACTAATTTTTGCTCATGTTTTTGAGACACTAAAATTATATTTTATGTGTCTATCAGTGGGTAATAGAATTATATAGTCTAATAACAATAAATTAGAAGCTTTAATATGCATACTGATTGTGTTATTACGGAAAGAAACAAGTATTTAACTCCGTAAAACACAACCATCATCAACGAGCGTTTAGTTCACAATGACCTGTAACTCCATTGGTGGTCGCACCACCCCCGTAAGGGGGTGGGGCGAGCGGTGCCGGAACGTTGTTCCTGGCCCGCGGGTGCAACACCGGGGCCCATAACAATGGGCCTGTCGTTGAGTTGTCCATTGGACCTAGCTTTTGCGCGCGTTGAAAAATTCTTTTTAATTTGTAGGTACAAAAGATATCAACGCGCGCTATGTTTGGCTTGCTGTATGTGACTGTAGGCGCGCTACGGCGGCCGTTCTGAACGGTCCGCCGTTTCTTCACGGCCTCCTGGCGGTCCACCCCAGCCGAGTGAGACCCAGAGCGTACCCTGGGAGGCCCAGCTAAGGTAACCAGCGGCAGGAGCACCGACTTGAGCGAACCTACAGTTTGGTAGTGAAAGCGACTAGCTACTACTAGCGCCGTTTGTGTATGTGGGAGCGGCAATGACCTGAGTTACACCGCTCATGATAACCGATAGCGTGCGTCGACCGCAGCGCTATTCGGTGCATGTGTACTAGCGAATGTAAAGTTATGAGTGTCTGTTTACGACGCAAAGCTTGTCTATATTAACTTAGAACAAGCTTCACGCCGTGTATGTCGTGTGGGATGGGTAGTATTATTGTATGAGTAAATCGCGTGTAGTGTGATGCGATTTACTCAAGCGTCAAGTCCGGGTATTTGATGAGGTAGCGGGGTCTGAGACAAGGTCACGTGGGAGGCGCTTTCTATCGGGCGGGCGCGCGTGCCATGGCGCTATGTCAGCGATGTGGGGCCAGGCAGAAGCGTCGGCCCGCGCGAATAGATTTGTGGCGAGTCGCTCGATGAACTCGTCCAGGCTCTCTATCCCTGTGTCCCGCAGGATGACGTCATTCCTCACATAGCGAGGCGCGTCTAGGATGCGTCTTAGAATTAGGTTTTGTTGTGCGCGGAGTTTGTTCTTGTTCGCCTCGCTAGTGAGGGCGTACCAAGCTGGGGCTGCATAAGTGAGAATTGATCGCAGGTAGGTCTTGTAAATACCCAGCTTGGTGCGGGCGGGAAGGCGGGATGAGAGCACGGGATAGAGAAGGTTTCGAGCGACCCTGCTCTGCGCTACCACCTTAGTGACGTGCCCCCTCATCGAGAGCCGACGGTCGATGGTCACACCCAGGTACTTGGCCTGGGAGGTCCACTCGATGTCGGCTCCTTGTAGTGTCAGTGGTGGTGGGAGGTTTCCTTGTCCTGTAACAATCGCCTGCGTCTTACCCACGTTAACCGATAGCCGCCATTTAGCCAGCCACTCGGGGATGGTGTCGAGGGCGCGCTGCATTTTCACAGCTGCGTGTTTGGCGTTGAGTGATTTGGTTATGTATGCAGCGTCGTCTGCGTATAAAGCTAGTGTGGCATCAGGTGTTGTGGGGATATCGTCGGTGTAACGTGAGTAACACGCAGGCGATAAGACGGCGCCCTGCGGCACACCCGCCAGTATTGGGCGGGGGGCGGATAACTCGCCCTCCACCACCACTCTGAAGGTCCTGTGGGTCAGAAAGGATTGAATTACTCTAACTACGCGACGGGGCGCGCCGGATGTGGCCAGCTTGTGGATCAGTCCCTCGTGCCACACGCGGTCGAAGGCCTTTTCCATATCGAGGAATACTGCCACCGCGTACTCCTTTCTGTTCATCGTAGACGACAGCAGGTGCAGTACCCTCGATAGCTGGAGCGTCGTGCTATGTTCCGCGCGAAACCCGAATTGTTCAGGGCGTGGTGGGATGTGTGGTTCAAGGTGTCGCAGCAGGAGTGACTCGAACACTTTAGAGATGGTGGGCAGGAGAGTGATCGGCCGATAGCTCTCCGGTTTCAGGATATTCTTGCCCGCCTTTGGCAGCATAATGACGCGCCCTTCTTTCCACGAGGCCGGGAAGGAGCCCGTGCGGACAATCCCGGTGAACAGGCGCGCGACAGCCGCGACCATGCGGTGGGGCATGTGGCGCAGCGCTGTGTTCGGGATGTGGTCGGCACCTGGGGCCTTCCGGGGCTTCGTTCGCAAGAAGGCGCGTCTGACTGCGCCAGGCGAGAAATAAATAGCGTCTTCATCGGGAGCTATCGGCGTGTTAAAGTAGTCTCTAACGTGTTGCTCGACTGCTGCGACATGTTCGTGTAGGGTGGTCGGGTTCGGTTGGAACTGACGCTCCAGATGTTCGGCAAAGACCTCCGCTCGGTCTCCCGCTACGTACTTGAGCGCCCCGTCTGCGCTCCTCAGTGGACGTACCGGAGCTGGGGTGTTCTTAAGCTGGCGACATAGCTTGTGTATGGAGGTCCAGTCGCCCTCCGCGGCATCGATGTGTTCCTCCCAGCTCGCGGCTCTTAGAGCGCACAACTCGGCCTTAACTTTCTCGGTTAGTTTGTTTAGAGTGGTTTTTTGTGTCGGACATCTTGTTTGTTGCCACTGCTTGCGTAAGCGCCTCTTTTCAGTGATAAGTCGGCGAATGCGTGCAGGCAGGGGCGGCTGCGACATTCTCCCCTGTTGTTGCTGGCTTATCGTTGCCGCTTCGAGTGCTTGCTGTACGCAAGCAGTGATCTCGTCGGCTAAAATGTGGACGTCGGCGGCCGTGTTGATGGGCCGAGTTGGCGTGTTAGATTCAACCCTTTCTGCGTATATTTCCCAGTCGATTAATCGACGTGGCGCTTGTGGTTTCAATCGGGTCGGCATGTCTGACAGGACGACGAGTACTGGGTGGTGGTCAGACTGCATCTCGTCCTCCAGCACTCGCTGTGTGACCTGGCAATGCAGCCCATGGTGTACGACGATGTCTATCACGTCGGGCATGTATTTGTTGGTATCCGGCCAATGGGTTGGAGTCTCAGGTCCAGACACCGTGTACCCATGGGCCTCCGCGTCCGCGAAGAGTCGTCTCCCATCTTCATTTGTGCGATAACTATTCCACGCTGGGTGTTTTGCGTTAAAATCACCGGCGAGGATGGTCGGGTTATCTGTATTAGACAGGATGTTTCTAAGCTCCGACAAGTCGAGTTTATTGTTAGGTGGTTTATAAACCGCATAGATTTTTAAGTCCTCGCCGGCTACGTGTATTTGTATGCCCAGCGCGTAAGCTGATTTTATGTCTGGTAAGGGTAGCTCCTGATGAATGACCTGTAAGAGGGCGGCACCTTATATTTATACTAAAACCAGTTTTTGTAGAATTTTGATAACTTTAAACTCATGTTTTGGGGGCTTTTACATAGTTTATAGTGTGAATATAGCGCTTATGTGTTAGAATTATACATAAGGTACCTTAGTTATATGATAAATGTATAGGTTTAAGGAAATAAAAATATTTTGTTTACTTATTTTAGACCCCCCGTTTTGAGCAGGGTATCAGGTGGTGCTATAGGTATTCTATTCACCAACCAATCAGATTGCTTCCTTACACATAATTGTTTTGTTAGGAAACACCATCTAGGTGTTCTAGATAGGATGGCTGGATGCCATGACTGAGAAATGATACATAATAGCAGTACATGGCCAGTCTTAATGCATTTTTACTCTAAAAAGGGAAATATACATACATTTTACTCAAGTAAGTGTTTGGAAAATTCGTTACAAGCCATTTTAGCGCTTCTAGGTGACCTAGAATTTTGTCTAGGCCCTATAAATAGACAGCACCTATGTAATTCTAGTACATAGGCGTCACTTACTTGAGAGGATGTGTCTGTGTATGCCGGCATGGACGTTTCTATGCGGCTGCCGATGTGTCACTGCGTCCAGGGACATTTGGTGCCTGGTCAGTTATAGATATGCTGTCTGAAGCATTACCTTCGTGGACCCTCAGGCAGGCGCCTACACTCAGTCATGACACAGAGCTAGTATATAGGGGTATGTAACGCACACAGACACATTAAAGATGTGAGACGACGTAAAATTTAGTATTCGGCCGCTTCCCGGCACCTTAAGCTGCGGAAAGGCTGGTGGTACACCCATCAGGGTACCGCCGTCAGACAGCCTAGTTTTCCAGCTACCCAACCACACTTCCGGAAGGAGCTTAGCTCTGGTGGTTGAGGAGTTAAGCGACCTGATATGGTGCGAGGTTACATGGATTTGCTATGTAAACAAACTTGTAACAAACGATAACTCATCGGGGGTTGGACATGTAGCTACCGGACTTCTACCTTGGGATAGCCCATCACGAGGGCTACCCGGGTGTGAATGTAACTTGAAAATCCACCCAGCGGTCTGAGTAGGAATCGAGTTTATGTGCCAAGATCAGGGGCATAAGCTAACTTCTCGCACCATTTCGCGGCTGTACGCCTGAATGTTTTGAATATAACTGTAACACTTATGTGTATCAACGGCCCAGTGGGAGGGCTCCAAGTCCCTCGCTGGTACCCTAGAGCTAACATGTCTAGTTTTAGGAGAAACTCGATTGTAAAGCTTCAAACTGGCGGGAATTCCCTTTCTTCGACGTTCTCCTTACGAGAACTCCCTGATGGTAGGGGCTAGGGACCTGGATCAAAGACCGGAGGGAAGGTCTCCTCGAGACCTATCCAAAAGTACAAGTTTCACCAGAATCGGTCCAGTGGAAGGGTAGTTCCTGTCAGTTTCAAGCTACGAGTCTTAGCGTATATTATTTTGAAAATAAAAGTTTTTGCGGTCGGAATGTTGTGGTCCTCGTCGCAGTCGAGTTCGCTTCTTTAATAGTGCGCAGGCGCCTGAACATTTCGTAGCCATTATTTCACTTAAAGTATTTCCACGCATCATTGCGCATCGAGGACCATGAAGGAACATCGCTTCTGGCCATGAACAAATAGTTTTATTTAACCTGGACATCACGTTTTTCACCTCAACCTACTTGGCAGCCTTCAAGTGTCTCCAAGGTCCATAGTTACCAGATGACAACTGAACAATAGGTGCAAGGGGCGTCAACGCGTTCAAGCAGGAGCCTTACAACCTCCTGATTGCCTGTCGGTCTTGGACGATCACGTCCGTCCCGTACATTTGCTGGTCCTGTCGAGCCGTATATTGGTAACCTACGGACCATTTGCTGGTCCTGTCGAGCCGTATATTGGTAACCTACGGACCATTTGCTGGTCCTGTCGAGCCGAATTTTCTGGGAAACATACCAGACCAGCGGACGCTGTGAAGATATAGGCCAACGAAGAGCCTTGTTCGAGGGAACAAAGAAAACTGATGTCCCGGACGCTGTGAAAATATAGGCCAAGGAAGAGCCTTGTTCCCGAGAACAAAGAAAACTGATGTCCCATTCCTGTGAAAAAAGAAACCTGATGCCCTGGGGACACGAACGCTGCCTTGAGAACAAACAAGCCTGATGTAAAGTGACCTTATATACTGAGGTTACATTCCTGTTTCTTGGGTAATGTCAAAACGTATCGTTCCTGTGAAAACTAGTACCTGAGAACAAAGAAAACTGACGCTCACGCCTGTGAACATTCGTGAGAACAAAGAAAACTGATGCTCAAATATCTCAAGGTACCCTCAATATAAATCTGGTAAGATTACACACCACACAAATGTGCCAACTGGGGTACTAAGCGTTGCGTTCGTGAGAAAAGTTCCAGGGAAATAAGAATACTGACGTTCCATCTCGTAAACCTTACAAGTGCCAGGGTTAAGATCATGTTTCTTTAACAGTCAAAAACATAGCGTACACTCTGGGTCGATAGAAACCCGTTTCCTGGGTGAGATAACCCAGTTACTGGTTAGCAACCGTATTACTGGGTGATTAGCGTCGTCAAAAGGCGCAACGTACTATCGTCTCATAGTAGAAACTTCCAGAGCGACTACAGTCGTGAAGAGTGCACGAGTGGATTAGGCCCACGCGTGGACTACCTGGAAGACAACCATTTTGCTGGGACACAGCAGCCATTCCTGAGCTATTCCTGTGGTTCTACCGGCTTCCTGAGAAGCTAACCGTTCCCGTGTGATTACCGTCGCGAAAAGACGGTTTTTTGAGCTGTTTCTGTTGTGTAACCTGCTTACTGAGAATTCACAGTAATCGAAGATTACACAGAAACTGTATCCTGAAGGAATATAGCATAGCCTGAAGAGTTATCGCTAGGAAACTCATAATCGGAGTTTTCAAACAGCGTGTTGGGAGCTCGTTTAGGAGATAGAACGAACATACGACGTTCATAGAATTCCTGAAGGGTTACGGCTGAAGGATTATCGCTGAAGCGTTATCCAAGAAGAGGCTTACACACAGAAGCATATTGAATAGTCGTGTGGGCGACTTGTTCTATAAAATAGAACGAAAAAATAGTTGCTGAAATTTCCTGAAGCGTTATAGCTGAAGGCTTATTTTCGACTTAGAATTTGTTTAAAAACAAATAGTCGTTATCGAGATAGAAGCTCTCGATCGAAGTCTGGAGTTTCAAACCTGGATATCTGGAGTCTGAAGTGACTACTAACGTCGAGAGTTGGACCAACAGTTCAGTGATTGGTACCAGACCGGCTGCTCATCCTTGGAGGCTGCTGGACAAGTTGACACTTAGACAACAGTAAGTACAGTGAAAACATATGCTCATGTGCTTACCCATTTTGTGTTGAAAGTCTTATAGTGAACTTGTTTACGTATCAACATTGAAGTTTGAAGCTGATTTGGAACTTATAGTTTTGAAGACTGACTAGCGACTTATAGTTTGAAGAATAACCTGGAGTTAAGAGGGTCGGATATAACCCGGAGTTTAAACTAACCCGGAGTTTGGAGATACTTTTCGAAGTTTGAAAAAGGAAGCGAACCCTCTTCAAGCCGACGACTGAAATCGGACTTAACCCAGAGTTACCACTTAGCAGTTTTCAAGAAAAAATTAAGTTTGGACATAGCCGTTTTGAAGCTCGAAAATAGATGTCAACCAGTTCGTGTTGAAGTCTAGAGTTGGACTCAGCCGATTCAAACTGACATTTTGAAGAAGTCTAGAATTGGACTCAGCCGTTTCGAGCCAACGTTTTGAAGACAAGTTGAAGATTGGACTTGTACTTGGCGTATTCAAACTGAAACTTTGAACCAATCAGGATGCCGACTACCAGATCCCAGGACAAGAGGCCTGAATCATGGACAGTCCCAATTGAGCGTCCAGGTGCGGGCGTACAACATCAGCTGCCCCCACGCTCACCGTCTACTACTGAAGGGACAGAAAAGTCCATACCAGTCAGAAGCCCACCAACGTCACAGATAGGTGACAACACGCCCACACATGTGGAGGAGGAACCACAGGAACCAAGCACACGCAGGAAGGCATCGAAATCAGAAGATTCTTCAGAAAAAACACTGAAGCCTTCTGGTAGAAAACAAAGGATCCAGGATAAGACCTTTGTTCAAGGAGAAGTAATGGCTACCCGGGGTGACGCCCGTATCGAACATACTGGACCGCCGTCAACTAGCAAGTCGACCCGGTCACGTAAGAAAATTTCAAGAGCTCGTGAAGACTTATTGAAAATAAAGTTGGAACTCGCTAAGTTAGCACTTCAAAAAGCAGAAGAAGAAGCTTCTGAGGATGAATATATGGATGACAGAAATTCTAATGAAGAGTATGTCCGTTCGTGGC
Organism: Orthosia gothica; assembly: GCA_949775005.1. NCBI lineage: Eukaryota > Metazoa > Arthropoda > Insecta > Lepidoptera > Noctuidae > Orthosia > Orthosia gothica. The sequence goes on from OX459049.1 coordinate 2,080,329, forward strand.
TCGAAGAGGCGCCAGAGCCCACACCGTTGAGGGAGAATGACGTCGCCAAAGGGGACAATGACGATTGGACCCCGGCTGCGGCCGTCGACGCTATAGCGGACTCCCGGAAACATATCGACCATATAGAACATCCACAAGTGAAGTCTAACATCGAACCACCTAGGACAGAGCCGTCCAACGTGGAGCCGCCAAGGCAAATAGAAGCGAAAGAGTCACTCCGTCCTTTTCTAACGGAGCTGACATCCGCTATAGCGTCGCTAGCCGACAGAAAAATCGAACCATGGACGCCTAACCGATCGGCGTCGCAGGTTATCATGACTCTGCCGAATTTCGGTGGAGCTCATACAGAATGGCTATCTTTTCGAGCCATTTACGAGGCAACTCATGCCTACTTCAGCGACATAGAAAACACGGCAAGACTCAGAAGGAGCTTGCGTGGTCGCGCACTGGAGACAGTGAGCTCAGAGCTCATCGGGAACGCAAAGCCGGATGAGATCATGAGAGAATTGGAACTACAGTTTGGACGTCCTGACTCAATAGCTCAGGCCGAAACAGACCGACTTAGAGGGCTACCAAAATGCAGCGAGTCGCCCAAGGACATCTGCACCTTTGCAAGTCGAGTCAGAAGCGGAGTTGTCACTCTGCGAGCTCTCAAGAAGGGGCACTATCTGCTCAATGCCGAGCTGGTGCGCCAGCTAACTGAGAAGCTACCCAATTCTCTGCGTGTACAATGGTACAGAACGTACACGGAAAAGTACCAGTCGCTGCCGGATCTGTCACTCTTCAGCGACTTCATAACCGAGCAAGCTCACTTCTGCAGTGCATTCGCCCCGCCTGAGAACATCAAGGAAACGGATTCTCTAGCGGGAAAACGCGTCATACAACGGACGCATACAGCTACCGACAAGCCGGTAAACAAATGTCGAATTTGCGACAAAAGTGGTCACTACGCGTCTGACTGCCAAAGGTTCAGAGACGCAGCAAGTGACAAAAGATGGGAGCTAGCCAAGAATTACAACTTGTGCTATCGCTGCCTAAGACAACGTCGTGCTGGACACACTTGCAACAAGAAGCAGTGTGATCATAAGGGGTGTACAGCCACGCACCATCGACTTCTTCATAGGGGTAAGAAGCCTCAAACAGACAGGACAAGGAAGCCTGCTGTTCCAGAAGAGAAGAAGGAGTCTCAGGAGACGGTGGCCAGTTCGCGAACTGAATCGAGTCAAGCTTTCCTGAAGATGATACCGGTCCGGGTAATAGGACCGGCGGGAGAGGCAGACACATACGCACTCCTTGACGACGGATCCACCGTTTCGCTGATCGACGAAGCAATCGCTCAGCGAGTGGGAGCAGTGGGCCCAATCGACCCTCTGAAGATCGGTGCTATCGGAAACACCATGATCGACACTCCCTTATCGAGACGTATAACCGTCACTCTCACAAGTCGTATGAGAGATAGGGTGCCCTTCAAGGCGCGCACCATTTCGAAGCTCAACCTGTCACCACAGGCAGTCAGTCAAGAAGACGTAACCCGCTGTAGGCACCTTCGAGACTTGACGTCGCAGCTTACGTATCCTGCTGGAGTGCCAAAGATACTCGTCGGCCAAGACAACTGGCATTTGTTGTTGGCCACTGAAGTCCGCAGAGGACCTAGAAGCCAACCCATCGCGTCGAAAACCATGATGGGCTGGACATTGCACGGCGCGCACACCAGAACACTGGGCCAGCAGGTGCACTATGTCAACGGGTGTCAGTCCGTTGACGCAAGGCAAGATGCGGAACTGAACGAGCAGCTCCGTGAATTCTTCGCTATCGAGTCGTTGGCTATCAATCCACGACAACCAGCTTCTGACCCCCAGAAGAGGGCAGAAGATATACTGAACCGTCACACAAGACAGTTAGGAAATGGGCACATAGAAACCGCTATGTTATGGCGGGACGAGAAAATAGAGATGCCCGATAGTTACGAGACAGCATTCAAAAGGCTGGTCTCCATAGAGAAGAAGCTGGATAAAAACCCCGCTCTTCGTGTGAAATACACACAACAGATGGACTCCCTGATGGAAAAGGGATATGCTGAGAAGGCTCCCAAGTCAAGCACGCCAGGAAAAACCTGGTACCTGCCTCATTTCGATGTCTTCAACCCCATGAAGCCAGAGAAAATTCGAATAGTACATGATGCCGCCGCAAAATCGAGAGGAAAGTCACTCAACGACTTCCTGCTAACTGGACCAGACTTGCTGCAGTCGCTGCCCGGCGTCATGATGAGATTTCGTAGACACTGCGTGGCCATCTCCGGAGACATAGCCGAGATGTTCATGCAAGTAAAAGTACGAAGTGAAGACCGAGACTCACTTCGCTACCTATGGAGAGGCAACAGAAGAGATGGAGCCCCAGAAGAATATCGTATGACGTCCATCATTTTCGGCGCGGCAAGCTCGCCGTGCACCGCTATCTTTGCGAAAAATTGGAACGCAAGAAAGCACATCGAACAGCATCCAGTAGCAGTGAAAGCTATAGTAGAGAGCCATTATATGGACGATTATCTGGACAGCTATAAAACAGTCGAAGAAGCGACAGAAGTCGCGACAATGGTGAAGAAAATACACCAACAGGCGAAGTTTGACCTAACAAAATGGGTATCAAACAGTAAGCGCCTGATAGAAAATATCGATCCGTCACAAACCTGCACTGAGGTTGTGAACATCGGAGATACAGTAGGCGCAGAGAAAATACTCGGCCTGATTTGGAGACCTAGTGAAGATACGCTAGGTTTCAACCTAACGCTTGCGAGACTGCCGCCAGGAATTTTAGAAAAGGAGGCCCCTACAAAAAGAGAGGCTCTCAAAATTGTCATGTCGTTATACGACCCCCTAGGACTAGCCTCGCCTGTTACGATTCGAGCTAAACAAATATTGCAAGAAGCTTGGAGGCGAGGCGTCGATTGGGACCAGCTATTAGACGCTGACCTGGCATCTCAGTGGAGAAGTTGGATCGAAAACCTGCGGCAGCTCAAGGGCATCAGCATACCAAGATGTTATCCTGGTTATAGTGATGCCACAGAAATACAAATACATGTATTTACCGACGCAAGCGAGTTGGCATACGCAGCAGCTGTGTATTGGCGAGCCACCACAGCAGTAGGCACACAGAAGGTGAGCCTAGTCATGGCCAAGGCGAGAGTAGCTCCATTAAAGCTACAATCGATACCGCGCCTCGAGCTGCAGGCAGCGGTGATGGGAACCCGTCTGGCTGCAGCTGTGAAACGTGAACACGACAACAATCCATCGTCGGTCACGTATTGGACAGACAGCAAAACAGTATTGTCGTGGATTAGAAAAGGAGCACGAACCTATAAAGCTTTCGTAGCTCATCGCATAGCTGCCATACAAGAAGGTAGCAAAGTGGAGGATTGGCGATGGATATCCACGAAGTTGAACATCGCCGATATAGCGACTCGTGACGTGCCGCCGAGGTTTGACTCACAACACGAGTGGTTCTGTGGCCCAAGTTTTTTGTATGAAGACCCTTCTTCATGGCCATCAGAAAAACCTCCAATCACAGAAGAGACAGGAGAGGAAAGAACGCTCACTGTCACAGAAAAAGAAAAATCTGTTTTGGAGAAAATAACAGACAGACATACATACACTTCGAAGCTCATAGAAGCTATACCTAATCCCGTCAACTTTTCGAGATGGGAGCGGCTATTACGTGCGACTGCTACCGTCCTACGTTTTATACATCTCTGTAAACAAAGGACAGAGAAAACGTTCTACAAAAGAACCCGGAAAAACGCTGAGGAGGACACGGACTGGCGAAAGAAAAAGAAGACAGCGACTGCAGCAACCAAGCCGTCATACATAGCGCCAGAAGTCCGAAAGCAGTACATAGATGCGAGCTTTCTTCAAAAAGCCGAGAAAATACTCGTACAAGTTGCACAGCAGCAATCGTTCGCTCAAGAAATAGCTAGATTGCATGCACATGAAATAGTGGACAAAAATAGTCCGCTACACGCGCTGCAAATAGAAGTAGTAGATGGCCTACTACGTATTAGAAGCCGTATAGCCGCCACTGACGAGGTCACAGAAGATGTAAGGCGACCGCCAATATTACATGGCGACCATCATATAACCCAGCTCTATATAGACTGGACACACCGCAGCTTATTACATAGTGGGACTGAACTCACAATAAATGAGGTACGGCAGCATTATTGGGTCGTAAGGATGCGTCCCACCACCAAGAAAGTACTGGCACAATGTCTTCAGTGCCGTATTCGTAAGGCACAAGCACCTGTGCCAGCGACCGGCGACCACCCACGAACGCGCCTGGCTCATCACCAAAGGCCGTTCACGTACACCGGGCTAGACTACTTCGGCCCGCTATCTGTCACCGTGGGTCGCCAGCATCACAAGAGATATGTAGCACTGTTTACATGCCTCACCACAAGAGCTGTCCACCTCGAGATCGCCGCCAGCCTCAGCGCAGACAGCGCAATATTAGCGCTGCGCCGTTTCGCCGCCCGCAGAGGATGTCCAACTGAGATCCACTCAGACAACGGCACCAACATGCACGGTGCCGATCGAGAGCTACGAGAGGCCTTCCGAGAGGAGGCCAGTCGCCGAGGCATCACTTGGCGCTTCATCACCCCATCAGCGCCCTTTATGGGAGGCGCATGGGAGCGTCTAGTTCGCTGCGTAAAAAACGCATTGTATACCGTACTCACAGAGAAACACCCACACGAAGAGGTGTTGTCCACACTGATTTGTGAGGCAGAGTACACGGTAAATAGCCGCCCGCTGACACATGTATCAGTCGACGGCGATGACGACGAGTCTATCACGCCGAACCACTTCCTACTTGGTGGGTCGGCTAGACTCCCAAACCCCGGCGTGTTCACCGAGCAAGACATCGACCACAAAAAGATGTGGCGTCGGTCACAAATCCTGGCCGACATGTTCTGGCGCCGGTGGGTGCGAGAATACCTGCCGGAGCTCCAAAACCGGCGGGAGCCCCATAGCCGCGGGCCTGGCCTGCTGGTGGGCGACCCCGTCCTCATCGCGGATGGGCAGCTGCCTCGCAACACGTGGCCGCGAGGCCGCATTGAGGCCATATACCCTGGCCCTGATGGAGAAGTCCGGACCGCTGAGGTGCGCACCACTGGCGGCACTCTAAAGCGTCCGGTGAAGAAGCTCATTCCCTTGCCAAAGTGAGCGCAGCAGAGTTCCGGCGGCGAGAGCTGAGCGACGTGTCGCAGAGCGTCGAGGTCACGAGCGCTGCCGACGTGCGCCGCTCACAATGCTGATGCAGCGCCGCGCCAACGTAGCATCGAGTCGACGCGACACTGCACGGCGGGAGAGATGTTCGCGACGATACGTCACCATTTACATAGGTAGTCATATGTAAAAAATAAATAGTATTGACAGACACACGTCTGCTCACCCCAGAGCGCCATCGCATACTAAGCGATGTCGGTAGGTGAAAAAACCTTTTATAGTAAAGCTCGTAACTAATTTTTGCTCATGTTTTTGAGACACTAAAATTATATTTTATGTGTCTATCAGTAGGTAATAGAATTATATAGTCTAATAACAATAAATTAGAAGCTTTAATATGCATACTGATTGTGTTATTACGGAAAGAAACAAGTATTTAACTCCGTAAAACACAACCATCATCAACGAGCGTTTAGTTCACAATGACCTGTAAGAGGGCGGCACCTTATATTTATACTAAAACCAGTTTTTGTAGAATTTTGATAACTTTAAACTCATGTTTTGGGGGCTTTTACATAGTTTATAGTGTGAATATAGCGCTTATGTGTTAGAATTATACATAAGGTACCTTAGTTATATGATAAATGTATAGGTTTAAGGAAATAAAAATATTTTGTTTACTTATTTTAGACCCCCCGTTTTGAGCAGGGTATCAGGTGGTGCTATAGGTATTCTATTCACCAACCAATCAGATTGCTTCCTTACACATAATTGTTTTGTTAGGAAACACCATCTAGGTGTTCTAGATAGGATGGCTGAATGCCATGACTGAGAAATTATACATAATAGCAGTACATGGCCAGTCTTAATGCATTTTTACTCTAAAAAGGGAAATATACATACATTTTACTCAAGTAAGTGTTTGGAAAATTCGTTACAAGCCATTTTAGCGCTTCTAGGTGACCTAGAATTTTGTCTAGGCCCTATAAATAGACAGCACCTATGTAATTCTAGTACATAGGCGTCACTTACTTGAGAGGATGTGTCTGTGTATGCCGGCATGGACGTTTCTATGCGGCTGCCGATGTGTCACTGCGTCCAGGGACATTTGGTGCCTGGTCAGTTATAGATATGCTGTCTGAAGCATTACCTTCGTGGACCCTCAGGCAGGCGCCTACACTCAGTCATGACACAGAGCTAGTATATAGGGGTATGTAACGCACACAGACACATTAAAGATGTGAGACGACGTAAAATTTAGTATTCGGCCGCTTCCCGGCACCTTAAGCTGCGGAAAGGCTGGTGGTACACCCATCAGGGTACCGCCGTCAGACAGCCTAGTTTTCCAGCTACCCAACCACACTTCCGGAAGGAGCTTAGCTCTGGTGGTTGAGGAGTTAAGCGACCTGATATGGTGCGAGGTTACATGGATTTGCTATGTAAACAAACTTGTAACAAACGATAACTCATCGGGGGTTGGACATGTAGCTACCGGACTTCTACCTTGGGATAGCCCATCACGAGGGCTACCCGGGTGTGAATGTAACTTGAAAATCCACCCAGCGGTCTGAGTAGGAATCGAGTTTATGTGCCAAGATCAGGGGCATAAGCTAACTTCTCGCACCATTTCGCGGCTGTACGCCTGAATGTTTTGAATATAACTGTAACACTTATGTGTATCAACGGCCCAGTGGGAGGGCTCCAAGTCCCTCGCTGGTACCCTAGAGCTAACATGTCTAGTTTTAGGAGAAACTCGATTGTAAAGCTTCAAACTGGCGGGAATTCCCTTTCTTCGACGTTCTCCTTACGAGAACTCCCTGATGGTAGGGGCTAGGGACCTGGATCAAAGACCGGAGGGAAGGTCTCCTCGAGACCTATCCAAAAGTACAAGTTTCACCAGAATCGGTCCAGTGGAAGGGTAGTTCCTGTCAGTTTCAAGCTACGAGTCTTAGCGTATATTATTTTGAAAATAAAAGTTTTTGCGGTCGGAATGTTGTGGTCCTCGTCGCAGTCGAGTTCGCTTCTTTAATAGTGCGCAGGCGCGTGAACATTTCGTAGCCATTATTTCACTTAAAGTATTTCCACGCATCATTGCGCATCGAGGACCATGAAGGAACATCGCTTCTGGCCATGAACAAATAGTTTTATTTAACCTGGACATCACGTTTTTCACCTCAACCTACTTGGCAGCCTTCAAGTGTCTCCAAGGTCCATAGTTACCAGATGACAACTGAACAATAGGTGCAAGGGGCGTCAACGCGTTCAAGCAGGAGCCTTACAACCTCCTGATTGCCTGTCGGTCTTGGACGATCACGTCCGTCCCGTACATATACATCGGAACTCTTCTATAAATGACTGCAAATCACTCGGGATAGCTGCAATCGCATGTCTGTTTATTGTTTTTACCATTACATAACATAACATCACACTAGTACGCTCTAAAGAGGGTACGCAGGTGTGAACAGTTAACCCTGGTATACTCTCATTCCACCGGTTTTGTTTAACTTTCATGATATTGGGATAATCAATTCTGGCTTCACTTTGGACATTATAGGTACCTAACCTATCGAACTGGTCCATTATGTACCACAACTAAAAAGTGAAAAATAAAGAAAACTTTTTACAAAAAATACAACCGACTTCCAAATAAAAACACTACAAAGTGAAAAATAAATTCAATTTCGGAAGTCGGTGTCAAAAAACGAAGAAACGAAAACAGGAACACATTTTTACTTTGTAGTGTTTTTACTTTTTAGTTCGCTTCGTAAGCAGCTTGACTGCTTTTTTGATTTTTTTATTATTATTTTATTTTAATCTTAATCTCATACTTGTCACAGTGTTATTGCTTTTAATTGCCAAGAAGTCTACATATAGTTTTCCTTAGGTTGGTTTTTGAGAAAATCTATAGGGCAAACAAGGCAAAAAAAACGTTAAATTGGTAGGAACATTGATAGGATAAAATGCAGGTACTTTATTAGAATAATTGATGCTAATCTATTTATTTTATGGCTGTATTCGTATTAATATGCATGTTATTTCTCATTCCTTTTATTAATCTGTGTTTGCCCAAAGAGTACTTTGAGAAGACAGTTCTTCTACTGTTATCTTAAATTATACGAGTTGACGTACTGTAAAATATCAAAGTTAATTGTGATAAACAGCTACTTCTTGGTACCGTTATAGTCCGATAAACATACCCAGAAGTTAGGTACCTACCTAAATACTGTACCTAACTAGGTTTCATAATAACAGGCGAGTAAGATAATAACCGATAGGAACAATCACGGGTGCAAGTAACAAGTAAACACGTCGGGGTTATCTGCAGCCATTCTTATAATAACTTATGTACGCTTTCCTATAGCCACTACACAGGGTAGCCTTTGACCAGTTCGCACGAAGTACTCTCCCTCTCTACAAAACTCAAGTAAGTTTAGTTTTTTTTTTTTTTTTTTTTACATGCAACTTTTTATTTATATATTATTAGGAACAATCTTCAATATTGATTTAAGTCTGTAAGTGAACAGCTAGTTAATACTGAAAAAAAATCTGTATCGTATTTGATTTTTTTTTGTGGTTTCACTACTGTTTTTAACCGACTTCGCTAAAAGGAGGAGGTTATCAATTCGACTGTTTTTTTTTGTGTATTACCTCAGAACTGTTTATTGGGTGAACCGGTTTTGATGATTTTTTGATTTGATTGCTGGTGCTTGTCATTTTATAACATAACATCACACTGGTACGCTCTAAAGGGGTACGCAGGGGTGAACAGTTCACCCAGGTGTACTCTCATTCCACAGTTTTGTTTAAGTTTCATGTTATTGGGTTAATCTATTCTGACTTCACTTTGGGCATTATAGGTAGCTAGCCTATAGAACTGGTCCATTATGTACAACTAAAAAGTGACAAATAAAAAACTTTTTACAAAAATTACAACCGACTTCCATACAAAAACACTACAAAGTGAAAAATAACTTCAATTTCGGAAGTCGGTGTCAAAAATTGAAGTAGAAAACACTACGTTTTTGTTTGGAAGTCGGTTGTAATTTTTGTAAAAAGTTTTTTTCTGTAACTTTTATGGTGTACATAATAAAGAGTATTCTATTCTATTCTATATATTTACCCGTTGAATGCTGTTAGCAAACACAATAGAAAAACAATTGCTTCATGTACCTCACATCACACTGTCATAACACCAACATATTACGACTGCTCAGCGACCGTATGTCACTGCAGGGATCCAGCAGAATATCAGCGTCAGGTATATTTGCCTGACACATGCTGAGCTGGACCCCCATTTGGTGCAACCTTGAGACGCACACCGCACTGTGTTTTAATTGAAGTAGGTATTGGTAGATGTTACTTGTGCATTGAGATTATTATTTAGTATGTCTGTGTACTGTATAGTCTATGTACTTGTGTCACTTTTATTTGTATTATGTTGTTTTTTCTTCTTCTTTTTTTTTTTTTGGCACCTTTTTTTCCAAATGCCCACATGTATGTGATTTTGTGTGTTGTGCTGTGTCTTTTGTGTGCACTGAATAAATGGTTTATCTATCTATCTATAAAAAAATCGGTTTGTTTACATTATAATGATATGCGATTATCTCGAAAACGTGTGGACCGATTTACATGATTCAAACGGATAAAATGGTTTTAGACCAATACCTTTCATTTGACACTAACTTCATTAAAAAATCTGCACAAACAAAAAATCACGTTTTCAAGTTCCTCGGTAATTATTAATGTAGGTATGATAACTCTTATCAGTTCTTTAAAATCTATATAAATCAGCTTTTAATGTTCAAATTAGGATTCTATATGATTGTACATGCTAGTTGGACATAAAACAAAACAAATATACAACACTCTAATTTATAATTAGTTATAAACTCTTCTAACAAGAAATAATTATCACTTACTAAGTACTTCGTCATGTGCTTACAATCTGTTTAGATACTTATTAGTTGAAATCTTATTAGATGTACTTAACTAACACTTTATATACAGTTTTTATGTACTTTACATAATTGTGTACATAAGGTTCTTGCATGAGTAGGTATTGCATAAACTTCGTTGTTTTACTTAATCAGCTTGTAGACGGGGTCTCGTCGCCGACAGTCGAGTAGACGGATTTTTCAAAATATGAAGCTATTAATGCAAGGAAGGAATCATTATAATCATCAGGGGGGTAACCACAAGCTCTTAGAGTAAGGTTATTTTGATATCGAGTAAGGGACAGATGTATCTGACTTGTATACATCTGTCACTTACTCGATCTCAAAATAACCTTACTCTAAGAGCTTGTGGTTACCCCCCAGATCGTTGAATGGCGCGCCACGAGCCACGCGGTGTGGAAACACATTTGCTTGGCGTGTCGTGTCGCGCCAGAGCGGTGGTGGGGTCTATTATAGACGGAACCACACTTACGTGGCGTGGCGTGGCGTGTCGTGGCGCCTTCTGACGCAGTTGATTGGCTACAACACACGTTGCGTTATGACGTGGGCTGGAACAGAGTCGTATGATTGGTGGATCCTACGCCACGCCACCACGAGACGTTAGTGTGGTTCCGACTATTATGGCGCAATCGGTCGCAGCAGTCCGCGCCACGCCCGGTCGCGCCACGCTGGGCCACGACACTCAAATGTGTTTCTACCCATACTAAATGTTTGAAACCGATAGGCATCTGGCGCGACACGCCACGCCACGCCACGCAAATTTGTTTCCGCCATTAGTGTAAACAGTGTCGGAAAGATGATGTCTCTCTGCCTCACATCCTTAGAGCATTTAACTCACACCCCTAGCGGGGTGTGAGTTAAATGCAGTAGTACCTTGTAGCGGGCCCGCTACAAGGTTCCAAGGTCTGAAACTCACGAAAAATAAATGATTTTGTTTAGTTTCATACAGTCTTATTAAATTTATAGAATCTATATATCTCTCTATCCATATTGGGTTTTGTTACAAATATGAGTATTGAGCGTACCGTGTTTTACTGTGTGAATTATCAATTAATTCTAACATTTTTTAAATTGACTAAAGAATTGAATCGATTTGACTAAATTACGGTTATCGACGCAGTAGTGTTGTCTTCTTTTTAACCGATACTTTTGTGTATGGTGCTGTGCTTGTCAAGTAGTGGTGGTTATGTGATGGTGGATGGGAAGATATTTTATTTGTATACTTTGCTATTCTCCAATTTTTTGCGTTTCTTGTTGTAATACAGTGATTATATCGACTAAAAGATTTTGGTCTCTATTGTACATCGGTAGAGTAATGTCATAACATATTTACTGAGTATACAGGTCAATTCATGAGTACCTACGACTTTCTAAAGTCCAGTGTTAAATTATACTCGATTATATTATCAGTGTTATTATTTTGTTTAATTCGTTTGTACCTTAGATTACCTGTGAACACAGTGTTAGTGAATGTGTAGAATTTAATATGTCGCATCAAGGCTGGCCGATAGATGCAAACCATCGGGAAGTCAGGATATATTTTCCTTAGGTTAAGACATCGTGTGTGGGCAGGTCGGTGGGTACAATCGTGCAAATGAAATCACATAAATTATTCGATACACTGGGTTTATTCAAATATTCACAGTTACAATCCTGCTTACTAATATTACGGATCGACACTGATTCTACAACGTGTTAGCTCTGCGGCTGTCAGTACTCAACTGCCAATACTGCCATATTCTACTATCCCCACCACGCCAGTGGTTAGAAATAGCGCGCCAATGCGTAGTTGTTCTTGCTTTGCCGCCAGATGGCGTGCTTGCCATTTGTTTTAACGTCCGTACTATTGACTAAACCCGACACGGCCATCCTGCGAGACAGGCGTCCTCGTCTGTTCCTAATTGTCAGGTTTTAACAGTGTATCGAATCATGTGGAAATTCTCATGAATGTCCTCAGCTCTTGGGGAAAGCTGAGGGGTCTGTCAGACTCCTACTGACTAAAACCACATGGTGTTCTCTAGGCCGTAATTTATCTTGAGAGGCGAGCGTGGAACACAACACGTCGCCTTCTCGTGCCTCTCTCAGGTGACAGATCCCCAAATCTATCACCCGCAGGCAGGATCTTCTTGTCCTTGCTCACTGCCATCTCATGTCGTGTTGCGCCACACGTCTTCTTAGTCTACTCCGACCCGCCAGTCTCCCATCATACAAGGGATGTTTTTCTGAAACACAAAATTTCCAAACAGTATTCACTCGTCCAATCCTGACTCATACTCTAGAGTAAAGAAACATTTTGAAACAATCAAACATGATCATTTAAATCTCTCTGTTCACCATTGCAAGGAACAAGTAATTCTATTTTCAATTTAAAGGTACCAGATCTTCGTGATTACAAAGTCCAAGTACCACTGATAGTCATTAATGTCACATCAAATTAAACAAAAGAAAAAAAACACCAGGTATCTTATTAACGATCTGTAGCCATCACATAGCTCTCCTAGCTATCTCATAGCTCTCTTAGCAATCACAATTGCTCTACTCGCTCATCCTTCGATGTCGAGTCAACTGAACTCTCTGACCTAAGAACCTGTTCACACAGACACTCAGTCTGTCCTATGTTACGTCAATTCATTATAAACTTCACTTTCAATCTCAATTGGTACTTGAGCCCTGTGTCTCTTTCTAACACAATCTACGCATAGTAATCAAAATTAGAAAAACCAACATTATTTTAATTTTTGTATTGAAGGCTTGACGATTCGAACGTCATCAACATTAACATGGTGACCTCACCTCTCGCATGACTATGCGAGTTTACTTTATTTTAACCTCATAACTCAACAGGAATCCTCTGTAAGGTTCCTTACACAAACGTGTTTTTTACACCGACTTACAGGTGCCCTACAGGCCCACAGTTGCTACAAAGACCTCCAGTTGCCACACTGGCCTATAGTTGCCATAAAGGCCTACAGTTGCCACACAGGCCTACAGTTGCCATAAAGGCCAACAGTTGCCACACAGGCCAACACACAACGCTCGGCCAGTCCTGACCAAACTAGTTCGTTAAAATAGAGACATTTTTGAACTCTAATCTTTAACTAAATCATTGCCCTGGGCCATGTACCACAGTCATTCCAGACAAACTTTAAAACTTATTCTGCAGCAAAAACTGCCAAGCTTATAGAAACCCTCGAGTAAAACCTCTAACGCCACGGCTCTATAGCCGACCAGCAATTTGTATTGCTCTCACACAACGGTCTCTCTAGACCCCGACCTCCGCCAGAATCCACTGGTACGGTCAAACATAATACGGCTGATAGACTCAATTACTCGACATCTTAAGCTTGCTCATCAACATGAAAATCCTTTAAACATCAACATCGACTGGTACATGACCCGCTGGCATCTTTTTCAACCTACCGTGTCCATACTTGTAGGTTTAAGCGTACCTATTTAAAGCTTTCGGTGTATAACGATCACTATCCTGTCATAATCACCTATCGCGGACTTAATACAGGGCCTCTTCAGTTTTCGTACTAAAGTTTCCCACACAACACTATTCATTAGAAAAAGGTTCGACGACCAACAAGTTCAACTAAACAAAGTAATTGTAACAATTCTGTTACTCTTTACCATAATTCAAAGGCAATGCATACTCAACTCATGAAACCTCTTCAAAAACCCATCGCCACATGTTACGCATGAGGTGCGGTCCAGAATTGGTCTTACGAGCAGACATATTACACTGTCATCAACTATGACGTACAATTCTCAAGGAACTTGGTGATCGGCGATCCTTCTTACAAGATTCGCGGTTTTTACTCAAAGATTTCGGAACATACTGACGGCTTATAAAAGGGAATCAACTAACCCTGATAATATTAAGGAGGTTCACGAATTAACTCGGATCAATATCATTAAAATCAGATTATCAACAGTAATCCTTTACTATTGCTCACTAACTCAATTTTCATGTAAGGAAAACAATCGCGAGATCTACTGCTGTCATAATATTTACTTTGAAAGTAAGCAAGTGAATTCAGATCTGAAGACTGTTTGTAAATCTTTACGCAACATAAGATCTGTTCTGAATACACGAAAATGACCAGTACCGTTTCTAACTCGATACAATTTCTTTGGCCCAACAACATTACTAACTCGCGTTGCCACTGAAAATCATTAGTTGTGACTGCACTAAAGACAAAAAAAGAGACAAAGACAAAAGATATTTATTTCAACTGGGCCACCAAGCGGCACTTTTGAATGTCACAATTTAAATTTAAATGGAATACAAGTTGATTCTACCGTGCATTCGGAAAGTAGCTAGTTATGGAGAAGAATGCACAAGAAACTCCATACTGCTTTGGACATCTCAACTATTATGGGATATCTCATCCTAAAGTTCGTACTGAACCAAATGTTGAAAATATACCGCCAATAGGAAACTCATTAACTACTTGCTTTTTACTAGGTGTGTCTTAATTACCTAGTGATGGTGCTAGGTATAACCACTACCAACCAATTCAGTGTTCCAACATGAACACTTAAAACTCGAAATAGCATCTCTTCACTAGAGAACCTTCGACCTCACTAACGAAATAACATGGAAGCGACTCGCCGAGTATTTTATTCCAAACTACGACGAGCGAACTGCTTGCATGCTGTTCTTCTTAACCTCTCAGATGTTGACACGTCAACCTTCGCGCTCAGCATCTGAATCGCTAGCCTTCAGCAGAGGCTTCAGGCTGCGACACAATATGGTATCTGAAACATGAAAAATATTACGAGAGTATATGTTCACACGGTTATCTTAACCATACACAGCTTTGATGGAATTTAAACTAAACCAATCAATCTGCCCTAGCCTTTGCCCAACTACATTGGGGTCAGCTTCCAGTCCTACCGGATTCAGCTGAGTACCAGTGTTTTACATGGAGCGACTGCCTATCTGACCTCCACAACCCAGTAACTAGGTAACACGGCACCCCTTGGCACGACTGGTAACAGATCTCAGGCTTCTGACTACCCGCAACGACCGTCAAAGATCCCCAAACGACAGCCGGGACCAACGGCCCATCGTGCCCTCCGAAGCACGGAGGAAACCCGGCACGTTGAAACAGCCACCCATCCACAGACCGAACCCGCCAAGCGTTGCCCAACCTTGACGACCAACCAGCGCGGCTGCCATTATTCAGCCACGAGCTACCAGTAGTAGTACTAACCTAAACCTGCAAAATGTCTTATTATGGACACCGAAAGTGAGTGCAGAGTCCCTGTCCAAAACATGAACCACACATTACAGTGTCCCAAGTGTCCAGGTAGGTATATGGGCTTTAGAGAATCCAATGAATGCCATAGCATTTTAAGTCGTAATTAACGAGGCCACATACTAGGTCCAAACTATCTAAAGAGTTTTACCTCGAAAAGAAGAATACTATGCTTCTTCTCAAACTTAGTTAACTCTCACTACATAAAACTATCATACTACAAAACTAAACAAAATATTTCATTTGGAATGATCATAAATTCCAGACTAATGTGTAAGGTAGGTACGTCACTGTCACCATATCGTTCTAACTTCCAAACAATGATAGTCAGCCAAGGCCAGTCAAGGGTTACTGCCAGCGATAGTAGAATAATAACACCTCAACAACACTAAAATTTGACCATCAATAACTAACATGAAACTATGACCTGACACGGGCCATCCCGGCGAACCACTGACCACCATACCGTACACAAAACCAGAATTTTTAATAATGAACACACTTTTCCATAGTCATAACAAAATGAAAACGACTCACCGGATTGGCACAAAGATCAGAGTGTATGGATCTTTCCACACGTCCACACGCTCATCCTTGACCTGTACAGGTCCTTGGTTGTTGTACATGGGCACTTATAAAACGTCGACAAAAGGTGCACGGTTCGGGTTGGTCGTTTCCTATGGAGAAGAACCGGCAAGAAACTCCATGGTTACTCTTTTAAAAAATGGTTTGGTTTTACAATATTTCCTTGTTACAGCATTATTCTGTTTTGGACCTATAACACTTGTTGTACGGGTTGTAAGTCCGTACACTGATTCGCCGTTAGTTGGTTGGAGAGAAACACGTCACAGTTAGATCCACTAGTTAAATATATTTCAGTTAAGTGACTTACAGTATAACTTAGATGGAAGGCGACTATTTCTTTCTCTTGGTTTGGATAGCAACACGGCTATAAGATCACTATCAACGTTGGTTGCTTTGTTATGATGTTTTATACGGTCAAATTGTGACGCACATCGTTGGCCTAAAGTAGGTTGCCAGTATGCAGAAAAATGTACGGTGATGAGACCGTACATATTGGCAACCCCCCAAAAGTAGCTAAGATGAGTGTATAAGGAGAGAAAGAATCGCCTGTACATAGTTAAGCACACACATTACAAATTAATCGAAGTTAAACGCAATGTTGTCTTGTGATTTAAGGGTGACAGTCGTCCGTGGCCGCCTGCTGGTTTTCTGGAAGTCTGCTGTTGGCAGGCTGTTGTCCCATAGGTTGAAGCTCGATGTTTTCTTGCGTTTGCTCTGTGTTTTGAATGCATAAACCAAGTGAATAGACTTGCAGGTAAGTTGTAGCCGCCCTTTGCAGCTTCCAGGAGCTGCTCCTACTCCCGTTATGGTTGCATTCAGCCGTTTCCTTGGTAGTCGAAGCATTTGTGCAGCGTTCTCAGTTATTGAGTTAACTTGCGAGCCTTGGTCTAGTAGTGCTCGAAGCGTCATATAATCTCCATCTGCAGACTTTATCTTAAGCTGCACAGTAGTTAGCAAAATCTTAATCTCGTTAGTCGAAACATGGTTGCAACTTTGTTTACTCGTGGATGTGCTTAGTCGTTGACCTGGATTATTGTTGTTTCTTTCTGTATTTGATGAGTTAGAGTTATTTCTCTTGTCAGCATTTTGCAATAAGGTGTGATGCTTGCTATTGCATTTTTTTGCAAGTTTTGATGATGCGCAGTTCGTGTTGCCATGACTGTATAGGCAGTTTTTACACACGTGCAATTTCGAAACTGTGTCATTCCGTTGAAATGAGTCCATGTTGACTCTCCCAGTTGTTTGAAGCTCTCCTAGTTTTCGGAGACACTCCCAGTTGTTTGAAGCTCTCCTAGTTGTCGGAGACACTCCCAGTTGTTTGAAGCTCTCCTAGTTGTCGGAGACACTCCCAGTTGTTTGAAGCTCTCCTAGTTTTCGGAGACACTCCCAGTTGTTTGAAGCTCTCTTAGTTGTCGGAGACACTTCCAGTAGTTTAAAGCTCTCCTAGTTGTCGGAGACACTTACAGTTTTTAGAAAGCTCTCCTAGTTGTCGGAGACACTTCCCGTAGTTTGAAGCTCTCCTAGTTGTCGGAGACACTTCCAGTAGTTTGAAGCTCTCCTAGTTGTCGGAGACACTTACAGTTTTTAGAAAGCTCTCCTAGTTGTCGGAGACACTTCCCGTAGTTTGAAGCTCTCCTAGTTGTCGGAGACACTTCCAGTAGTTTGAAGCTCTCCTAGTTGTTGGAGTCACTTCCCGTAGTTTGAAGCTCTCCTAGTTGTCGGAGACACTTCCAGCAGTTGTAGTTAGTTGTTGAAGGCGCTTCTAGTTGTTGAAAGCTCCTCCAATAGTTGTAGTTTGGTTCCGGTACTCAATGTGCCTGTACTCTGGTTAGGTATGTGCGCCTTCTCAATCCAACTGGGGCGACCCTCTTCTGGGAGACCAGTTGAACCGATTCGCTACCGTAACAAGAGACACAAACACACTAAGATACACAAAGGCTCGAAGGACCATTTAATGTACGGGTTGTAAGTCCGTACACTGATTCGCCGTTAGTTGGTTGGAGAGAAACACGTCACAGTTAGATTCTCTAGTTAAATATACCAGGCCCCTCAGAAAGTATTGCGAAAAAAAGTTTTTATATATGGGAGACTGGCCAGTTATAATGTTTTTCGAAAATATGATTATTTATAAGTAGAGAGCAGTGGTGGCCCAGTGGTATTGGCCGCGACTTACAAGTTGTAGGTCGTGGGTTCGAGCCCAGGCAAGCGCTTTACTTTGTGTAAATTATTTCTTCACCACTGCTCTCAAAACGGTGAAGGAAAACATCGTGAGGAAACCGGCATGTCCAAGAACCAAAAATTCGAAGACATGTGACATCCACCAACCCGCACTGGGCCCGCGTGGTGGATTAGGGCCCATTCCCTCTCACAGAGAGGAGGCCTGTGTCCCAGCAGTGGGAACATTAATAGGCTGATGATGTGATGTGATAAGTAAAAATAAGTAAGTTCCAATTTCAAAATTTCCCTCCACATTTTTTGCGAGTTAATTCAAAGTATTGTGTCTCACTGAAATATGGATCTGCGCCGGGAACATTTTAGAGCTATGATTTTATACGATTTCAAGTGTCGCCTGAAACCGGATGAATCGTACGATAGACTTCAAATGGCATTCATGGATGAAGGCCCTTCCAAGGCAACCGTGTATCGTTGGTATAACGAATTCAAGCGCGGTCGACCAACTTTGGGGGATGGCGAAAGAAGCGGTCGCCCTTTGACGGCTGTTACCGAAGAAAACGTGCTAGCAGTGAAAAATTTAATCCAAGACAATAGGCGAATTACATATCAGGAGATTCAACACATATTGAAGATTGGATCGGGAAGCGTTCACGAGATTCTACACATCCATCTTCGCGTGAGGAGGATAGTATCACGCTGGGTGCCGCACAACCTCACCGATGCTCAGAAGCAGGCCCGGGTGGAATGGTGCCGTGATATGCCTAACAAATTTGAAGCAGGCTCGTCTCGGCGTGTTTACGACATCGTTACAGGTGATGAGTCCTGGATTTATCAATACGACCCAGAAACCAAGCGCCAGTCGACTGTTTGGGTGTTTCAAAATGAGCCAACGCCTACCAAAGTGAAGCGATCTAGAAGCGGGGGTAAGATTTTGATCGCTAGCTTTTTTAATTTGACTGGCCACTTGGTATCAATTCCCTTACGGGATCAAAGAAGCATTAATGCCGAATGGCCAAATACCAAATGTTTGCCAGAAGTTTTCTCTGTTATAAGCAACAAGCGACCAAACACAGGGCTCCGCGGGCTACTGCTCCACCACGACAATGCACCTGCGCACACCGCACTCAAAACGAGGGACTTCCTGGACAGCACGCCAGTCAAACTCCTGGGTCACCCTCCTTACAGCCCTGATCTAGCACCGTGTGACTTCTTTTTATTCCCAAAAATAAAAAAACAGCTCAAAGGGATACAATTTTCGTCGCCGGAAGATGCGCTGGCTGCGTTCGAGCAGGCTGTAAACGAGGTGTCTGCGGCGGACTGGAAAAAGTTTTTTGAAAACTGGTTTAGGCGCATGAATCTTTGTATAGAGGCTGGTGGAAAGTACTTTGAAAAGATTTAATAAAATATATGTACGTATAGAACAATTTTTTTTAGTTTCGCAAAACTTTCTGAGTGTCCCACGTATTTCAGTTAAGTGACTTACAGTATAACTTAGATGGAAGGCGACTATTTCTCTCTCTTGGTTTGGATAGCAACACGGCTATAAGATCACTATCTACGTTGGTTGCTTTGTTATGATGTTTTATACGGTCAAATTGTGACGCACATCGTTGGCCTAAAGTAGGTTGCCAGTATGCAGAAAAATGTACGGTGATGAGACCGTACACTTGTGTTTACCATTATTGTACGTGTTAGAAAAATGAAGGAACTCCATATAAAAGTATCGATATATGTCAAGATGGTTATTTACTGTGTATCAGAGTTCCTATATATGTGGTGTATAAGGGAAAGGTTTTATGAAGAAAAACACAAAAAGACAAGACCAGGTATTTATTTCAATTAGGCTTGTCAAATAATAAATATTGAGGCTCAGAGAGCTTACCACCCGTTCGCTAAACCTAGTTCTCGTGAAGAAGAAGGGCAAGAAACTTCACGGAAGCAACTATGTTTGTAAAAGTATTTTTAGATATATTTTACAATCATAATATAGATATTGTTTATTACAATATAGATATAATTCTATAATTACTGTTATATGTAAATCTTGTAGCATTTCACAATGTTACATAATCAAAACAACAAGGGTAAGGCAAATAACATAACTAGCCCTTAAATAAATAAATTTAACATCATTAGGAGTAAAGGCCATAATATGATACAGATAGCGTTTCAACACAACCATTAGCAATAATCAAGTTATAATATCAAATAACTTACGTGAAGCTTGTGTAGTCTATATTTCACAACAAAGTGCTAGTCAACTTACGAATTAAACACTATTTATAATAATGAGTCGACCTGTCAAAAGTCCCCACCATTTTCTATATTTCTATAAATAATCTCACAATCAGTAATAATCAATTCTTGAGTAATGAAACCTTTTTAAAACTTATCAAGAGAATTAAGGAATTTAATATCGTCTATTTAGTTATTCTTATTCAATATTCGAAAGAATATTGATACTAACCGACAGTCTTGGACTAATTGTCTCAAAGGACTTATAATACTAAAATAGCAATATAAAATCCAGGATACATCGCAATAATCATTACAAATTACGTAATACTTTAAAGGAACTTCATCACTGTGGCTTAAATGTATATTTCGAGTTATTTCCTGTTTTCACAACAATATTAACTCAGGTGGATACTCTAATAGTTGTAGGTATTTGACAACACAATAATAATTTAGGTAGGTACTTAGACATTTGTCGGGGTTATGCGCACTTCGTCCCATTCGCACTTCGTCCTATTCGCACTTCGTCCCACGTTCGCAGTAGGTCCCATTCGCACTTGGTCCCATTCGCGGTTAGTCCTATTCTTAGTTGGACCCATTCGCGGCTGGTCCCATTCTCAGTTAGTCCCATTAGCAGTTCGTCCCATGCAATTATTTTATAAGGGAAGAGGTATGTTTATATACCAAAAGAATTCGGTGGCCGCTGGTGCATATTTGTTGCATGCGCCTATACAAAACATAACGAAAAAATAAAATGTGCCAATAAACGTGTTGAAATATCTTTATTTCGAAATCTCCAGGCACTAAATTTAATAAAACTTATAGAAGAACTTATAGATATACCAAACACTGTGAAAATCGAGACGGAAGTTCAAAATGGCGATGTGTAAATAGAAATAAATGCAGTGCATCCATAACAATTCAAGAAACGAGGAAAACAGTTAGCAGGGAAACGCAACATACTTGTGAGGCAAGTCATAAAGATATAATAGAACAGAAAATTATTGTATCTCTCAAGAAAGTCGTTTGCACTGATTTTCGTCCTATAACTTTAGTCTATGAAGATAATATTAAAAAGCTGCAACGAAAATTTTTTAGACATGTTATGCCTTCTTTCAGTTAAATTAAAGATACGTTATATAGAAGTATTGTTTTTTATTGAATAATTTAAAAATGTTCTCTGATATGGGTTTAAGACCTGAAATAAATGTTTTTTTTATTTTTTTATATAGCACATAAGCAGTTTTTGTACACTAGTCAATTGAAATTCAACAGTCCTGTAACAGTGAAAATACCAGAGAGTCTTGGAAATATTTTTTTTTTATTTGAAGATGGCAGTAAAGAAAATATAATTGTATTCGCGACTAAATTAAGTAGAAAAGTGATTAAAATTGCAGGGTCATATTATGCTGATGGTACATTTAGAATTACTCCACTCACACCCATTTTACCAGGTTAATGTTTACCATTTTGATTTAAATTCTAATATAGAATCTACCAATATTATACCAGTTATCTATGCGCTATTGCCTAATAAAAATCAAACAATTTATACTTAAATAAAAGCTGGGTATTAAAATTTCTAAATTTAAATCAGATTATGATATTGCGCAAATGAACGCAGTATCAAAAGTGTTTCCAAATGCAAAAAATAGCGGTTGCTTTATGCACTATAATGCTGCAATTTGGAAGCAAGCTAAAAAAATGCTTTTGACAAATACTAGTATTGGTCGAAATGTAACAAGACTTTGATCTATTATGCCATTGATACCAGCTGATTTCATTCCTGAAGCATGGCGTCTTATCCTTAATAAAATATCAGATGATGATCATCATCATCTTTGATTGACAATATTCACTGATTGTATACCTACTTACTGTTATTAGTCGATTGAGAAGTGTGTTTATAATTTGCTTATTACATTGCTTACTTATCGAATTTGCATGTTTCATTACTATATTTGTTAATTTTTATAAATCTACCCCAATTTGGTCCATAAACCTACCTCTTTCCTAACAAACTACTTGCATGAGACGAACTGCGAATGGGACTAACTGCGACTGGGACCAGCCGCGAATGGGACCAACTGCGAATGGGACTAACCGCGAATGGGACCTACTGCGAACGCGGGACGAAGTGCGAATGGGACCAAGTGCGAATGGGACGAAGTGCAAATGGGACGAAGTGCGCATAACCCATTTGTCGGTAGGTGCTTAATAAATATGACAGTTTGTATTTTGCATGTGCTTAAAAGTGAAAGTTCATGATTAAATGACGTCACCCGTACTTCCAATGCTAACATACGCAATATTCAATAACATATAACAAAAATCTGTAATTTCATGAGACGTCATGTCATTCAGTCTGTAGTACTAGTTACTCCCTTGGTCATCATTAACCAACTCTAGTTCAGTCACTTAAAAACTTAAGGGTGACAAAAATGGGAAGCACTTAATTCCAGTATAGTCAAGAAAATTAACTCGACGCTATGTGTCATTCGGAGCATGCATGTGTCTCGCTTCCGGTAAATATTTTGTTTGTTCCTCCACTGAACTACTTTAGGAAGTAAACTATCAAAAGTACTATTTTGCACAAACTAGGTACTGTGATACAGACGGTGCTTCACTTGGATCGAATTTAGTATAAATTTAGCGTATTAGTGAATAGGAATTTATCTCTATTAAGATTAACTTTTACACTTTAGATATAAGCCGCCTGTCAACCTACAGTCTGCCTGTGTATTCAAAACCAGCCAAAACTACTTTTCTTACAGACTGCATGCTGTAAGGTTCCCTTCAGCAGACAACCTACACAGTAGCTAGAAAAATATATTCTTCAGCGCATTTCCGAGACAAATGTTTAGATATTTTTATTTGCTGTCAACAACATAAGGTTTCTCGGGGAAAACGTGGCCGGCACAGCTGGAAGGACGCATTATGATCTTGACACAATTTAATCGTGACATTTAAGTACACGAGTGGTCTACATAAGTATCGTTATCCTTGTGGACAAATATTTCCAGTTGAGTCAAAAACCGTACGAGATCTACTTAAGATGTATTTAAAAGTACCGGTCACTTAAGTGATCATTGGTTTGTCTGTCCACTCGCCACGTTTTGCCTTGATGTGTGTACATCAGCAATTTTTTTTTTTTTTTCGTTTTCTATTGTGATTTTTCTTCTATTGCTCGGACTTCAGTTGGAGTTGAGACCTGCATCATACTTATTTATTTATGTACACACAAAAACATACTTGTACTTGTTATGCTTTGTTATGTTTCTGATTACCTATTTGAAAATTATCCTGGGGTGAAGTGTGGTTTCCTCAATGGGTAGTGAGTGTGGGTATGTACCTACAGCTACACTTGTCATTCGTTGACTATTCTTTTAATTTGTGCTATTTCTTTTTTGGGGTGGCATGGGATCTACCTGCCCACCCCGGGCAAACGGCACCACAGCAGTACGGCTGAACAATCCCATTTAAGTGGTGGTAGGCTCCGCAAGGTGCTGCCTGGCTCGCAACCACCATCCCACTGGACTCCGGCGCCAAGCAGCTTGCTGTATTTCGTAGGTGTGTGGGAGTGTCAATACCTTTGGGGGAGAGGGATCTGGGCTAAACTGGCCGCGTAACAAATTTTGGAGGGTAGCTGGATCCGAAGCACGGTGCCAGGCGCTGGCCGACGACAGTCAGTAGGGCCCACTCGTGCTGTGCTGACGGGGTCGTGGACGTGATTCGGCAGGGAATGGAGTATTTTATTCCATTCGACGATATCCCGCTCGGTCACAAAGCCCGACCTTGGTATAATGCTGACCAACTTTGAAGATAATGACCTCCTCAGTGACCGTCACTATGGCTTTCGCCGGGGACGGTCAACGGGCGATCTTCTTGTGTATGTCACGCACTGCTGGGGCGAAGCCTCCTCAGCAAGTCAAGTCCACTCAGCAAGCTTCCTGCTTCTGGCGTCACAGTAGATTTTTGTAGCTGGGTATCCGAATTCCTTAGTGAACGGTCGATCTGATTTGTCGTTGACGGCTGCTCTTCTGACCTTATGGCTATTGATGCCAGAGTTCTTCAGGGGTCTGTTCTCTCTGCAACTCTTTTCCTGCTGCACATCAATGACCTACTGCAGTCTGGTATAGTTGACAAAGACAAAAGATATTTATTTCAACTGGGCCACCAAGCGGTACTTTTGAATGTCACATGTGTTGAGTACGCAGATGACAGTACTGTTTCAGAGATATACTTGTCCAGCGCAAAAATCAGTGGGTATGAAGTTCGTTCCTTGAGAGAGGCTATGGTAGAGCGGACAGATTTGACCTTAAGCCTTGTCTCCCAGTGTAGTCCAATCAACGGGGCTTTTGTAACCCGAAAAATTCTCCTGCCTGTGAGAGTAGGTAGTGTGATACAGTAAGGTAATACAGATTACAGATGACAAATTATCCAAAAGATTTTGATAAGAGAAGTTAGGTATTTTTACCTAAACATGAAAATTGCGTATAACTGTGAAAAATTCCTCAGTCTGAAATACTTTCTGTATACCTACGAATGTATTAATTAGAATAGGCAAGTGTAGGCATCCAACATTTTTTCGATTTGAGAGACACTCCAAAGGTGAATGGCAGTTTTCGTACCGCATACTTTTTCTGTTGTTCGGTTATAGAATTTGTACCACTTATAATGTCAACTAAGCCATTTATTTGCATGTAAGTTTACTATTTTTAAAACTTCGGATTAATTAATAACGTCAATCTAAAGACATTAATATATAAACGTTATAAAATCGTCCGCTAAACGCAGTTATGTTATTAGAAATGGCCTTACGTAAAGTAACACAAATATTGAATTCATAATTAATTACTTAGAAATAGAAATAACATTAAATATAATCAAACTCATCATTATCAAACTGTTGCAGTCCGCTGCTGGATATAGGTATCTCCTAATGCCCTGAGTAGGTACGATCCGCACCTCAATCTACCTACTTAATGGTAAGTAAAACACTACAAAGATAGCAATAAATAATTTACTTAACACATAATGCAACATTTACCTATATGTAACAATCTACATTGGTACACTAGTACATAACCTAAAAAAATAAAACTGGTTATAACATTTACGTCCCAAGTTTTAAAAATCTAAGAATTTAAAAAGGGATTATCTATCATATTAACTACCAAATAAAACCAAAAATATCCCAAAACACGAAATTTCTATTAGCGGTACGAAACTCCCATACAAGCCTGCCGTTCGCCTTTAACTTTTTAAATTTTGCGATATAACTTCTACTGAAAAATTGTTAAGTTATCCAAAAGATTTGCCTATAGAAAATATTTTTTTTTCATTTTACTTAATTACATCATATGAATAATTGCTCAGTTTAATTCAATACGTTTTTTAGTAATAAGTCGCTTTATTTTGAGTGCATTACTCCAGCCAGATAATGTCGAAAATCGTCATCTAAGTGCAATAGATAATTAGATATACAACTTCTGTAATTGGTAAGCAGATTTTTAAATTTGGTAAGCTGATAGTTTTTCAATTATTTGATAAAAACAGTTCCGGCTGGAGTAACGTTACCGCAGCCAGATCTTTTGTTTTCTAAAGGGTATGTTGAAATAAATGTTATCTAAATAATTAGAAATCAATTTGAAATAAATGGTACCACTTATTTTATATTTGTATTTGCTATGGTTGCGAAGATATTTAAAATCCTGCTGCAGTAACGTTTGCACGATTGCTGCATCTCGAAATTGACTAAACGGATGATTATAATTTTTGTACATGACATCTGGCTAATTACGTATAATTTGTTACGCAATAAAAAAAACACAATAATGCACCGTTTTGAAGTTATTTTAGTAAATAGAAATATGCTTTAATAGGTCCTAGCACTGCCAATAAGTGGTCCAACGACTAACTTGAAACGTTATTATATAGGTAATTACTGCTTATAAATGGTACTGAAGTTTCATTAATATCCTATAGGTAATTAAAAAGTTATGATGAAAGATCAATTTGTTCCGGCCACGGCGCGCAGCTGAGTTATTTGAAGACCGATTAACTGAGTTATCTGTAGTTGTGGTAACTGAATCTTATATCAATAATTAGATATATAGTCCAATTATATACCTGTTAAATTTCAGACTTGTACTCTAATTAATTAACGAGATAATCGAAAAAACATATTTAAGAATGGTAACCCGACCAAATCTAGAATGTTATAAAAAAGCGGCCACGCAATACATTTTACCAACCTTCTAAAATTATTAGCATAATTGTCCTTAAAAGTTGGTACAGTCACGAATGCAATTAGTTTGATTGAAAAATTAAACCTACCTAAATGTTTAAATAAATTTTAATTTGCTTAAGTAAGTGTCCACTATGCCATTCTTCATATATCCACCTACCTACGTTTAACCGTTCTGTCGATGAGGTAGGTAGGTACCTACTTACTATTTACCAAGGTATAAATTGCGTCTAATTCGTTTTTAGTTAATTTTATGTTATGTATTTAGGTAAAGGAATGTACTATTATACATGGTATAGTTAGATTAAGGTAAGTATCTATATGTAAATGGGAGCCGTAGCTTTAAATCAAAGAGGAGGACTTTGCCCAACAGTGGGGCACTGTAAAAGGCTAGATAACAAAAGATAAAGGAGAAAGAAGTTGAGTCGTTTATTTTTACTATTGTAGTTTTTTTTTTATAAAATAAAACTTAATTTAAGAATACGGCTATCTTTATGTAATACATTTGTGATTTTTAAAATCACAATAGATAAAACAGTGGAACCTACCTACCTACTGTATGTATTTTATTTAAGTAAGTACTTACTGCACTGTGATGTTTTTAAATTGTATTATTGTTTAGCTGTGATTCTACAATAAAACTTAATTTAAAATATGGCTATAACTATTTTACTTTAACTTATTCGGAACGCTAAGCACAACACGGCACAAAACAACATTGGCCGAAACGATGGTCATAACCTCCAGCAGCTGATGATCACTGGCAAGGTCAAAGACAAGAGGCCGAGGGGCCGCAGCCCGATCGGATGGTCTGACCATATACAATAAACGCTGAACACCAAGCTGCACGATGCACTCCACGTCGCCAAGGACAGACACAAATAGAGAATCATCGTCAGAGAAAAGTTGATATCCTGTCATGGGAATCACGAACCTCAGTAATGCGGAACACGACGCGAGGAGGAAGCACAATACAGTGAAAATAGTGAAGATGTATAACTGTTAATAACGTTGCATAAATAAGTCCATATAAACATATCTGTGATTATGTTTGAAGTTCATTTATATTCTTACTTACCTTAATTCTACTTTACTCTAGAATCCTTCGCTCCGCTCTGGATAAAAAAACACTCTCGCCTTTAAAATTGTTGTTTACATATCTGCATAAAATCTTCATCATCTACCTATGTAGGTATTCCATATCTTTATTACAAATACAAATAGCCTTTATTTCTGATAAACTATTTTTTTTTTTTTTTTTACATTATTATTCCATTTATTCATTTTATCTATACATATCTTTACATTTTTAAATATTATTCTATAAAAAATAAAATAAAAACATTTAAAAATACAAAAATAGTAGCCCACCGGTATCGGGAACAGGGTCCAAGCTACCGGTGGTCAGGGCTCCTGAGAGAGGAACCTCCTAACGATACGCGCCGTGTCCAGGAGTACCGCTTTCTGGATCAAGCCCTTGATCCAGCTGCCCAACGAGAGCCTCCTCAGATGTTCGTCGAGGCTCTTGGCTATTATACCATTGGCCGTCACGACTATCGGCACAATGACTGCTGTATTCACATCCCACATTTCGACAACCTCGCGAGCCAGATCAAGATACTTGCTTTTCTTATCTCTCTCAGCCTTCACGAGGTTCTCGTCATGGGGGACCGCTATATCAACAATCATTGCGCGACGCTCTAGTCGGTCTATCACCACTATGTCAGGATTATTGGCAACAATAGTCCTGTCAGTGATGATAGACCGATCCCAATACAATGTGACATTGCCATTTTCGAGAACTGGGTCGGGCACATACTTATAGTAAGGCACTTCCGATTCCACAAGATTGTATTTAAGAGCAAGTTGCTGATGGATAATCCTGGCTACAAGGTTGTGTCTATGCAAGTAGTCTCCGTTAGCCAGACTAGAACAACCGGAGATAATGTGACGGATAGATTCTCCCGGCCGGTGACATGCCCGACAAATGTCAACTGTGCCGTCCTTCACAATGTATTTCCGGTAGTTGTTCGTCATCATAACTTCGTCCATAATCGCAAAGACAAAACCTTCGGTTTCCCCGAAAAGGTCACCAAATCGCAGCCAGGCCACGGACGCTAAAAGATCAACATCGGGCCCATGTAGGACCCGGTAGAAGCGACCGTGAAGCTCCTTGCTCTGCCATACCTCCCTGCGGTCATTAGTATCTAGTACTATAGGTTTGCGCCAGTTCTCGTTAGCCAAGGA
This sequence comes from Orthosia gothica, assembly GCA_949775005.1. Taxonomy (NCBI): domain Eukaryota; kingdom Metazoa; phylum Arthropoda; class Insecta; order Lepidoptera; family Noctuidae; genus Orthosia; species Orthosia gothica. Next base: position 2,109,259 of record OX459049.1, read on the forward strand.
GAGCGGGGTAAGGCCCTTGTCCACCGCTACCACATCTCGATGCATACCCACGTCGACGGCCTGGAAGTATTCCCTAAGACTACATACCTCGCGGTTGTGCAGGGTCTTAGCATTTAAAAAGCCACGACCACCGCACTTCCGCGGGATATACAGTCTCATAACCGTTGATCGTGGGTGATGCATACGATTTGCGGTAAGCAATGTGCGGACTCTCCTATCCAGGGCGTCAAGTTCTGTCTGAGTCCATTTGAGTATGCCGAAAGAATACATCAAGACCGGCATGACCCAGCCGTTGAAGGCGCGCACCTTGTTTCCGCCTGATAAAAGACTATTTAGTACTTTTTTCAGGCGGCCAAAGAAGCGTTCCTTCAACGATTGTTTCACGTCAGTAGCGTTGATGCCTAGTGCTTCCGACATACCCAAATACTTGTAAGTTTCGGTTGAGGAAAGGGATCGAAGGTGTATGGAATCCGAGAGTTGTATTCCCACGGATTCCATAATCTCCCCTCGCTTTACATGCATGACTGCACATTTGTCCACACCAAATTCCATCCTGATGGCGTCACTAAAGGTTTCTGTAACCTTCAGTAGCTTCATCAGTTGCAAGTTGTTGGAGGCAAAGAGCTTCAGATCATCCATGTAAAGGAGGTGAGATATGACCTGACCTCCTCTTCTCAACCGATAGCCCAGGCCTGAACCCTCCAGCAATGTACTAAGAGGGTTCAGGGCTAAACAAAACCACAGTGGACTCAGACTATCGCCCTGAAATATTCCACGCTCGATCCTTATAGGTTCGCTGTCCTCTTGAATCTGTTGACATCCTGGATAGCGAAGAACCGTCCTCCACTGCCCCATACACGACATCGGGAAGGTGCGCAGAGTTGCATCAATTTTATACAACTCCAGCACCCTCATGAGCCATGTATGTGGCACTGAGTCATAGGCCTTCTTGTAGTCTATCCAACATGTCACCAGATCCCTTCGGGAACGGTGAACCTGCTGGCTAATGGCAATGTCTATAAGGAGCAGCTCCTTAGTACCGCGGGACCCGTTCTTACATCCATTCTGAGAAGCAGACATGATTGAATTCGTGTCAATATGTTGATTAATTTTAGCTCTCAGAATGGATGTAAAAACTTTATAGACCGTCGGTAAACATGTTATTGGTCTATAATTTTTAGGCTCCGCAGTACTACCTGTTTTGTGGAGCAGGTGGGTTATTCCTGTCGTTAGGAACTGGGGCAGCGATCCTGACTCTAAGGCAGACTGGAACTGAGTTGCCAAACAAGCGTGCGACCTTTGGAACCACTTAATCCAAAAGTTGTGCAGTCCGTCCGGCCCTGGAGATTTCCAGTTAGGCAACGGACGGACTGCACGAGCTACATCTTGGGGGCTGATGGTAATTGCCCCCATTTGTGGTATCGGATATATTTATTCCAAATGGAATAAATATATCTTTATTACCCACGCATAATTATTTTTGAAATCAATATTCTATCTGTAGAAACAAAAATATTTAATTATAACTATGTTTTACTTTAGCACTTGTGTACCCGTCTGTACCAAACACGTATTATTGTCACGTATTATCCTGTAAGTTTTAGAAGGTTAGTATAATGTATTGCGCGGCCGCTTTTTTATAACATTCTAGGTTTGGTCGGGTTACCATTCTTAAATATGTTTTTTCGATTATCTCGTTAATTAATTAGTGTACAAGTCTGAAATTTCACAGGTATATAATTGGACTATATATCTAATTATTGATACAAGATTCAGTTTCCACAACTACAGATAACTCAGTTAATCGGTCTTCAAATAACTCAGCTGCGCGCCGTGGCCGAAACAAATTGATCTTTCATCATAACTTTTTAATTACCTATAGGATATTAATGAAACTTCAGTACCATTTATAAGCAGTAATTACCTATATAATAACGTTTCAAGTTAGTCGTTGGACCACTTATTGGCAGTGCTAGGACCTATTAAAGCATATTTCTATTTACTAAAATAACTTCAAAACGGTGCATTATTGTGGATTTTTTTATTGCGTAACAAATTATACGTAATTAGCCAGATGTCATGTACAAAAATTATAATCATCCGTTTAGTCAATTTCGAGATGCAGCAATCGTGCAAACGTTACTGCAGCAAGATTTTAAATATCTTCGCAACCATAGCAAATACAAATATAAAATAAGTGGTACCATTTATTTCAAATTGATTTCTAATTATTTAGATAACATTTATTTCAACATACCCTTTAGAAAACAAAAGATCTGGCTGCGGTAACGTTACTCCAGCCGGAACTGTTTTTATCAAATAATTGAAAAACTATCAGCTTACCAAATTTAAAAATCTGCTTACCAATTACAGAAGCTGTATATCTAATTATCTATTGCACTTAGATGACGATTTTCGACATTATCTGGCTGGAGTAATGCACTCCTTTATTTTAATAGATTTTTCAATAAGCCAATAGAAATTCGGCCTATTTTCATTTTCAAACCCTTGCGTTCTAGCATAAATCGGCAAACTATCCTAATGAACGTTCGAAAATTTGTTGGATAATTGATAATTATGTTTTAATATAAAATCATATGAATAATAAAGGTATGAAAATGCATGGAGATATTTTTCACATTACGAAATTTAGGAAAATTAAACAAAATATAAGTTTAAAAAGGAAAATCTTTTGGATAACTAAACAAAGCTATGTATTTAAGGAGATAATAACATATTAAAAAATAACAATTAGCAGATCAATTTTTCAGTAGAAGTTAAAGTGCAAAATGTTAAAAGTTAAATTTGGGGTATTTCCAATATCGAAAAATGTTGGATACCTTTCCATACTTATTCTAACTAGTACATAGATATGTAAAAATATTCACAGAGCGTTATAAGCGATTTTCATGTTTAGGTAAAAATACCTAACTTCTCGCAACAAATTTTGTTGGATTATTTTACATCTGTAATATGTATTACCTAATTTCATCACATGCCAAATTTCATAGGCGGAAGAATTTTTCGGATGTCGCCATACAACAAATATCCTCGTTGACTGGACTAGTGGGGTGATGACAATCTGGTCTCATTTAACGCCACCAAAACACAGACGTTTTTTAAACGCTAAAAGAAGTCGTTTCGACCAAACTTCTACTTTTCGAGGTATATTTTGTTCCTGGTTCCTGTTACTGATCGGCTCGAGTTCGAGGCATGGAGTTGACATTTCGTTGAACTCACTACCTGCGTCTTTGTGTCCGAATGCATTCAACCCGAATCTCTTCAAAGTCAGAGTGAACAGGCTTCTTTCAGGTAAGCTTCTCCATCGTCGACTTTGTCTCTGCCACCTCTGACCTAGACTAGAATCAAGAGCAAACCAATAAAAAAATAAAAATAAAATGCCGCCTGCTCAGAAAGATATTGTTATTTTCACACAAGCTTCGTTATTTCCTAATTAACACAAAGCAATGTGCCTACCTATACTTTTCATTATTTGGAGAGGTACTGGACTGCACTTATTGAAAAATATAACTCAATAACTATCGTTTTTAGGGTTCCGTAGCCAAATGGCAAAAAACGGAACCCTTATAGATTCGTCATGTCTGTCTGTCTGTCTGTCTGTCTGTCTGTCTGTCTGTCCGTCCGTATGTCACAGCCACTTTATTCCGAAACTATAAGAACTATGCTGTTGAAACTTGGTAAGTAAATGTATTCTGTGAACCGCATTAAGATTTTCACACAAAAATAAAAATAAAACAATAAATTTTGGGGGTTCCCATACTTGAAACTAAAACTAAAAATATTTTTTTTCATCAGACCCATACGTGTGGGATATCTATGGATAGGTCTTCAAAAATGATATTGAGGTTTCTAATATCATTTTTTTCTAAACTGAATAGTTTGCGCGAGAGACTCTGCCAAAGTGGTAAAATGTGTGTCCCCTCCCCTGTAACTTCTAAAATAAGAGAATGATAAAACTAAAAAAAATATATGATGTACATTACTATGTAAACTACCAGCGAAAATTGGTTTGAACGAGATCTAGTAAGTAGTTTTTTTTTAATACGTCATAAATAGTAAACCGCAATTTACCAAGTACGGAACCCTTCGTGCGCGAGTCCGACTCGCACTTGGCCGGTTTTTTATCTTTCTATTGGTATAAGGAATGGTGTAAAGAAATTGTTGCAAAAACATAACCCTCCCTTTTGCTTCGCCGTAGTCGGGTAAAAAGGACGACAATTGGCATGGAAGAGCTTAGCGTACAAAGGATAACAGCTCCAGGAAATAAGGCTAGGCTTATGCTAAGTTGAAGCTAGAACACCGTTTTTGGTCGTATATTTAAATGCAAAATGCCACCGTTTGACTTCCAACTTAAAGTTATGCGGGAAGAGTATGCTATTGCGTGAAATGTGATCATAATCACATTACCTTTTTATTAAGTTCTAAAAATAGCTGTGGAGAACGTTATCGCGGGCGTTATCTTATGGCGAGATCGTGGTTCATAGGCGCTGGCGGTCGAGCGTGTGCTGCGGGCAGTGAGCACGCCTTCAAAGAGCCGCGGCTAGCCTAACTTTGTGCTCGCGAGCAGCCTAGCCTGCTAGGTGCCAATAATATGCTGACTCCGCTACATCGAGCTACACAGGCTACGTGCGGTTATTGACTCTGGGGGTAGATAGCGTTTATTGAATTGTCTGCTGCTACATTTCTATCATTGAATAAGACATCTATGAATGAATATATAAAAGAAATCACTTTGCATGAAATTCCTCAAAAATGTTTAACCTTGTTGAAATGTCTGGAAGACAAGTTTTTAGAAGACGAGGTGCATGTTGTCAAAACAGCGGCATGTCAATTGGTATAATCGGTCGCCGGCTGCGAGCCAATTACTTACTTGACAGCATGGAAGCAATTCCTACATTTGAGGGCGGAAAACGCGCTGCAGGAAGACTTCCCTTTATTGAGTTACAGAAATAGACACGCTCATTGTCGCCATCATGTGGTCTTTCGATAAATTGTTAAATTATAAAGTGTGTAGTTTTGTACGATGTTCTTATAATTATGCTTACTATGTGCTTTGGAATTCCTGTGTGAGTGTGTGTAATAGACTTTAAAAAAATAATATCTTTTATTCTTTGGCAGTGGTATGTGAAATACAATAAAATTACAATCCGACAAAACTCAAAAGAAAGGTCCTAGGGTTTATCTTGATACGATCTCGCCATAGAGAAAATACCGCTAGTGGTTCTAATTTGATAATAATGATTTCTAGTTTATTTAACAATTTATGTACACACACATAGATAATAAAAGGACAAGAAGAAGGAATAGGAAAATAGGCCCAGTTCTATTATGAATACGTCTATCTCCTTAGCCATCTTTATTTGGGTAAAATCCCTCAGCATAGTTTTCTAGAATACATGGATGTTCTATTCTTGCTATCAGATTTCCTAGTAATATTTCCACCCATCCTCCTCTAGTCTGGGGAGACCCGTCTTATTTTTCAGGACCTCCTCTTACTGTCAAATGACAATAGTTCAATGACTGTTATTGTGTTCTTCAGGTGAGCGTGTCGTGGTGAAGGCGACGGCATGTGGCGCGGCGCGCGGGTGCTGGTACTCGCGGCGCTGAGCCTATTGGCCGAGCCTTCGCTGGCCGCCAACAAGAAGTTCAACCTCAAAATCGGTTACCTACCCTGCCTCACTGGCGAACTCCGCGACCGACAGGGCCTCACTATCTCCGGGGCACTCTCCATTGCCCTCGAAGAGGTATGCTCGTATTACGACCAATTATCATAATTCAGATAATATTTGATAGGAAATACCCATTAAAATAAATCTAGTCAAGGGCGCTGTGAATCTTTCCATTAGCCTCATCTCGCATACCATGTAATATTTTTAGTATCACATTAAATCACATGTACCGGCCTGTAATGTTAAACTGATTCCAATGCGGTTTCGAATGATTCATGCATGTTTAAATTACATGCGATGTATTTAAATTCACTACTTTTAGAAGTATTGGTGCGTATAACCTCTAGAAGATTACTAGAAAATTCACACGCGCTTGAACCTAAATTATTAGAGTAATCTAGGCTATAATTGCTGATTCAGCAGTGCTAAGTTAAAGGCGAAAAATACGCAGATGAGACGAAAGGCAATGGATAAAGTTCAATTTACTAATTATGCCACATACCTTTGAAACAGCGATTCCCATGCAGATGCAGATTGATGTCACGTTCGGGAAGTTCAGCTCACAGACTCGATACACTACGCTGGCCAGCGGTACACAACACAGTATGTCTAGGTAATACAAATGACACTTTCATGTAGGTTTAATTAAGTGGTTCGGGCGAGATGATGCGTGATGATGGACGCGCATTCAACCGTGATTAATAACGAGCAGATAAATGGCCGGCGGTCGGTGGGGTCCGTCAGCAGCGTGTTGACAGAGGCGCCACCGCGCGGGATATCACCAAACCAACGATATGTGACACTTATTTAATAAACTGGAACTATTAAACCAATGCCTCTCAATCGCCCTATGGTGATGTAATAAAAATATAAGAACAATAAATTAGGAAGCGTAACCAAGTATGAAATGTCATTATAAATTCGGTTGGACTCGTACGATGATAAACTTTGTTTGATCAGCGCAAAATCATATCTACACTTCCGTAGTTATTTTTAGCTCGAGGGCAAACAAGTTGAGTTAACTTTTAGATTCCACGTATATAAATAAATGTCTTATAAATATCGATGCGTTACTTTGTAGATACACTCGGCTATCCCACAGGAGAGCAGCTATTATCCCTGTTTATCAAGCGTATAGGTAATGAATGTATCAATGAAATACTATTAATGCTGTTAATAATTAATTTATTTATTTATTTATTTATTAATCACAAAATGCACAGCTCTTAAAAATACCATAACACACTTATTGTACTACTATTACAGCCAATTACGGATTTACAATTTATTAACTTTACAAATAAAATTGTATCAGAAACTTAGAACAACAAAACATATCTAATATTTGAAAACTCGTGTGAAGTGTGGAGAGGAGTTGTGTGTGAGTGTGTTACAGTATTGTATAATCCGGATCCGATATATTAATATCCCGAAGTCTAATGATTATAATGTAATGTGTTTGTAATTACATATAATCAATTCAGAATTTGATAATATTTTGGTAGATTTATAATACTTCTGTTTGATTTCAGCTAAACAATAACACCGAGTTGCTGCCCGACGTGGAGTTGTTGCTAGAATGGCATGACACCAAGTTTGACACGGTGACGGCGACGCGCCTGCTCACTGACATGAGCTGCGCGGGCGTCGTCGCCTTCTTCGGGCCGGAGGGCCGCTGCCACACTGAGGCGATCATCGCACAGTCCAGGAACTTGCCCATGATCTCTTACGTAAGCGTCATGGATTCAATTATTATGTTTTTAAGAGGTTTTAATGATATGCATGATAATATTAAATAAATAACGCCCACATTATGAAACTTCTGCCAGCGGCTTAGCCCGAGTGAATGTTTCGACATCCCAAGGGAACATATTCCCGGGATAAAGTGTGGAATAGCACATAGGATGCTTTCCTATGTGCTATTCCAGACTACAATTTATCTCTGTGCCAAATTTCATCCAGAGCCGTTCAGTAGTTTTTGCGTGAAAGAGTAACAAACATACAAACACACTCACAAAATTTCGCCTGTATAATATTAGTAGGATATAGGATACGGTATCCGGCCGGATAGTCACCTATAATTCGGTTTCCGCCCGGATACTGGCGGATATCTTTTTGATCCCTACACAACGTCAAGTGATTCTTCCATTATCAATAATAATAATAATCAACGAGATTGTTTGTTTCAGAGATGTTCCGATTACCAAACTTCGACTCTATCGAATTTTGCGAGGTTGGAGCCACCTGGCGCTCAGGTAAGCCTACGTCACGTCGGTGATTTAAAATATATACATGAGGATATTGTAGTTATTTGTACTAGAAGTGTAAATGCTAGAAATATAAATGTACAAAATGTACAGCCTATAAGTAATTTATATTGTTTACTACCGCCCACTTTGAATGATAATAGCTGTTTCGACATGATCTATAACGTGTTGACATAGTCAAATGTACTTTAAAATTATGCTTCATTTATTCAGTCACCTTGTAGATCTCTCTGTATTTTATTTATTTCTCTGAACAATTTTCTTCTGAATGAACCCAAATTTAAAAGCAGTGTTCTCGTTTACAAAGATGGTAGATTTTACTAGGGTAAACATCGTAATTTTACCGTTATCCCAATTAATTTGGAGTCAGTGCAACATGTTTTCTTCCATACTTCTTTATTAGTTGTCATCATAGTCAGGTGGTCAACCCATTTCTAGTCATACTACACAGTCCATCCACCGATATCATGACTTACTGTCCTATGACCCCTAGACGGGGCAGACAGAGGGCGTCCACATAATGTCTTCCATCGCGATCGGTCTTGAGCTTCACTTACCTCGCTCCACGTCATTCCGATGCTTGCCGCTTCAACCAACACCGTGCGGGGCCACGCCTTCTTTTCCCTTGGGAATGCCAGTCCAAAGCTTGTTTGGGAGTGTTAGGTTCAATCCATATCCACTTGCAACGCTTGATCTGGCGGTCGATCTGCAGCCTAATTGTTTAAGTAAATTCGGCAACGGAAACAATCTGTTTCTTTCCCAAAAACACACACATACACAAAAAAGTTGAATAAAGATTCAGATTTTTTGTGTATGTGTGTGTTTTTGGGAAAGAAACAGATTGTTTCCGTTGCCGAATTTACTTACACAATTAGGCTGCTGGTTCTCGTGGCATTTCTTCTGGTTCTTTTGGATTTGACTTGAGATTTTATGTGTGACCTTCCACGTTTCACACCCGTAAAGCAGCACACATTGGACCCGAATATCTTGAATTATCCTTCGGGTCATTTTCACCGATTGCCAGTCAAGTCTCAGCTGCGCGAAGGTAGCTCGGGTTTTGGCGATCCGTGAAGAGATGTCCTCTTCACTAATCCAGTATCTGACACGATATCATAACCTAATGATATACTGTTTAATTTCAGGCAACGAAATCCGTAATATCGCTGCTACGATACTACAGATGGAACAAGTTCTCCATTCTGTACGAGGAGTCGTGGGTCACGGTGGCGCTCACACTAGAGAACCACGCAAAGAAAAATAATATGACAGTGAACCACCAGCGGCCGGTGATTGACGACTTCAAGTGCTGCGAGGAGAAGATGACCTGCTGCGCACCTGGCTTCTGGTACCAGTTCATACAGGATACCAAGAATAAGACTAGAAGTGAGTGCCTCTGGGTTTTTTAACTAACCTTCCTTCCAGCTACACATTGGCCGCGCCTACTCGGAGCAGCCCTTGAGGTTATGGCGTTTAGATCGACTCGCCACATTTTATTGGGTGGTATCGGCGGCGCCTCCCATCTTCAGGCATGGATATCTTTCTTTTATTTTATTAATGGTCTAATGTGGCAGATAGATTAGTGCGCCTGAATCAAAAAGGATCTTAATCCTTCTTGTATAGGATAAGGGCAGACAGCTCTGTTATTGTCTTCATCATTTTCACACATTAGCGTGTCTTAAGGATGGCAAAGCGTCTATATTGCAGACTTCTTATAAGGGGCTACTTACTACTTACAGAAGTATCATTGCCACCCACAAACCGAAAAGGTCTCTAGCACCTTTAAGTAGCGGACTTTCGGTCGGGTGGTTTAGGTTTCAATCCAGGTGTAAATTTAACAAACTTATCTTACTTTCAGTTTACGTGTTCTTGGGCTCGCCGTCCGGCCTCATAGATATGATGACGGCGATGGAATCTCTCCATCTGTTCTCCAAGGGCGAATATATGGTTATTTTCGTGGATATGATGACTTATTCGCCAAAAGAAGCCCTGAAGTACCTTATAAGTGAGTAAACAATATGCTTTCAAAATAAAATTATCGCTCAAAGGAAAAAAAGTTAACGTAACTAAGTACCTACTATAATTTCTACGTATTTGTTTGTAGTGTTAAATAGTTCCGTTTTCCTTATTGTTTTAGCTAAACCGTCATCACATTGTTCGCAAGGCGTAAACATTACAATTGCAAATCTAATTGAAACAGAAATTATTTATGTGACTGTATTTATTCTGATTTATGTGTTTTGGACACGAGGGTGTTACATGTAATGTTCATTCACTTTGGTGCATTCTTGCGGTGTGTTGTAGGCAGCTCATTATGTTTATTCAGTTTAATAAACTATAAAAAACCATAATCACGACCGATACAATCTTCTTCTTTGAGTTGATGAAGATGACTAAACAATAAGCCATTCAATTTTGTTTAGTCGTATTCTATAAACGCCGCGCCCTTTGCCGAAGAAGTATAAGTGCGATCTGACATGTAACTTTGGCATGATACAGGTAGAAGTTCTGCGACCATCATTTAATGGGACGATTATTCCAGTGCGAAAAACAAAAGAGCTATATCGATACTTCTGGGCTCAAAGGGCGTAAAGCACAAAACAACATGGGTTTATTGTGATATACGCCCTTTGAGCCCAGAGGTATCGATATGGAATCTATACGAGTATAATAGAAATATAATTATTATACTAACTTCTGCTAGCGGCTTCGCCCGCGTGGAAAGTGTTGTCATATCCCAAAGGAACATATTGTACCGGAATGAAAAGTAGCCTATGTCTCTGGAATAGCTCCAGACTATAATCTATCGCTGTGCCAAATTGCATGCAGATCCATTCAGTAGTTTTTGCGTAAAAGAGTAACAAACACACTCACAAACTATCGCCTTTATAATATAGTGTGATTATAGTAATCTAAACATATAAAACTTAATAAAAAAAAACAAAAAACCCGACTGCTTCAAAAGCGAACTAAAAAGTCGTAAACAAGGAAAAATCATGCTGTGCAGTCGGAGGATGCATATTCGCCGGCTGGCTGACCAAAATCTGGTGTATCCTCCGCCTGCACAGCATGATTTTTCCTTGTTTACGACTTTTTAGTTCGCTTTTGAAGCAGTCGGGTTTTTTGATTTTTTTAATTAAGTTTTTTTATTTATAACTTTTTAGTTAGTTTTTTCGAATTAGATACATTTATTTTTTACCAGGGAACAACCACCAGGAGTTATTCGACGGCATATTTTAGATTAGTTTATTTATAAGCTAGTTAGTAATTATACTTAAATTAAAAACTACTAACTATACAATATACTATACTAAGTATGTAGAACAGTATTTTATTAACAGTCTACATTTTTATAAATAAAATGTTTTATCCTTTATGTATCTATGTATCTTTATGATATATATATTTACATTGTATTTGTATTCTTTATATTTACCTCATATATTTTTCTAACTTTTGGCAAGAAATGGTACTCATCTTCGTTCAAATATAGATTATTTATTATTGTACTAGCTTTTGCCCGAGGCTTCGCACGCGTAGACTACATGCTTCTCCTTACCGTATTTTAACAGTATGTAAAGAAAAAGTAAAAAATAATTATGATAAAAATAATGTAATATGAAAGTGTTTCTTAGGACAGACTTATACTTACCTACTTTAAATCAATACGCTCTATCCTTGTCCTGTCCCTATCCCTTCATTATTTCTGTGTTTATCCATGACTAATAATAAGTAATCATAATTAAGTAATTAAATTATAGTATTTCCTTGTAAACAACATTTTTAACCATTTTGGATGTCGGCGCCAATATCACCAGACTATTTGATGAGCTAACACGTGAACACGCTACACAGAACTGTCCATGGGAAAAGCAATTCTCCCTCAAATCTACACCAGCATACTTCAGGGTTTGTCCTTGAGCCTTATTAATTGTCATGGCGAAGCAGACTTTCAAAGGAAACTGCAGTCTCTTGAATTCAAAGGGAAGATCATTAGGAATCAATGGAATTCGTGGTATGAACACAGTTTCGCCCTGAGAAGGTCTGGTCAAAATAGTTGCCACTACCACATTACGCGACAAAGCTTTGACTTGTATCCTAGTTCCAGTACAAAGTTTAGGGGGTTTTAAATTTCACAGCAACCTTACTGGTGTACCAACACGCAGTAAAAGCTTATGGTAAGGGAAACCTGATGTGTTTTGAGTGTTCAAGAACTCTACAGGATAATGGACGGCCTCGTCTGGATTTACTACAGTGTCAATCAAGCTGTAGAGCATTTCTTCGCCTTCAAATGATTTCAACAACATGTTATTAATTTTGCCCTTTCGCACAACCATTCCAAAGATTTGTTTTATATGCAAGCAACATCCGGATAAATTTCATCTATCAACTCTGGAACTGTTGTTACAACAGTGCAAAGGTCAGGTGGTAAACAAACCATAATTTTCTGCATAAATACCATTTCCGAGTTTTAGTAATAGTCCCGAAAAATGACCAGCAGCGACTTCACCCTTTAAGTGTACTCTCATATTTTTGGATAGTTTATGTATTTTTAATGAAGACCACAGAGAGGACTTCTTAAGACACGCCTTAATTTCATCCGCACCTGTTCCTCGCGGAACTATTGGAAATGTTTGACAAAAATCAGCAGCCAGTAATACTGTCAGGCTGACAACCCAAAATATGAAGATCCTGACTTTAAAACTGACATATTTTCATACAAACTTTCATCCCCTATTTCACGCCTTTAGGGGTGGCATTTCCAAAAATCCTTTCTCAGTGCTCACCTACACTACCAAAGAAACCTACATGCCAAGTTTCATGATTGAAGCTTCAGCCGTTTGGCCTGTGCGTTGATGGTCAGTAAGTGAGTCAGTCAGTCAGTCACTTTCTTATTTTATATGTTTATAAGAGAAGAAGAAGATATTAGTATGTTTAGATGTTTATGTAATATTTTGCACATGGATACTTTATACTGTGCAGTCATCCACTAAGAAAGGATTTCTGTGAATTCCACCCCTAAGGGGCTGAAATAGGGGATGAAAGTTTGGTGATCCTTAATTAAATAAATAAATAAATATGAAAGTCGGTCAGGATTGAAGTTCGGATCTTCGAATTTTGGGTTTGGGCTGAAAATTATAATATTACATAAACATCTAAACATACTAATATCTTCTTCTTCTCTTATAAACATACTAGCTGGCCCGGGCAAACTTTGTTTTGCCATAAAAACACCAAACATTTATCTACCCTACCTACCGTACCTTACACTACCTACACTACCCTACCCTACCCTACCCTACCCTACCCGACCCTACACTACCCTACACTACCCTACACTACCCTACCCTACACTACACTACCCTACCCTACCCGACCCTACACTACCCTACCCGACCCTACACTACCCTACCCTACCCTACCCTACCCTACCCTACACTACCCTACCCTACCCAACCCTACACTACCCTACACTACCCTACCCTACACTACCCTACCCTACACTACCCTACCCTACCCTACACTACCCTACCCTACCTACCCTACCCTACCTACCCTACCCTACCTACCCTACCCTATCTACCTACCAACTTGTTGAACTATTTATTTGAATAAGAAATAATATATATACTACTATACGAATGCAACCAACTTTTGTTTCTACCGGCAGCGTTGATCTAATTAAAATTTAGAACATAAAATTTGCTATTGTGAGTCCACCTTAAAAGATAGACATATGGTGTCACGGACTTTTTTTTAGAACTTTTAAAGAGAAACAATTCCATCATACATGATATTTGCGTAACTTAAACCATTTACGCAGCGCACGCAATGGAAGCTCTCAAAAAGGAATATTTTGTCCCGTTTTTGTAACATTTTTCATTTATGCTCCGCTCCTATTGGTCGTAGCGTGATGTTATATAGCCTATAACCTTCCTCGATAAATGGACTATCCAACAGTGAAAGAATTTTTCAAATCTGCCAAGTAGTTTCGGAGCCTATTCAATTCATACAAACAAACAAACAAACAAAAAATCAAACCTTTCCTCTTTATAATATTAGTATAGAGATATTTGCGTAACTTAAACCATTTACGCAGCGCACGCAATGGAAGCTCTCAAAAAGGAATATTTTGTCCCGTTTTTGTAACATTTTTCATTTATGCTCCGCTCCTATTGGTCGTAGCGTGATGTTATATAGCCTATAACCTTCCTCGATAAATGGACTATCCAACAGTGAAAGAATTTTTCAAATCTGCCAAGTAGTTTCGGAGCCTATTCAATTCATACAAACAAACAAACAAACAAAAAATCAAACCTTTCCTCTTTATAATATTAGTATAGATAAAATAAGAAAGTGACTGACTGACTGACTCACTTACTGACCATCAACGCACAGGCCAAACGGCTGAAGCTTCAATCATGAAACTTGGCATGTAGGTTTCTTTGGTAGTGTAGGTGAGCACTGAGAAAGGATTTTTGGAAATGCCACCCCTAAGGGCGTGAAATAGGGGATGAAAGTTTGTATGAAAATATGTCAGTTTTAAAGTCAGGATCTTCATATTTTGGGTTGTCAGCCTGACAGTATTACTGGCTGCTGATTTTTGTCAAACATTTCCAATAGTTCCGCGAGGAACAGGTGCGGATGAAATTAAGGCGTGTCTTAAGAAGTCCTCTCTGTGGTCTTCATTAAAAATACATAAACTATCCAAAAATATGAGAGTACACTTAAAGGGTGAAGTCGCTGCTGGTCATTTTTCGGGACTATTACTAAAACTCGGAAATGGTATTTATGCAGAAAATTATGGTTTGTTTACCACCTGACCTTTGCACTGTTGTAACAACAGTTCCAGAGTTGATAGATGAAATTTATCCGGATGTTGCTTGCATATAAAACAAATCTTTGGAATGGTTGTGCGAAAGGGCAAAATTAATAACATGTTGTTGAAATCATTTGAAGGCGAAGAAATGCTCTACAGCTTGATTGACACTGTAGTAAATCCAGACGAGGCCGTCCATTATCCTGTAGAGTTCTTGAACACTCAAAACACATCAGGTTTCCCTTACCATAAGCTTTTACTGCGTGTTGGTACACCAGTAAGGTTGCTGTGAAATTTAAAACCCCCTAAACTTTGTACTGGAACTAGGATACAAGTCAAAGCTTTGTCGCGTAATGTGGTAGTGGCAACTATTTTGACCAGACCTTCTCAGGGCGAAACTGTGTTCATACCACGAATTCCATTGATTCCTAATGATCTTCCCTTTGAATTCAAGAGACTGCAGTTTCCTTTGAAAGTCTGCTTCGCCATGACAATTAATAAGGCTCAAGGACAAACCCTGAAGTATGCTGGTGTAGATTTGAGGGAGAATTGCTTTTCCCATGGACAGTTCTGTGTAGCGTGTTCACGTGTTAGCTCATCAAATAGTCTGGTGATATTGGCGCCGACATCCAAAATGGTTAAAAATGTTGTTTACAAGGAAATACTATAATTTAATTACTTAATTATGATTACTTATTATTAGTCATGGATAAACACAGAAATAATGAAGGGATAGGGACAGGACAAGGATAGAGCGTATTGATTTAAAGTAGGTAAGTATAAGTCTGTCCTAAGAAACACTTTCATATTACATTATTTTTATCATAATTATTTTTTACTTTTTCTTTACATACTGTTAAAATACGGTAAGGAGAAGCATGTAGTCTACGCGTGCGAAGCCTCGGGCAAAAGCTAGTACAATAATAAATAATCTATATTTGAACGAAGATGAGTACCATTTCTTGCCAAAAGTTAGAAAAATATATGAGGTAAATAAAAAGAATACAAATACAATGTAAATATATATATCATAAAGAAACATAGATACATAAAGGATAAATTGTTAATTTGATTATTAATTTGAAAAATATGACATTTAATTTTTATTTAATTTAATTTTTATTTAACTCCAATACGAATTATGTGACTGCAGAAGAATTGTGTAAATAAATAACTATTGAAATACTTCATAATTAAATTGTAATTATAGTTGATTAATTTTTATATTGACATTGATATTATTATGTACTTAGCATCTCTACTGTATTTTTAAACTTTTGCATGCCTTCTGGTTAAATATGGCTGTTCCTAATTATATTGTTTATGTCACCATGTTTTTTGTACCCATATTTGCAAAATAAATATCTTATCTTATCTTAAAACATTTTATTTATAAAAATGTAGACTGTTAATAAAATACTGTTCTACATACAAAGTATAGTATATAGTATAGTTAGTAGTTTTTAATTTAAGTATAATTACTAACTAGCTTATAAATAAATTAATCTAAAATATGGCGTCGAATAATTCCTGACGGTTGTTCACTGGTATTGTGCCCAAAAGACTGGCAGCATTGCCACTTTGTATGGCAATGCTTATCCTCTGAACAAAGTAACAGCCAGCCCTTGGATCACGAGAAGTAAAGGATATTCCCTGCCGGAGTCTGTGTTTCCCGATAGCTACAATCTAGGAGTCTTTAAGTCAAGAGTGAATAGGTTACTTCTAGGCAAGCGTGCTTCACCGTCGACCACATCATCGCTTACCATCAGGTGAGATAGTGGTCAAGCGCGAGCCTATAATATATAAAAAAAAAAAAAATTAAATGAATTAAGTTTTACAGAAACAGAAGATCGAACGAAGCTAACATGTCCGAACACGCTGGAGTTCAAGAAGCGAGCTCAGTCACTCCTGGTGGTGGTGTCTTCCGAGCCAGCCAGCAGCTACGAGGTCTTCACCAACAAAGTCCGCAAGTACAACACCATGGACCCCTTCAATTTCAAAGACTCCTTATTCGGGCTTAAATTTAATAAGGTAGTTGATTTAATTTTGGAAGCTCAAAACCATATTTGCATGAGACATGTCTGTATTAAAAATGAGTACAAATAGTTTAACCATTTTTTCCCCTGTAAACACAGATGTACACCCTAAAAATAGCTGCTTTTATTTCAGGAATAAAATATTATTAGACGAATTACGTGTATCTTAACATATTTTTTTGGTTTCAGTTTGTTTCCATCTACGCTGCTTATTTGTATGATTCGGTGAAACTTTACGCGATAGCTTTGGACGAAATCATAAAGGAAGAGACTCGTACAGAAATGTTGACGATGGACAAACTGAATATTATCGCCAAGAACGGAACGCGTATCGTCGCCAAGATGATTCAAAGTTCACCATACAAAAGTGAGTATGACATGTATTATTTTTATGGGACTTTCGACTTGCACAACCAGAACTGGTTCCATATTATACATATTATAATAAGGCTTAAAACATCGAAGTATTAATAAAATGAATATCATCAATTATAAGGTATATCGGGCATGTCCATTCGGCTGGACGAGCGAGCTGACTCCGAGGGCAACTTCTCCGTGCTAGCCTTCAAGCCGACCAAGTACCGGGACGGCGACGTCAACTGTACCTCCAGCATGATCCCTGTGGGACACTTCCAGCATCAGAATAAAAGAGAGTTTCCTGTGAGTCACATCTTCATCGTGTCGACAAATTCTATGATATTACCATAAAAAATCCAGTGGTAACTCAAGGGTTAATTTTCCAGGAATATAAACTCAACCCTCGTCTACCAATCGACTGGCCCGACAGCGTCAAACCCGAAGACGAGCCTTCATGCGGTTTTCTGAACGAGAAGCGTCCAAAAGTGTTTTATTTTCCACACCATATGGGTGTGGCAGACTCTGGCTTGGCCACCATCAGGGATTTTAATTTTAATAACACAAATATTTAGTCGCTAATTAGTCGAAATTAGTCGCCAAATATCAGATTTAGTCGGTCACTGGTTCAAAAGTTAGAAGGGTTGTTAGGTGGCCGATCTGGAGTTACTCCCCCCGGCTTGGCCACATTTATATCTCAAAAACTAGGGCACCTAGCGAAGATCTGTTTTCACCCAGATTCAGTCGCCAATTAGTCGAAATTAGTCGCCAAATATCAGAATTAGTCGATCACTGGGTCAAAAGTTAGAAAGGGTTACAGGTGGCCGATCTGGAGTCACTCCCCCCGGCTTGGCCACATTTATATCTCAAAAACTAGGGCACCTAGCGAAGATCTGTTTTCACCCAGATTCAGTCGCCAATTAGTCGAAATTAGTCGCCAAGTCACAGATTTAGTCGGTGTGTAAATAAAAAGATTTTAAAGTAATAATTTTTTCCATACATTGGTACAAGCAAGTATAAAATACTATAAGTAGTTTCTAAACATTACCCATGATGTCTCACGGTGGAATGTTTGTTTCGAAATATAAACCTAAATATAAAGGTATTCTATGTTATTAGATCCAAAAAAAGGAAAGCAGTATGCATTACCTAGAAACATATCTACAATAAATATAATGTCAGTCGCTGGCAGATAGATCGCTGCGCTCCTGTGCGCTCAGTTCCATTTATGTTATGGTAAGTAAGAAAGAGATAGATGCGCGTGTACAGATGAACTACATAGAGCGAGTTGCCCGTGACGTAAATTAACGTCAGCCAGTTTACAGTGGAACTTGTTAAGAATAGTGAACTCGAGTAATATCGGTTTTGTAATAAATTAGTGTGCGTTTTATATATTTTATCTACTCTAATATCGTAATATTCGAATTATAAACTATAAAACGAGTTTATGTTCACATATTTTATCAACACAACACCGAAATTTAAAAATAGAATTTTATTATAACACTTCTTCTCTTAACAAAATAATGCTATAATAGTTATTTATGCTACAAGTGCGGAAGGTAGGTGATTTCCGATGAGTGGCATTTTTATTCACGAGCGAGCGAAGCGAGTGAGTGGATAAATCGACACGAGTCGGAAATCATCTTACGTACGTGTATCATACAACATTTTACTATGCATTGTGCGAGGAAATAAATAAATTAATAAAATGAAATGAATAAAATAGCGGGCTTATTCAAGCGCGTTCAACATAATATGTTGAACGCGCTTGAATAAGCATCCACAGATTAACTAATAGTTCCTCGGGCATATCTACTGCGCATGTGCAAATAGCTGTCACATCGTAACGCAATAAGGCACGAGCAAAATATACGTTCTGCCAAACATATTTAATGAATATTTAAAATTAATATATTGATCAAAATCAAAATCTAGAGTAATTAAAAACGCCTGAAATAAAGTATTAGTTTTATTTTACCTTTTATATGAATGATAATCTGTACATAACTATTTTTTAAAACTTTTCTCAAATAATAAAAACTCTATGCGTCGGGCTGACGTTGGAGTTAAAAATTAAAAAAGTACAGGAAAGTAAAAAGCACTAGTTAAAAAAAGTGACACTTTCCGCACAGTTTGGCTGCTTGGAAAACCGCTCTTTTCGAGGACATGCATTGTAAAACATTTTTTTTAGATACAGGGCAAATCCAAGAAGTTATTATCACCAAGGAGTTTCCATCAATTATTTTTTTGTAATGGAAAGCTTATGCGGGACGCACCTTTTTTATATTAAGACGGTACCCTGACCAAAAAATCGGCATGAGATTCGAGCATTCCTATTGGTCTAGCGGCACTGGTGGCGCATGAATTACAGTAGTGAATACGCCCAGATTTTAGAATAAAATCTTTATAAAATCGAATTTGAGTCTTTTGAAAAAAAAAAATCTACAAAAATGTTCGTTATTAAATTGTCTATCCATTAGTCTTAGTCTCAGATCAAGTAAAAAAAGGTAGATAGCGCACGGCCTAAAGTTTAGGTGAAGCCACAAAACTCAGCCGATTCAAGTAAACACACGCGCTCACGCACACACATGCAATAAAACTACGCTGATTTTTGTTAGTCTCTCACGGAGCGTCGTGCAATAACTTTGCCTTAAAAACGCCATCCTGTGTTTTCAAGTGTTGCAAAAACAACACTATAGAAAACAAAAAGTCTTTAGGAGTATCGTTTCACCCGTAATTACACGCAAAACTGTTTGTTTTTTTGTTTTCCAACATTATTTTGAGGTTATTCGAAACAGATAATGTTATTTTCCCGAAATTGACATATTGGGAGAATGTTGCCAGTAATTCTTATTTCTAATTGCCCAAAATGTGGGTAAGTAAATTGTAGGCAAAGTCAAAGAAAAATATTTAAGTAGTGTTGACTTAATTAATGTTTATTTTCTATTTAAAACACATGATTTTATGTATGTTACATAAACTCAAGTCTAGGTAAATATTTAGTTCTAAGCTAATTTATTTTTGTTTAAAGTCATGAGTACCTTCTATTTTGCTATCAAATATTATGGTTTTAGATTCCAACGAAAACTTTAAGACTTTAATACGAAACGAATGCGTAAATGCTGAGACTGAGCCGAAATGAACCACAATGGCAGCCATCGTCGTCTAGTGTGGTGTGTTCAGACCATTTTGAGAAGACTGACTAATAGTTAATGCTCCATTTTGTACTTACTTAAATTTTCATACTTTTAATTTTATCTGAAAAAGTATATTTTGAATTCTATGGAATGGTTGTTTTTGTAATAAAAATGTAAATTTTGTAATAATCATGTTTCACATAACCTTTGTTCTATTTCTTAGTAAAAAAACTTGTTCTGAACTGGTCGGTGTTCTACACACGAGCGACACATGTCAACGATAGGGACGACTTATTATTTTGCCATCATTGTGATTATTTTTACTAGCGTAACCAGTCCGAAATTTTTACTTAACATTTATTTAACCAAATTTGAAATTAATAATTTCTTATGATTTGACATTTATCTCGTTTTGTATTTTTTTCTTTCGTATTGTATTTTTTTATTGATTTAATTTAAGAATTGAATATTATTTGCATGCCCATGCGACGGTAGAATATGGAGGACTTTATTATGTAAAACAAGAACATCCATGTATCAATTACCCATGTTTGCAAAGAAATAAATGATTTATGACAGCACGCGTTTATTAAAAAACAAACAGACAGATGTGCAAAGTACTTACCTATAATTATGAAATTAATATTTAATCTCATTTAAATAATATGTGGGACTTTTTTTTTTAAAGTGGTAACACTCTAGTGACTCACACATAGTTAAAAAAGTGGTTACATTTTTCTGTTCTAAGTGCGCTATCTACCTTTTTTTACTTGATCTGAGGTCTTAGTACAAAAAATAATTAATGAACACTTTACGAGGAGATGCATAATATCAATAATTATTTCTCATTTTTATGTTTTTTTGGAAGGAGATTAGTGAAATATATACAACATTTTAAAAAACCTAAATCTACCATTTTAGAATCAATATTATGTAGAATTTTAATGTATGTTTATTAATTGATATTTCTTTTTAAATAACGAGTAGATAGCTCCTAAAAACAGCACAAAAAACGGCTTGCGCGGCGTTTTGCTCGGGGTACCGCCTTAACTTTTTTTAAAAGACAACAAAAAATTGGAATTCAAAACTTTTTATAACAAGTGTGTTATAAAAAGTTTTGAATTCCAATTTTTTGTTGTCTTTATAAAAGCCCGCTTTAGCGCATGCGCAGTTAATGCGGTGATGTGCAGGGTTTTGGCGCCATCATACGTTTTGCTGTACTGAATTTTGCTTACTCTTTTGACTTTTTTCTTTTATTTAGTAGGTTCAATCCCAATGTATGAGTGTAGATAAAGCAGTGTAAGAAACTGCACATGCATTATGCAACAGTCATAAACTACTATTTCTCAAACATGCTTGGAAAATTGAGCATTATTTTGACAACCTTCTTCGAGATAAATCGAAATTTGCTATACTGGCCAAATACATGCGAGCAGCGGCCGGCAAAAGTTGTATGAAAATCCATATTTGTCGTGGTTTAGCGGCCAAATAAATTACATAGCAAACTCATATCTGTCGTGTAATTTAGAAATTTTACTCCGAAACATGTCCACCAAAGAGGTAACTTATCTAAGGTTTTATTTAAATTTCGAACTGGCTTGCAAATAGAAAGCCGATTATTGAAAAAAAAAACAAATGAACACTTTAACGCGGGCAAAATATTGATGTTCGTGTTTCGTCAGTGATTTTGAAATGTAATTGATTTTGACAAAATTAGTGTTTATTTCCGTTCACTGGTTGTAGGTACTAAAGTTTAATTTTAATTTCCGCAAGCCTTGATGGACGAACGTGAAATGTGGAAATGTGGGCCGAGGCGAGCAGTAATGTACTATCTGAGTTAATACTATGCAGAAATCTTTGGGTAAGTTTGAAATGATAATATGCATATAATACAAAAAATATAGTAGGTAAGCAAAATAATCTATTAATCTAACATTAAGTAATTTGAAAAAATGTCAGTGTATGAGATATTTTTATTTTAAAAATAGTTATTTACCTAGATAAATGGCACATTCGTACATAGCCATGTTTACGTAGGGCTGCCGCTAATCTACGTAGGTAACCATGGCTAGGTATGCATACTTATTTAAGTACAAAACTTAAAATTCCACGTAAATTACCTAGTAACATTTCTAGAACTTTGTTTTTAGGGTTCCGTATCCAAAGGGTAAAAACGGGACCCTATTAATAAGACGCCGCGGTCCGTCTGTCTGTCTGTCTGTCTGTCACCAGGCTGTATCTCATGAACCGTGATAGCTAGATAGTTGAAATTTTCACAGATGATGTATTTCTTTTGCCGCTATAACAACAAATACTAAAACAGAATAAATCAAATATTTAAGTGGGGCTCCCATACAAAAAACGTGTTTTTTTGCGATAATGGTACGGAACCCTTCGTGCGCAAGTCCGACTCGCACTTGGCCGGTTTTTTCTTTATTATGGGCAATGGGTCATAAAGACGTACTTTACCCAGTACAGCCAAAACGAAATGATGCAATTTATGATCTCCTGTTTAATAAATTTAACAAACAAATGTCTAAGGATGCAATATTTATTAGCATAAAGAAAAACTGTTGAACAAGAAAGAGAAGAAAAATCGATTACGCGTAGTGATCTCGTGTCGGAGACTGAATTTTCATCCAGATCGTCATCTGCCGATGATGATTTGGAAAAACAAGCAGAAAATGAAATTACATTTTCTATAATTATAGATGCTTATCAGTGGCGAGAAATAGAGCCTACAAAATATTACTATTACCGCAATGATCCCAAAATACCCAATTCACGCTACAAGTCCGCAAGAAGATTTCAAAAAAAAAGTGGACTACCATTCTTCGACAAGAAATTTGGAAACAGAACAAAAACGAATGTGTATGGATAAAAAAAACAGAGTGCGACCAAATGGTCACATTCTTTGCCAAGGCTATTGCAAACTATGTAAAGCAAACATCAATATTTATTACTCTAAAAACTGCTGCACATACCTAATCCGAAATTTTTTTCGAAATGAAATGTTCGATAACAAATGTTAACAAAAATGATAAACACGATAAATCTGTAAAAGTTAGAGTAACAAAGTACCATAAGCAACAGTTAGAAGAAACTTTAGCAAAAAACCATCCAATAATTACTAGAAATTAGCTAGCTAATCAACACATGGAAATAGGTGATATAGAACCACCTATTATACCAAATTTGGGAGCTCTACATAAATGAGAAGTAGGATGAAACAAGCTCCCTTTCTTCACTCTTCACCTGTATTATCAGTTTGGTCTATGGCATTTACACCACCTTACAATGAAACTATTCGACAAATTTCCTTATTTCCTTTTTTTTATTCTTTACTGGTCAAGGGAACAACATTATTTTTATAATTTATTTTCTAGGTCAGAAAGATATATTAGAGTGTCAATAGATGCGACTGGTTCTGTTGTCAAAAGAAATGTATTACCAGAAGTCAATATTGTTACAAAAAACGCAAACAAACAGAAAAAACACGTGTTTTTATACGTAATGATGTGCTACCGTGAAGACGGTAGCAGTATTCCGTTGTGCCATATGTTATCTGAAATTAATACGCAAGAAAACATAAGTATGTTTTTAAAGCAGTGGTTGAGTGATAAATCCGCACCAAATGAATGTGTCTCTGATGATTCTGCTGCAATATTGGGTGCTGTTGTAACAAACTTTACAGGGTTTATTTCTACAAATAGTTATTTACAAAATTGCTTTAACATATTAGAAGGCGATAATCACAACAAGATACCTTGTTATATTCGTCTCGATAAATCACATTTCGTTAAAAATCTATATAAACAATCATGCTTCGAACATGTAGATAATCGTGTAAAGATGTGTCTTACTACTTAGACAAACTACATGTTATAGGCAATTAAACACATTTTGGATGATATTATAACACTCGCCTGCAACAGATATTGTGGTTTAACAGACCAAAACAAGGTATCCAGGTGCAGTAATGCATTATTAAAATTACAAACAATGATTACAAATTTAGACACAATGCCTAGTGACATGTCTGAAGAGGTTAGACCAACGGAATGTATAGAAGAATACGACGATATAGATGGAAACCCTTTGATAAGGTTTTGTAAAAATGTACAGACACGAGAAACAATTTATAATGAAAACATAACACCGAATTTTGATAGCGAAAACCTTTATTATTGCCCGACTTTTTTAACATATTTATATAGAATTTAAAAAAAAATACCTTTATGGGGTGAGGTTATGTCTGAATATTTTTATTTATCCAAACCTAATCCGTCAAGTACAAATATAGAAAGTTATTTCAAAGAAATAAAAACTCTTTTAATGGATGCTAATAGGGAGAGATTGAGAATTGATGATTTTTTAACAAAACATATAACACATGTAAAAGGTTGCCTGAAATTAGCCATCAGTGATTTAGGACAACATAGAGACAACATACCTATTAATAAAAACATTATAAATTTAGAAACAGATGATCGCAAAAGCTTTGAACCAGAGTCTGTATTTTTGGACATTCCATCTACCATGGAAAATTGGAGAGGACAGATGAAACCCAAATCAAAAAAACCTAAACCAATCCATATTGTAAAAAATGGCTCTGTAATTAATTCTTATGTAAAAAATGTTGACACCTTTAATACCTGTGCTTTTGATAGTATATTTCAAAGTATGGCTATAGCTTATGTTGATCGACCCCATGTTAAAAAATATATATTAGAGAATAAGGATGTTGAAATTTGTCAAATTATTCAACAAATAGTTGAGAACAGTGGAGATAAAACCGGCTTATATATTGTTGTTAAAGCACTTTCAGACAGAGGATGACACGATTCACCAACTTGTTAACTGCGAATGCAATACGTCCAAAATTATTGATCACATTCTTTATCCACTATTTTATAGCACAATGCAGTAGCGAGCGTTGCTCTAGTCAGAGTAATTTATTAAGGAAGTGTCAGTATTTACCGATTAATATCGATGTAATAAAAAAAAACCGGCCAAGTGCGAGTCGGACTCGCGCACGAAGGGTTCCGTTGGTAAATTGCGGTTTAGGATTTATGACGTATTAAAAAAAAACTACTGACTAGATCTCGTTCAAACCAATTTTCGCTGGCAGTTTACATAGTAATGTACATCATATATTTTTTTCAGTTTTATCATTCTCTTATTTTAGAAGTTACAGGGGGGGGCAAACATTTTACCACTTTGGAAGAGTCTCTCGCGCAAACTATTCAGTTTAGAAAAAAATTATATTAGAAACCTCTACATCATTTTTGAAGACCTATCCATAGATACCCCACACGTATGGGTTTGACGAAAAAAAATATTTTTAGTTTTAGTTTCAAGTATGGGAACCCCCAAAATTTTTTGTTTTATTTTTATTTTTGGGTAAAAATCTTAATGCGGTTCACAGAATACATCTACCTACCAAGTTTCAACAGCATAGTGCTTATAGTTTCGGAAAAAAGTGGCTGTGACATACGGACGGACAGACAGACAGACAGACAGACATGACGAATCTATAAGGGTTCCGTTTTTTGCCATTTGGCTACGGAACCCTAAAAAAGATGGTATTTCAGCATTATCTAAATCGAAAAAGACAAAGGGATGTGCTCTGATTGCGGAAAGCAAGTGAGATTTCATTATTATCTATCGTCAATTTTGTTTCTTGAAACGACTGGTATTTCTAAAAGTAATCTAACTAACGTACCAATGACTATTACAGTAAAAAAACAAAAGTTTACTGCTTTAACGGTGATTGAGTACATAACTGGTGCTATAGGTCATTACAGAAGTTGGTGCTACCGAAAGTCCACAAAAACTTGGGAATGCTACGACGATTTACAAGATTTAATTTCGTTACCTTCCACAGAAATAATACCGCATAACTTAATTTACACGTTGTAATTATTATAGATACACAATCTTTATTCCAGTTTCCCACCTTTATTAATGAGTCGAATTGAGGCATTAATTGAGGTTATAAATCAATCAAATATGAAATATGTTTTTTAGCCAACGCAGACCAAATTAATAGTGGTAAGGTAAACAGCAGCCTAATTGTGTAAGTGAATTCGGTATGTGTGTGTGTGTTTTTGGGAAAGAACCAGATTGTTTCCGTTGCCGAATTTACTTACGCAATTAGGCTGCTGGTCGGTTTTTTTGCTAAGATTACCTACGTATAATGAAAGTTCGATTCGATTTAATTCATACTGTAACTAAAATTTCTGCTCAGGTTTACTTTTAGGTACGATCATTGTAAGGATTTTAATAATAATACTGCTATTAAATATTGTTAATGTTATTGGCATGGTCAGTGCAAAGAGTTGAAATTATATTTTTGTTATTAGGCTTGGTTAGGTTAACGGGCTGGTTTCCGCAACTCCACGACCAAGCGCGTATTTTGCGTACGGAAAATAGTATTTTTGTTATAGTTGTATTTATATTATTTAATGGTCAGTTGGAATGGTAACGGTAACCATTCGAACTGACAATTGCCTGAAATTCATTTATTAAGGCGGTACCCCGAGCAAAACGCCGCGCAAGCCGTTTTGTGTGCTGTTTTTAGAAGCTATCTACTCGTTATTCAAAAAGAAATATCAATTAATAAAAATACATTAAATTTCTACATAATATTGATTCTGAAATGGTAGATTTACTTTTTTTTTAAATCTTGTATATATTTCACTAATCTACTTCCAAAAAAACATAAAAATGAGAAATAATTATTGATATTATGCATCTCCTCGTAAAGTGTTCATTGATTATTTTTTGTACTAACACTAATGGATAGACAATTTAATAACGAACATTTTTGTAGAATTATTTTTTTCAAAAGACCAAAATTCGATTTTATAAAGATTTTATTCTAAAATCTGGGCGTATTCACTACTGTAATTCATGCGCCACCAGTGCCGCTAGACCAATAGGAACGCTCATATCTCATGCCGATTTTTTGGTCAGGGTACCGTCTTAATTATTGTGTTTAAAATCTTAAATAATCAGAGTTTGTAGAAATTTACTTATATATTACAGCAAAAATAAAATGGTGACTGTAACCATAGGTAATTATTTTGCAGTTATCAGCAAACTTCATTTAAATACAAACTTAGTTATGTGGTCTCAAAAAAACAACGTCATTGTATTTATGTATTTATTGAGAGATTTAATATATACCTAATAGGTACCATATCTAGTACCTATGTGTTTAATTGAGGCCTCGTTTCTGGAGAAGCGGCACGTCGGGCGGGGCAGCTCGCACTAAATTCAAACATAGCGTTGTATGGGTGTTTTCACGGTGAGGCAATTTTACACGCGTTTGCTTGAGATGCAGGCCGCGTCCGCTACCGCGAGGTTTGTGCCTTAGGTATTTTTAACATTTTACTGTAAGTTCAATAATTTTTAAGTAATAAATAATATTATATTTCGACAACAGAAGTTTTATTATTCTAACCTTAATTAGAACCAAATGGTGTCATATTAGGTATCTCAGTAGGTATATACATCTTTGATTTAAGATTATTAGGTATGTATTTTCAACCGACTTAAAAAAAGGAGGAGGTTCGCAATTCTTCGTAATCTTCTTTTTTATGTTTGTTACCCGATTTCTCAAAGACGATTTGGAAAAATCTTCTTTTGTTTGAAAGAGGCTTCCCAGGTGGTATAATGGTCATCAAGTCAGGATCTGATGACGGGCTCCTGGAGAAATCAAGGGAATTCCTCAAATGTTATAGGCATAAATATAGCGATTTTAGTATTTTCATCAACAATGCAATCATTTGTACTCAGAAAGTATAATTTGGAGTAGTGGAACTGTGAAACTCTAAATTCTAAATATGTCACGGGTATTAGATATCTCGAATAGTTAACCGAGATGCAGCAAATACTTATAAATTGTACTGATAAAAATGGCTTTGGCTATAAATGATTTTCATGGTAATTTGAGGTACCTACCAAAACTAAAAAGTGATGGATAAAAAACTTTTTCCAAAAAAAAATCGACTTCCAAAACAAAACCCTACAAAGCGAAAAATTACTTTCTTTTTCGGTGTCGGTGTCGAAAAACGGGCACAAAATGGGTAACGAAGACACCGTCTTCAGAAAAGAAAATTATTTTTGCTTTGTAACTAGTGTTTTGTTTTGGAAGTCGGTTTGATTTTTTTGTTACGTATTGTAGTAGGTAAGTATATTTTACGCAATAGGTAGGTACTTACAATACTTTTTAACGTAGGTATAAGTATTTTTTTAATTTAATAAAGGTACGATACTTTTAACGTATTAGCATAGATAATATAATATGTACTAGCATAGGTACAGGTGCCTCATCCCATACAAAGAAACCTAGCGTTTTTCTTCTGATTGAACTGATTATTTTTGTACATCGATCGCGTGCGGTTCCGTTCCACGGCGATAGTTAGTAGCGAGCGACTGCCAGGTAAAAAGGCTTACCCGTTTCGGTTTTTTTCTTTTAATATATATATATATATATATACTAAAAAACAAATCTTCACTATATATATATTTTTAGGAACCAGAAGCAGGGTCATTTAAAAAAAAAAACAATGCGATACACAACTAAAATCATACAACTCTTTATTTTTAATTAGGAACAAAATAACAATCACTGAAAACTAACCTTAGTTACCACGAATAGTAACTTTAAACAATTGGCACGTAAATATCAAAAAGATAAGCAATAGGTACACAAAATAGGAAAATATAAGTCTCACGGTCCTTGAATGATGTTTCCGCCACGAGCGACGTCCGTCAAATGCGCGCAGTAATGGCGCGCACGCCGCTTTTATAGACTATTTAAAGCTGTAAATCCTTCCTTCCTAACACGGCCTCTCCTGATGCCAAGTCGTCCTCGACTTGAACTTCTTGGGATGCGCCTGCGGTGCGGTGACGCTGGTGCGCCTGCACTGCTCCTATTTCGGCGTCAAGACTCGGCATGGATAGTCCTAACGACACAGGTACTGGCTCGTTGACTTCAGAATGGTCTGGGTCACTCTCACATTCATCAGTTTCGTCATCTGAAAAGTTTACGATGGTTATTCATACAAGTTACACATGTATACTGATCACCTAAGAAAATCAAAAGAACATGGCGACAAATAATATAAGATAGTTAGCGTCCCAACCATCCTATATCATTGCCTTATACTTTACCACAGCGACTAACGCTATAAGGGTGACAAACACCAACGTTGGGCGACTAACGCCCTTGCGGGGGAACATGTCCCAAGGTCAAGCGACACACGCTTTCGGGGAACACACCCACATGTTGGGCGACTAACGCCATTGAGAGGGAACACACCCGCATGTTGGGCGACTAACGCCATTGAAAGGGAACACATCCCATGGTTGGGCGACTAACGCCATTGAGGGGGAACAAATCCCATTGTTGGGCGACTAACGCCATTGATGGGGAACAAATCCCATTGTTGGGCGACTAACGCCATTGATGAGGAACAAATCCCATTGTTGGGCGACTAACGCCATTGATGGGGAATGCATCCCATTGTGGGGCGACTAACGCCGTTGAGGGGAACACATCCCATTGGTTGACAGCGCTTGCCTTTGGGAACACACCCCATCTATTTCTGAAACCAAAAATAGTTAGAGTACTCACTTTCGAAAAAAATAGTGCAACTTTCTGGGCACCATTCTCCCTTCCATGGCACCATGTGTTGGGAGGCTGCTTGGGTAGTTTTCCCACGACTTCCACTAAGCAGTTTAAGTTCATATCGACCGTTTGGTAGCACTTTGGTTACCCTATACGGTCCTCGCATCCCGGGGTCTAATTTGCCCGTTGATTGCGAGTACTTTATGACAAAAGCAAGGTCGTCCACCTTGTATTCACGTGGTGGGCGTCTAGACCGGTTGACTGAAGCGTCCTGTTGGTCTTGATTTTTCTTCAACAGTTCACTAGCACGACTTCGACAGATCTCCCGCAGAGCTTCTCTGTTGGTATCTGGAGTGCTTGCAGCTAGGTCACGCACAAGCGATCGTATAGACGGAGTAGAAGCGTCGGTACCAATCATTAAGTTTATGGCTGAGGTTCGAGTGGTTTTCTGCTTACTGATATTCAATACCAGTTGTAGCTTCCAAAGCGTAGTTGACCAAGAGGCGTTCTTGTGTCCTACCTCGATACGAAGCATGTTGAGCACAGTTCTTATGTAGCGCTCTACTTGACCATTCGAACCATGCATTTCAGGAGTGATGTAGTGCAGGTCGGAGCCAAGTTCCGACATCCACTGGACAAAATCTGTGGCCTCAAACATCCTACCCCTATCAGTAACTAGCAGTTTGGGAACGCCAAACAGAGAAACCGCCTGAGACATTACACGTTTTAACTCACTGGTATCTTGACGGTAAATGGGGTACAAAAGACAAAACTTCGTAAAGGCGTCGACCAGTACCAGGATAAATTTGTAACCTTCTGACTCGGGTAATGGTCCCAGAGCATCGACATGAATGGTATCAAAAGGTGTGTTGGGTTTTGGCCAAGAAGAAATATTCTGCAGCGGGGCCCGAGGCACACGCTTTTTAGAAATACATATTAGACAATGTGAAACATACTTAGACACAAACTGGCGGAGACCGGGGAACCAAAAATGTTTAAGG
This sequence comes from Orthosia gothica, assembly GCA_949775005.1. Lineage (NCBI taxonomy): Eukaryota > Metazoa > Arthropoda > Insecta > Lepidoptera > Noctuidae > Orthosia > Orthosia gothica. The sequence continues at coordinate 2,140,204 of OX459049.1, forward strand.
ATAAGGTGCAAGGTTTTATCAGCACCAATGTGCTCATGCTCATCATGAAAGATGCGTAAGAGACTGAGTCGATGGCCCTTGGGTATAAAACAAAGGACACGCGCTTCCTCACCAACTGGCGTGTATTTATAACAAAGAAGGTCGTTTCTTAAGACATAGCGACTGGAATCGAGCTGTCCCTCTGAGAGTTTCTGCATTAGATCTCTCGTTTCGTGGTCCGCATTTTGTGCTATTTGTGCCCAGTTGCGAGGTCTCGTTATTTGATTGACGGAGGCGACTGGGTTTCGACTGAGATAGTCGGCATGCGGCAACATGACACCTTTTCTATACTCAATAGTAAAGTGGAAATCCTGTAGGTAGATCCACCATCGAGCGACACGAGGGAGCAGATCTTTTTTGCGTTCCGTAGATTTGAGAGCGTTGCAGTCTGTGACGACCTTGAACTGCAAGCCTACCAAATAGTGGCGGAAATGCTGCAAAGCCTTCACGACCGCTAACGTCTCCAACTCGTAACTATGGTATTTGCTCTCTGCTCCCTGGGTAACCTTACTGAAGTATGCCACTACATGCTTTCCACCATCAGTGTCCGTCTGTAGAAGTACCGCACCAAAACCGACGGAGCTTGCGTCAGTGTGAACCTCGGTGTGAAGTTCAGGATTAAATATGGTAAGAACAGGCTCGCTAGTCAAGCATTGAATTAAATCTTGACGAACCTGTTCTTGTTCCTGACCCCAACGAAACTCGACCGCTTTTCGAGTTAAATGAGCAATGCACGCGGTCTTAGTCGCATAGTTTTTAATGTACTTGCGGAAATATCCCGCAAGTCCCAATAATTGACGAACCTGCCTGACGTTTTTGGGAACCGGAGAGTTTTTTAAGGCTGCTATCTTGCGTGAACTCGGTCGTACCTGACCTAAGCTTATTCTCCTACCTAAATATTCGACTTCGGTAGTCAAGAAGGAACATTTCTTCAGGTTTATTGAAAAACCTGATTTAGTGAGCGTTTGCAGAACTTTTTGGAGCAAAACTATACCGTCCTCTATGGTGTTACTTAGCAAAAGGACGTCATCAATATATACAAGGACGTTACCAGCGTCAATGAATTCGCGAAGGGTTTGGTTGATAATCCGTTGGTAAACGATCGGGGAGTTCGTCAAACCATATGGCATTTTTAGATATTCGTAGTGCCCCTCTGGTGTGACGAATCCCGTCACATGAACGGAGACCTCTTTGATTCTTATTTGGTGGAAACCAGTAGCCCATGTCTAAACTGGTAAAGAAGGTGTAACGACCCAACCGATCAATATGGTCGTCTATCAAGGGCAGAGGGTATCTTTCTTTTTCGGTGATACGGTTAAGCGCCCTGTAATCGACGCACATTCGGTCAGTTCCGTCCTTTTTCTTCACCAGGATTATGGGGCTAGCGTACTCTGATCGTGATTCTCTGATGATGCCTTTGTCCAGTAGGTCTTTGATTATTTCGCGAACTATAAGTTTTTCGCTATATGATAGCTTGTATGGCCGGTATACAACAGAAGAGGTGCTAGTTAGCTTGATTTCCATTTCACCTGTCGTGACTGTACTTGTTGCGGTTCCAGAAATAAGAAATTCAGAAAATTTATTAATCACGGACATCAAAGAATCACGCAGAGTGCCCTTTAGCGGGGTGTTAACTAAGGTTTGGTCGAGACATTGAACTTCGTTAACGTGAACATGAGTATCGTTAGTTCGAGTGATGTACTGTCTGTCTTTAGTGCGTACATACGTGACGCCATCGCGATTTAGAACGTCCGTTCCGATTATAATGGAGGCGTTCATGCATGACTTTGGCACTACAACTAGATCGGTTTCTATGGAAATGTCGCTAAGCTCTACGGTTGCTGTTATGAACGATGAAGCTATGATTTCCCGCTCGCTTATCCCCTTGAGAATGCAGTGTATTGGTTTAATTTGGCAAGAAAGGTGCTTCAAAACATCGGAAGAAATAAGCGACACGTTTTGGGCTCCACTATCTATGAGTGCGTCCATGGGGATACCTTGAACAACAGCCGTTACAATATCCGTTTTATTACTTGCGTGATCTGTGCACAAATTAACGTTTCGCTGATTTCTAGATTCTGACCGGTTCTTGGCGAAGCACTTTTCTTCTGTGTGTCCCTTTTTCTTACAAAATGAGCACTGTGATTCGGATTTGGTAGCAGCAGTGGCATCATTGACCGACCCCGGGGTCCCGGATTTCAAGAAAGGCTTAACAACGGGTTCCCTACGAGACCTTTTGGTACAATATCGGCCTAAATGTCCGCGCTGATTGCATACGTAGCACTTGGGTCCACGGTTAGAGGGTGAGTTCGAGGACGCATGTTTATTTGTCGAGCTACCGCGAGAATCGGGTTTAGTGCGATTCGGTTTGATGTAAATCGAAAGGAACGAGACTATGTCTTCGGTCGCCAAGTCTGCATTGGCCGCGGCTGCCCTTATTTGCGGGTTATCAATACCACGTATGACTATCAGAGTTCGCAATTCATCGGTGAGACCTTTAACTATCCTTAAACGTAGCAGAGTACGCCGGGCATACTCGGCATACGTTGTGAATTTGTCGGACGTCGTGTTCATAGTTTCGAATAAAATATTAGCATAGTCTAGTTTCCGAGGGCAAAGGGGTTTGAATTCAAGCTTAAAGCTTGACCAAGTTCGGTCGTTGGTGACCCATTCGTTTAGCCAAACTTTAGCGTCACCCTTAAGGCAAGAAGCTACTCGCGACAAGCATTCGTAATCACTCCAACCGTTCGCGATCACTGCACGGTCCACTTCGTCACACCATAGGTCAATATCGTGTATGTTTGGATCGAAGTTAGATACGTAGTAGCTGTGCGACCTAGCAGGCTGTAAAGATCTTAAGGCTTCAGCGAGCATGGTTGCAGTGGACATAGCTTCGGATCCGCCAGCGATTGGACCGTTTGTACGAATGGTCGTTGAAAAGCCCTCGGAGTTGTTAGTACGAATACGCTGCGGAACATCGCTCAAGCCCGTGGGACTACGAGAACGCGGGGTGGCTTCGTGAACCGGATCCTGGAGGTTTACTCCAGTGTGTGAATTTTCCAAATTATTAGGAGTGGATATCGCATTCGTACCGTTATGCTCGATAGCACTAAGCCTTGTCATGATATTGCTGAGGGTATCTTGTAACGAGTTATTAGTGTGAGGCGTTACCGACGGGCACCTTGCACGTGGGGGTGTTAATGTTGATCGCGATCTAGAACGGCGGTGACCACGAGCATTACGGCGACGACAATAGGAACTATCCTTGGAGCCACTACGTTCCCGACGGCGGCTCTGCCGTGATCTGTCACGCGATCTATTTGCGGTTTCACTCCTAGCGGACTCGTCTCGCGAAACACGTTGATGTCGATCTCGTGAACGACTGCGTTCATGACTTTTAGGCATATTTACCACAAGAGTTCGATAGTTAATCACACACCCGCAAAATATCAACAATGACACTGAGAAAACAAAAGTAAAAAAAATGCGGGTAGACAGGTATTTTGAGATTTTGTTCCTTGTAATTTAGTGGGCAATTTAAGCGTTCTTTATCCCACTTCTGATTTTAGGAACCAGAAGCAGGGTCATTTAAAAAAAAATACAATGCGATACACAACTAAAATCATACAACTCTTTATTTTTAATTAGGAACAAAATAACAATCACTGAAAACTAACCTTAGTTACCACGAATAGTAACTTTAAACAATTGGCACGTAAATATCAAAAAGATAAGCAATAGGTACACAAAATAGGAAAATATAAGTCTCACGGTCCTTGAATGATGTTTCCGCCACGAGCGACGTCCGTCAAATGCGCGCAGTAATGGCGCGCACGCCGCTTTTATAGACTATTAAAAGCTGTAAATCCTTCCTTCCTAACAATATATATATAGTGAAGATTTGTTTTTTAGTATTTTTTTGCACGTTTTTACAGTTTCATTGCACCAAATGTTACAACACAAATTTAAACAATCGAGTGGAATTCCTCAGAACTTTAAAACCACGCCATCTATTAGCATCAATTTTAAATGATCCGTTCAAATAATCTTTGACATGTGAATTAAGAGCAAAATAATATCCATAATTTTGTGCTTAGTTTCAGATTCAGATTCAGATAACTTTATTTGCTCAAACATGTGTGTACATACAATTATATGAAACAAAATAAATGCATGCAAGGTCTTATAAGTACATGGAGTTGTGCTAACATGTTTTCAATACACTTCCTCGAAAACTATCTCTTATTGCACTACGATTAGGTTCGATATGCAACATATTTCGCACGCGTGCGGTAATACGATTACAGCACGCGTGCGGTAATTCGATTAAAACATAGGAAATTTAAAAAAAAAACAACACTGACAATTATAGAGCAGGCGTGTTTTTTTTTAATCTCGTCATTTTGATTTGCGTCTTTACAGCGTAAATATTTTTTTAATATTTAAATTGTGTTTATAAAAAGAATAATACTAATAAACATGATTATTTTAAGCAAATATTACTTTTATGAACAAGTTAACATTTTATTTGTGTTCTTAATTAAAATATATTTGAATTTTATATTTTTCCTGTGAGGCTGTTTATCGGCTTCATACCTTTGCTTCTCCTTTAACCTGCGAACATAAAGCGCGGCAAAAAAAAGAAAGTTAGTCTTAATAATTTGAGTTATTTGTGAAAAATGTCGAATTTAAGTTTTGAAGAGTGTTCAATACAATGTGAACATATAAAATTGATATTCTGAATTATTATGGATTGATGTAATTAATCGCAGTAATCTATAATAATTTAGAATTATATTCAATATTTTTGTTAATCTTTATTGATTTTATGTAGGCAACATTAATGTGCCTTAAAATTGTTTATGACGTGTGGCAACACACGTTTTTTCTTTGTCACTTGTGTAAATTACGTCGAGTGTAACGACCATTGGTTTTTTCTCTATTTTAAATAAAAGTAAATCCATATTTTACTTTCTCTCTTTGTTTTATTCCAAACAAAGAAGTGGTCCTTCGAGCTTCAGTGTGTGTTAATCGCCGAATAACAGTGTTTTCGGTGAATAGTAGTGGTTGGTGTGTCCGCGCAAAGTTTTTCGGAGTGGGACTATGTCTCTTTGCCCCGGCGCAACCTCACCCTGACAATATTTCGGGTGATCACATCGAATCACGAAGATTTTACTCCGGATTCACGTCAATTATCGTGAAACGTCGCAAAATTGGTGCGATCTTGGAGTTGGAATTTGTATCATCGGGTTCATCAGCATTTATGTGGATATGGATGTGGGTAGAATTGATTGACCCAATCTGGTATGTTCCATGGACACATAAATTATAAAGTGGGTAGATAAGTACCTACACGAATTTCAATACTACGTCACGTGATCGTTGTTCTTCAATTCGTCGTGAAGTTGGCACTTGGTCGGCGCTTCCTGTCAAATTGTCAGTGAAAACCATCAAGTGTCACTGTCATACTCCATCAACGTCATTTGAGTTTGACACTCCTGACTTCTTGTCAAATGTCATTCGACTTTGACAGTTCATCGAAGTAAACAAAGGAAGTGAAAGTGCTAATAAATAAAAGTTTTTGCAAAGTTGTGTGATTAAAATAATCAAGTGATAAAAGTGTTTGTGCGGTATAATCATACTAATTGCGAGCGGATAATATAACTCAAATGTCTGATTTAAAGAAGCTAAAATTGTCGCGAGCGTCATGCAAAGCAACTTTGACCCGTATTCAAAACTTTGTAGAGGATCCGCTTAATCTCGCCTCGGCTACAGTAGACCTTTTAGAGGCAAGGAAAGATAAGCTTATTACTTCTTTAAAACAGTTTGAAGCTCTTCAGTTAGATATATTAAGTTTAGATGAACAAGACTGTGAAGACGTAGGTATATTTGAGGAACGATTTTTTAAAACCCTTGCTAAGATTAATGAAAATATACGTATGCTTACCCAATCGGAGGCTTCTCAATCCACATATACTTCAACTTCTAAATTACCCACCATAGAAATTCCTACTTTTGATGGCCAGGATTTTACAAAATTTAAACCCTTTTACGAACTTTTTATAGCGGTAATAGACAATAACCGTACATTGACCGATGTCCAAAAGCTATTTTACCTGAGAAAGTATCTAATCGATGATGCATTGTCAGTAATAGTAAACTTACCACTAACTAGTCAATCTTATAAGGAAGCTTTAGAATTGTTGAGAAAGCGCTATGACAATAAGACTCGCTTAATATGTAACCACATTAACTTAATTTTGGATATACCAACAATGCAAAAGGGAACGGCGGTTTCTATAAGAACCTTTGTTTCTCAAATTAAGCAACAATTATATGCCTTAAAGAATCTTGATGAACCAGTGGATAGCTGGGATCGTCTTCTATTGTGTCTACTCTCTAAAAAGCTTGATTTATATACACACAGAGCATTTCATTTAGATAGAGATGCTAGAATTTTACCAACTATGATAGAGTTTTTAGACTTTTTAGAAAAGCGTGCTATGGCGCTGGAGGATACTATTCCCCTAAAAGGTCATACAACTGAAAATAAATCCAAGACTGCAGTGCGGGTCTCAAATATAGCTGCACAATCCAATGTATTGTGTGCCTATTGTAATAAAACTGATCATGCAATTTTTGCTTGTCCCAAGTTTAAGATGGTTCCTATAGAAACACGTCTGACCTTTGTAAAAGATCACAAATTGTGCTCAACATGTTTAAAATTACATGACAATGTCTGTAAGTTCAAATTTAAATGTAAAGTTTGTAAAGAATATCACAATACACTTTTACATGAAAATAAGAAAGAGACTTCAGTCTCACTATGTTCACATAGTAACATTTCAAATTGTAATGTTTTATTACCTACAGTTAAGGTCAAAGTCACTGACAAATATGGTCGTGACATATTTGTAAGGGCCTTGCTCGACAGTGGGAGCCAGGCTTCATTTGTAACTAACTCTTTAATAAAAAGGTTAGCAATTGTTCCTACTTTTCAATCTACCAATATTATTGGTATTGGCAATAAAACTACCAATATAAATCAGGTAGTCAAGTTACCTGTAAGTTCAACAGTTTATGATAATATTATATATAATGTCAATTGCTATATAGTTGACGCAATTACAGCACCACAGCCGCAGCAAATATTAGATATTTCTAAATTGTCCATTCCAGAAAATATTAACTTATCAGATAAAGAATTTAACATCCCTACTGAAATTTCTATATTAATAGGGGCTGATATATATTTTGATTCTTTGTTAAGTGGTTGTTTCAAAATATTGGATGGTCTTGTATTGCAAAATACTGTTTTTGGTTATGTGGTTGCTGGTAAATCCTGCATAAGCAATAAAAATGTATGTTCAAATCTAGCTTCAAATTTAGCAATCTTTGATGACAGAAAATTGGAAACTGTTATGGAAAATTTTTGGTTGACTGAGAAAGTGTCTGAACTTCCATTGAAGAAAGTTACAGATGAATTTAAAAAAACCGAAAATATTTTTAAAGAGTCCCTTCAAATTGTTAACTGCACATTCCATGTAGATATGCCGCTTATTTGTCCTAAAAATGATTTACAGCTGGGAGACTCTTTCTCAGTCGCCCTGCAAAGATTTTTAAGTTTGGAAAAAAAACTTAAACAAAATCCAATTTTATTGGAAGAATACAAAAAATTTATAGAACAATATGTAGCTTTAGGGCACGCCAAGGAAGTTGATATAAATTCTTATGATCTTAATAATGGTTCTGTTTACTTTTTAGCACATCATGCTGTCTTTAACCAAGATAGTAAGACTACAAAGCTGCAAGTGGTTTTCGATGGAAGTATGAAATCCAAAAATAAAACTTCCTTGAATGACGTCATGCTGAATGGGCCTGTGGTACAAAGTGAGCTCTTTGATATTCTTCTTTTATTTCGAACATATTTATTTGTTTTAATTTGTGATATACAAAAAATGTTCCGTGGTGTTTATATTAATGAGCATCACACTAGCTTACAGAACATACTTTGGAGGGATGATCCTAATACACCCATAAGTTGTTTGCAGTTGCAGACTGTTACATATGGGTTGAAAGCCTCTACCTTTTTGGCCACTCGATGCTTAGTAGAACTTGCAAATAAGTATAAGAATGACTTACCTCTTGCTGCACAAGCTATGTTTTCAAACACATACGTCGATGACGTACTTGCAGGTTGCGAAGATATAGAGCAACTTAATTTATTAAAGAATCAGCTTATTGAATTACTAAAATTTGGTAATTTTAAATTACATAAATGGTGTTCAAATCATCCTACAGTTTTAAATGATATCCCTAATGAAAATAAATATTTTGAGGAAATTGACTTGAATAAGGATAATATTATTAAAACTCTAGGGTTAAAGTATGATGTTGTGGCTGATAATTTCTATTTTCAGGCTCCTTTAACACAACCTAATGAACAAATGAACACTAAAAGAAAGATACTTAGTTACATAGGGAAATTTTTTGACCCATTGGGTCTTATTAGCCCAATTATAATTGTTGCAAAGATGATTATGCAGGAATTGTGGAGTATAAAGATAGGTTGGGATGATATTCTTCCAACAAAATATTCCCAGCTGTGGGCAAAATTTCTTAATAACTTAAATTTGATGAATAGAATTATTGTATCTCGGTATGTCCAATGTAACAATTTTTTATCAATTGAGTTGGTGGGGTTTGCTGACGCATCATTAAGAGCTTATGGTGCCTGCCTTTACATAAGGATTTTAAAATCTAATGGGAGTGTTGAAGTAAATCTTCTCTGTTCAAAGTCACGTGTGGCACCTCTAGCTAAAGTACTTACTATACCTCAGTTAGAGTTGAATAGTGCGTTATTGCTTGCCCAACTCATAAAAAGAGTTAGTGATGTAATAGGCTCTAGATTTCCGCATTACACACGCTTGTACAGTGATTCTCAAATAGTACTAGCATGGATACAGTCAGGTAGAGTCAGATCTAATACGTATGTGAATAATAGAGTTCAACAAATTGTTTCATATACCGATAGCTCATCTTGGTATTATGTTCGCTCTGCTCAAAACCCTGCTGATATTATATCCCGTGGAGTAGAGCCACAAAAGTTAAAAGAAAATAAATTATGGTGGCATGGTCCACAATTCTTATTAAACCCAGATCTTACTCATAAGCTAGAAATTTTTACTGATACAGAAACAGTACCAGACAAATCTTGTCTTATAATAAATGTAGAGCCTTCTTTACCAACCTATTTATTAGCAAAATTTTCAAATATAAATAAGCTTCAAAGCGTTGTTGCATACATGTATAGGTTTATAAACAATTCTCTGCGAAGAAACATTATAAAGGATAAAAATTTAACCCCTAAGGAGATACAACTCTCTCTGGAATTTATAATTCGTTCCATACAAAAAATATCGTTTTCGGCAGAAATTAATTCAATCATTAATAATAAAAAAAACAAGTCAGGACTGGCTAATCTTCATCCATTTATTGATGCACACGGTTTGCTCCGTGTGGGTGGCAGGCTGCAAAATGCAGGCATTCCCCAAGATAAAATGCATCCTATCATTTTGCCTAAACATTCTAATATAACTTCCTTAATTATAGAAAGAGAGCATTTACGATTGTTGCATGCAGGTCCTAGGTTGGTGCTCAGTTCATTATCACAGAAATTCTGGATAATCAATGGCATACGAGAGGTTAAAAAGGTAGTGCATAAATGCTTGAAATGCTTTCGTTTGAAAGCCGATACTGCTAAGCAGCTCATGGGTTCACTTCCAAAGGAACGAGTCACAGCAACTAGGCCCTTTCAGCATGTCGGCATCGACTTTTGTGGACCCTTTAATTTAAAGGTATCAAGAATCAGGAAACCACTCGTTACAAAAGGGTATGTAGCTCTGTTTGTTTGTTTTTCTACCAAAGCTATACATGCAGAGGTTGTGTCGGACCTTACAACACCAACTTTCTTGGCATGCTTTGATCGCTTTATTTCTAGGCGTGGTATACCGTCTAAAGTGTATTGTGATAATGCAAAAACGTTTAAAGGGGCTGACAACCAATTAAAAGAATTATACAATGTACAAGCTTCCAGAGCTCATAGAGACTCTGTATATAATTATTGTAAAGTTAACTACATAAAATTTATGTTCATTCCCAGTAATTCCCCTGAATTTGGTGGTCTTTGGGAAGCCGGGGTAAAGAGCGTAAAGCATAATCTCAAACGTGTCGTCGGCACTTTGTGCTTGACTTATGAAGAATTTAACACGGTGATAGTTCAGATAGAGGGTGTTTTAAACTCTAGACCTCTGCTTTCCAACCCCAATGAAGGTGGATATTTAACTCCAGGTCATTTTCTAATTGGTACGGCTTTGTCTAGTTATCCAGAGGTCGATTTATTGGAAATGCCAGTAAATAGATTAAAATTTTGGAAAATTGTGTCTAAACTGAAACAACACTTTTGGAAGGCATGGTCAGCAGACTATCTCACACAACTTCAGAGCCGTCCCAAGTGGAAGCATAGCTTTAATAACCTAAAGGTAGGTGATCTGGTTCTCGTTAAGGATCTAAATACCTCTCCTTTAAAATGGCCTATGGCAATGATTGTCAAAGTCTTCCCTGGGCCAGACAACAATGTTAGAGTAGCTGAAATAAAATTTAAAAATAAGATTTATTTAAGATCCATTGCCAAGTTGTGTCCTCTGCCAGTGGAATAATGTTATAATTTAAAAATATTTTTAAATGATCATGTCTCATTGTCCTTTTGACATATTGTCGGCCTCCCCCCCCAACTATGTTCAATACAATGTGAACATATAAAATTGATATTCTGAATTATTATGGATTGATGTAATTAATCGCAGTAATCTATAATAATTTAGAATTATATTCAATATTTTTGTTAATCTTTATTGATTTTATGTAGGCAACATTAATGTGCCTTAAAATTGTTTATGACGTGTGGCAACACACGTTTTTTCTTTGTCACTTGTGTAAATTACGTCGAGTGTAACGACCATTGGTTTTTTCTCTATTTTAAATAAAAGTAAATCCATATTTTACTTTCTCTCTTTGTTTTATTCCAAACAAAGAGAATTCTTTAGATGGAACTCCGCCGGATATTGTGATTGAGGCACAAAATGCTTGCGATAGCCTGTTGCCATCTAAATCTAAGGTGAATTAAATGGCAGCTTTGCAAAGTTTTCTTCAGTGGAAAGTTACTAAAAAGGCGTCGTCATTTCGGGGCAAGTATTTTTGGCATATTTCAATGAACTCGCTACTAAATATAAGCCTAGCACGCTGTGGTGTATATATTCCATGCTAAAAAGCACGGTTCTGCAAAATCACGGTGTTAACATAAAATATATTGCAACCTGACTGCATTTCTAAAAAGACACTCCGTCGGATATATTGGACAAAAATCAAAAATATTGTCTCCAAATGAAGTTGAAAACTTTTTGAAAGAAGTTCCGGATAGCCAGTATTTGGCAACAAAGGTCAGTAGTTGAATCAATATCTAATCTATAAAACCTTACCTAGGCGCTACGTCCGTACACTAAACGACCTATGCTTATCTAAACTGTGTTTATTTCTTCGAAAGTGTATTGAAAAACGTCGTTTGATACACGTGGGAATTTGTTATTGCGTTTCTCGGCCCCATAACACCCTCGCCTTACGGCTCGGGTGTTCATTCGGCCTCGTACGCAATAACAAACTTTCCGCACTTGTATCAAAATGTACTATTACCATATTGTCATGGTGTGCAAATATTAATAGGTACAAACTTGGCATTCAACAATAACAGTTAAACAAGAACATACAATTATTATGTTTAATTCCAGAATATGTTAATTTTACACAATTCAATAACAAAACGGTGCATATCTCGCCATCTAGTAATATTTGTTTGAACCAAATTTTCTTTCTTAGCGGCTGGGTCCCCGTGCCAGCATAGTATTAGGTTAGGTTAGGTAAGGCAACAGAAGTTGTATTATTCTAACGTAATTTAGGCCCTAATATTATAATTTGCTAAAACAGTTGTATGCGACTGTACATCTTGACACCAAATAGACCAAGAGCAAGGTTTAATGTTTTCAAAGAAGATTAAGCAACTCTAACCTAGTAATATAAAACATAAAAATATATATTTTTCGGAAGAAGGTAAATGATTAATAGTTGGGAACGAAGAAATATCGCTTGTAAACTTATTAATTCAGTTTTATTTAATTGGCAACATTTAGCTTCTGATTCAAATTTTAATTAGATTTTATTCGATTGACAACACTTCATTTTCCTTATGTCAAAATACTTGAATTCGATTGGATGTTCAAATCGGTGGTTTTGCCGAATGTGTGCTTGGCGGCGAGCGCCATACTTGGCGATCTGAGTGGGGTCTCCCGCCAATGCCCGCCATTGTGGTGCTGGAGTTAGAAAGAAAACGCGCGGACACGCGTTTGGTGTTTGAAAAAGAGTTTGGAGGAATTCTAAAGTGGCGTGTATAAACTTGACAAAGTGTGTTTTTGTTGAAAGAAAGCGAAACGATTGGTGGCCGAATCCACTGCTTCGTTGTTGGATCAAGGACTATCTCTGAAACGGCATTAGTTACCTGCTTTGTGCACGCATTACCCACGATAAGCCCACAAGACCGAAGGTATATGGAAGGAAACTCTCGTTTTTCCGACATCAGAAGTATGAACCAATGCACGCACAAGGCGATGATGGATCAAATTAGACGAGTAATGGCTGGCGCGCTCTTTGGTGCGCTACAAAATGGCATGGAAGTACCTACCTAATGGAGACGTTTTGCAACTCGCCGGCTACTAGAGACAGGAACATCATGTTGCCCGAATTCAACCGTATAGTGTGGCCTATCCTAGACAATATGCGAAGTCGGGTTGAAGATAATGTTAATGATGACATCGATGCCCAATTCTGACTAGATACCTACTGGGCAAACAACTGTGGTGTACAGATGTACAGGGAAGTATAAACTTGAGTATTCTGAAAATAATTAGTACCTATCTAATGCCTTGTGAAGTTTAGCCACAATACCTATTGTTTTTCTTGGTATAAAGTGGCTAAAATTTAAAATAAATTTATAACACAATATATCTTTATTATTTACGTATTATAAGGTCTTAGGTGTAATCTTGAGGAATAACCAGCGTTGTATATAATACAAGTATTAGAGCGGACGTCACACGATCGCAGCGTGCGCGGCGCGATCTCTCTCGGTACGTAGCGTGGAGTCGACTGCTCGACTGGCCACGCGCACAGACTACTTAGAGATATGGTCACAGACTACTTAGAGATACTAGAGAACGACAGACCACAGAACATATATACGCTAAGAGAGAGAAAATAAAACTACGTTAAGGTGGAACCACATTTACGTGGCGTGGCGCATACTGGCGTGGGGCTGAGTGTGCACACTACTTAGAGCATAGGTTAAATTTGGTTTCTCTGTCTACGGGTTAAATGTTCAAGTAGGCACACTAAGCTGGCGTGTCGTGGCGCGCCCTGGCGCTATTTCTGAATTAGTATCAAAAGTACTCTGTGATTAGTATACAACGAACCTTTGCAACGTGTAGACGTACATAATATTAACTTCGGATTCGGATGATGATTTCGATGAAGACCTTCAATTTATTTCTATGCACCTGCCATGTTATATCTCCACCACCCTTCCACCATCTTGTTTGACTGGTAGAGAATACCTTAAGCTTTAAGTCTGCCTATGTACCTTTAAGTTGCATGAAATGTTAATAAATAAATAAATTTCTCCTAGCAATTAAACTACTTTAGATCAAAATTAAAAATAAACCGGCCAAGTGCGAGTCGTAGTCGCGCACGAAGGGTTCCGTACCATTATCGCAAAAAACGGCAAAAAAATCACGTTTGTTGTATGGGAGCCCCCGTTAAATATTAATTTTATTCTGTTTTCAGTATTTGTTGTTATAGCGGCAACAGAAAAACATCATCTGTGAAAATTTCAACTGTCTAGCTATTACGGTTTATGAGATACAGCCTGGTGACAGACAGACAGACAGACAGACGGACCGCGGAGTCTTAGGAATAGGGTCCCGGTTTTACCCTTTGGGTACGGAACCCTAAAAAAGAAAGCAAGGCAATTTCAAATTTAAAAGTTTTTAGAACAAAAACATAATCATGTCAAACTTATGTCTGCATAATGTCACAACGCACTTTCTTTGAGTCTCATCGTTATGGTGATGATAGCTTTGCATTTGCATTGCAACCAGTAACTGCTGATCAGGTTTTGCGATACTTCCGCCAGCTACATTCTAACGCTGAAGGCTGCGATAGGGTAACCCTGAATATGCTTTTGCTTACACTCCCACATACACTGAAAGTCATCACTGACATTGTGAACAGTTCAATTGTCTCATCAACCTTTCCTGACATCTGGAAAACTGCTATCGTTAGGCCACTGCCTAAAAAAACTAATTCATCTGACTTAAAGGACCTTAGGCCTATTAGTATTTTGCCTTGCCTTTCTAAAATTGCTGAAAAGGCGGTACCTATGTCAGCAGCTATCAAAATATCTAGAAGATAAAAACATTCTGCCTGAGCTACAGTCAGGCTTTCGCAAACAGCGTGGTACTTCTACGGCTCTTTTGGACGTAACAGATAATATTCTATCAGCACAGGATAAGAGCCTATGTACACTTCTTGTCCTACTTGATTTTTCGCGAGCTTTTGACTGCATAAATATAGATCTATTTCTATCAAAGCTTAGCTACTATGGATTTGACCAAAATACGATACACTGGTTCCAAAGCTATCTCACCGGCCGACGTCAGCGTGTGGAAATACGACTGAGCAATGGCTCGTAGAGACGAGCCATTGCTCTGTCAAGATCATCGTTCAGAGAAGAGTCTCTAAACGATGATCTTGACAGGATAGCGTGTTAGGCTGAAAATAACGGTTTGGTACTTAACCCTACCAAAACCAAATACATGTTGTTTGGAACCAAGACCCAAATCAGTGCAGTGCCAGCAACACTCAACGTTGCCCTGCTGGGTGAGTCGGTCAGTCGAGTCGGTGAGGCCCGTAATCTGGGTCTGAACATGGACGCTGGGAGATATGAAGCGCACGTGTCAGAGTCAGTGCGCACTTGTTTTTACCGGCTTAAGGTCCTCTATAAAATAAGGCCTTATCTCTCAGAGGAGCTGCGGATCCAGCTGGCTGAGTCTCTCGTGTTATCTAATCTGAACTATGTGGACGTAGTTATTGGCCCTCGACTGCTTGTAAGAACTGATCGACTGATCCAGAGAGTGCAAAACGCCTGCGCTCGATTCTGCTTCACAATCCCACCTAGAAGTCACGTAACGCCATTTTTAAATAACCAGTCAATCCTCAAGATGAAGTCGCGTCGCAAGTTGCACTTGGCATGCCTACTTTTTGGAGTTGTAAATTACAAACAGCCGACCTATCTGTACAATAAACTGAGCTGGATCGCTAGTAGAAGAGAATGCGCAAGTCGACAGTGCTCACAGCAACTCTCCACACACTCGCACAATACAGCGGCTTTCAGGGGAAGTTTTAGATACGCCGCATCGAAATGCTGGAACAATATTCCCCCGCCGATAAGGAATCTTAAATGCCTTGTAACGTTCAGAGTTCGACTGCGGCAGTTTCTTATAGCCTCACAGAAAAAACTGGGGATGACTGTTTTGAGCATGTCCGTTATATAACTGGCTGTCATGTCCTTTCCGAGCCAATCTGTCTATTTGGCGTATCTCGTGGTCAAAACCTGTAAACAAAGGATAGGTATGGTCTCTTGGTAATTAAATAACTTACCTACTAATTTAAATACTCATGTTATTTACGTATATTTATTTATTGAAAATATTACCCCTTGAATGCTGTTAGCAAACACAATAGAAAAACAATTGCTTCTATGTACCTCACATCACACTGTCATAACACCAACATATTACGACTGCTCAGCGACCGTATGTCACTGCAGGGATCCAGCAGAATATCAGCGTCAGGTATATTTGCCTGACACATGCTGAGCTGGACCCCCATTTGGTGCAACCTTGAGACGCACACGGCACTGTGTTTTAATTGAAGTAGGTATGTTACTTGTGTCACTTTTATTTGTATTATGTTGTTTTTCTTCTTCTTTTTTTTTTGGCACCTTTTTTTCCAAATGCCCACATGTATGTGATTTTGTGTGTTGTGCTGTATCTTTTGTGTGCACTGAATAAATGGTTTATCTATATATCTATAAAAAAAATCGGTTTGTTTACATTATAATGATATGCGATTATCTCGAAAACGTGTGGACCGATTTACATGATTCAAACGGATAAAATGGTTTTAGACCTACCTTTTGACACTAACTTCATTAAAAAATCTGCACAAACAAAAAATCACGTTTTCAAGTTCCTCGCGTAACTATTAATGTAGGTATGATATCTCTTATCAATTCTTTAAAATCTATGTATATCAGCTTTTAATGTTCAAATTAGGATTATATATGATTGTACATGCTAGTTGGACATAAAACAAAACAAATACAACACTCTAATTAATAATTAGATATAAACTCTTCTAACAAGAAATAATTATCACTTACTAAGTACTAAGTACTTCGTCATGTGCTTACAATCTGTTTAGGTACTTACTAGTTGAAATCTTATTAGATGTACTTAACTAACACTTTATAGACAGTTTTTATGTACTTTACATAATTATGTACATAAGGTTCTTGCATGAGTAGGTATTGCATAAACTTCGTTGTTTTACTTAATCAGCTTGTAGACGGGGTCTCGTCGCGGACAGTCGAGTAGACGGATTTTTCAATATATGAAGCTATTAATGCAAGGAAGGAATCATTATAATCATCAGATCGTTGAATGGCGCGCCACGAGCCACGCGGTGTGGAAACACATTTGCTTGGCGTGTCGTGTCGCGCCAGAGCGGTGGTGTTGTCTATTATAGACGGAACCACACTTACGTGGCGTGGCGTGTCGTGGCGCCTTCTGACGCAGTTGATTGGCTACAACACACGTTGCGTTATGACGTGGGCTGGAACAGTGTCGTATGATTGGTGGTGTTGGTACGACGCTACTCTATGATCTCAGTTTGAAATACGCTATGACGTTCTATTCATTCTATGTCAATCAAATCTGTCTTTGAAGAAAATCTGTTTAATGTAAAACTATTATTACGTATGTATTACGAATAAAACTCCAATACTAAATGCAAATGTATATTTATATTCCCACGCCCATTAATTGGTAGCAGAGCGTGGTTAATATATTCCATGTCAACGATCATCTGCGTAAGTACATAACTAAAATAATGCGAGAATGGCGTCGACATCAATAAGAAGTATTGAAGCGTTAAATAGATCAAATTACGACACTTGGTGTCTGCAAGTTCAAGCCGTACTTATAAAAAATGATTTATGGGAGTATGTTAGCGGAGAAAACAAACTGTCGTCAACGTCGCCAGCCGTCGAACAAAAGGCGTTTGCAAAAGGTGACATACAGGCAAGATCAGAGCTTATTCTACTCATCTCTCCAACTGAGTTAAAACAAATAAAAGGATGTCAAACATCAAAGGAAGTATGGGACAAGCTTAAATCTATACACCAGAGTACTGGTCCAGCGAGAAAAGCAACGCTGTTGAAACAACTCGTCCTAAAGAAAATTAATTCCCAAGAAGACATCAGAGACCATTTGAATAATTTTCTGGACGTGGTCGGCAAGCTGGTGGATATGGATGTTACAATCCATCCGGAATTATTAAGCATTATGATGCTGTACAGCCTCCCAGCCAACTATGAAAACTTTCGGATCGCCATTGAATCCCGAGATGTATTACCCAACCCTGAAGAGTTGAAGGTAAAGATCATCGAAGAAAACGAGGCAAGGAGACAAATTGATATTAATGACAACCCTCAAATGTCAAGATCGGAAGCGTTGTATGCCAAACAAAAAAGGAAGATTGTGATTTGCAAGAACTGCAACAAAAAAGGTCACACCACCGAGGCATGTTGGTCGAAGAAAGGAGCCACTAACCCACAAAAACAAAAACACCGCGAGAAAAACTTCAATAGCTGTTTTTCTTTAGAAGAAAAAAGTGGTGATAATCTATGGTGTCTAGACAGTGGATGTAGCTCACACCATGGTATAATAACATACTCCGTATACTTCGTCTGGTATTCTCTTCCCAGGATGGCCTAAGACTACGTCACGATAAGTGTTACCATTGATTGTCCTTTTTGAAAATTTAGGTACTTTCTCATGTAGTTAATGAAAATAAAATAAATTACTAACTAGAATAACTATTTAGTAACTCATGTGATTCATCTATTTATTGTTAAATTTATTTGTATATTGAATTATTAGTTCATAATTGCTTTGTTAGGATAAAAATGCATTTTGCTCGGGTAATTCAATCACACACAGTGGCAACATATCGAATTGACAAGTGTCATACTGACAACTAGCCATTTCGTCGCTATTGTCGTGTCGCTCACACCTATAGCGTTGTTTCGCTCTGTGAGCAAAATACTGTGGCTCCCAAACGTTTGTGGTGAACCCGTGAACTTTGATACATACACAAGAAAAATTGTTAGTTGTTCCGTAAACTATAAAAACAGAAGTATAAAAGGTGGTGTAATAAGTTTTTTTATTTTCCCAATGAAGAGACGCAATCATATGCGTGGCTTCAAATTTGTAACTAAATTCAACTAAAATAACTGGTATGTGCCTTTCTACATAATATTTAATTTATCTACGCGTTGTAAATTCCATAATTTAAGTCATAGTTGTGTCAATACGTCTTTACGCTCGAACTTATTAACCTAACATAATTAGTTTTTGACTTATTTTAGTCAAGTTAAGTTTAGTGGGTTTTCGTCCCAAACTTAGTAAAAATACTAATAAACAAACAATTAAAAAAAAGCAAAGTAAATAAATTCAAAAAGTATCAAATAAGACGATTTATTAAAAATTATAAATATGTTGTACCTACCTGTTGTAATATTTTTATCTTTTTCCCCACTAAAAAAGTTTGAGAACCGCAACGCAATCGATGACGTAGTCTTAGGCCAATCACGTGACCCAGCTGTCACGGGAGGAAACTACCTTGTCTTATTATACCATGGCTCACACATGACTGGTAAAGGGGATCAATTTATAAATCTGGCCCCTGAAGTGAACACTCTGACGTTGGCAGCTAAGAAACACACAACGCAAATTAAAGGAAAGGGAAAAATAAGTATCTCTTCCAATAACGACAAATACAACTTGAACGATACATTGTTTGTACCGGATATTTCGACAAATCTGATGTCAGTCGGGAAAATTACTGATAACGGCTACAAGGTATTATTCGAAAAAGAAAAGGCGTCGATCATAGAAGCAGATACCGTTGTACTGCAAGCCTCAAGAAACACAAATGGGCTATATTATCTGGATTTTGAAGAGAAAGAAACAGCAAATTTAACCATGAATACTAAAGATGAATCAATGATGTGGCATCGAAAATTAGGTCATATTAATGAGAAAGATCTGAAAATGATGGTTTCAAGGCAGATGATGAGAGGTTTAAACTTAAAAGAAGTAAAATTGGATACCTGTGAAACTTGTATAAAAGGTAAACTCTCATCTCATCCATTCCCCAGCCATGATAGAATCTCATCTGAAACTCTCGAAATTATACACAGTGATGTCTGTGGGCCATTTGAAGACGAATCACTTGCTGGATCCAGATATTATGTATCATTTATAGATGACTTCAGCAGATACTGCTGCATATATTTCATAAAAAACAAAAGCGAAGCTATCGACAAGTTTAAAGAATATAAAAACGGAGTCGAACTATTCACGAAAAAGAAAATTCAATATTTGCAATCGGATAACGGCGGAGAGTACCGAAGCAAAGTATTTGATGATCTGCTGAAACAATGCGGCATCAGGAGGAGACTCACTGCACCATATACTCCGCAGCAAAATGGAGTGAGCGAAAGAAAAAATCGATCCTTACTTGATAAGGCTAGATGTCTAATGATGGAATCGAACGCACCTTCATACTTATGGGCGGAAGCAATAAACACGGCTAATTATTTAATAAACCGGAGCCCAGCGAAAGCCTTAAATGGAAGTACGCCATATGAAAAATGGGTCGGCAGAAATCCCGCCGGAAATCATCTACACATTTTCGGCAGTAAAGCATTTGTTCTAAATAAAAGAAGAAAAGGCAAATTTTCCCCTAAAGCCACAGAAGGAGTTTTTATGGGATATGCGAAGAATGCAAAAGGATTCAGAATCTTCTTACCGGATCAAAAAGATGTTGTAATCAGTCGAGATGTCAAGTTCGTCGAGAATATGTACTACCATGACACTCGTACCGAAGCAGCTCCTAACCACAGCAGAGGGAAAACTGAAAATCAAAAGGAAATGGTGATACAATTTACTAACAAAAACAACAATCACAATTCTACCTTACCGATTCAAGATTCTCCACCATCGAAAGATGCGTCATCCTCAGCTGCCACCAATTCTCCAATTAACTACAATGATAATATGTTACCAACTGAGGATGAGGGGGCTGAAACTGCTGATCAGTACCAAACTTCACCTGAAATATTATCAGAAGATGAAGGAGCTGATAGCGATGGATATCAAACTTCACGCGAGACAGCAACCGGAACAACATCGCAAAGACCTAAGAGAAGTAAGAAGAAGCCTCTGTGGACAAATGACTATGTCTTACAGGACGATATGGAAGACAGCATGCTTGTGTCAGAAATGTCATACTTATCTGATCATGATACTGAAGATGACTGGCACGACGCAATTAAAGCTGAAATAAGAGCTCATGTCAAGAACGAGACTTGGAAAATTACTAAGAAGGATAGTGGCGAAAAAGTAATCGACTACAAGCTCGTTTTAAAAACAAAAACTGGCCCGAACAACGTGGAAACCAAAAAGGCGAGACTTGTAGCTCGGGGATTCACCCAAAGGCCTGGCATAGATTACAATGAAACATTTGCCCCAGTTGCAAAGTTAAGTTCCATTAGAACCGTCGTTGGAATGTCTGTCCAGGAAGGAATGAAATTGAAGCAGATGGATGTCACAACAGCGTATCTGAACGGCGAAATAGACGAAAACATATCCATGAAGGTACCTGAAAATTTAGAAAAATATGTGACAGAAATCATGATCGATGAAAGTGAACAAGATGACCTTACAATATATAACAAAGCTAGAAATATGCTGGAATGTTTAAGGAACATTAAAGGAGAAAAGGTCTGCAAATTACAACGATCCTTGTACGGACTAAAACAATCCGGGAGGCAGTGGTACATTCGATTGGACAAAGAACTAAGAAATATTGGTTTTGTTCCGTCACAAGCAGATCCATGCGTATACATACTGCAGAAAGGAGGAGCAAAAATTATCACAGCGATCTGGGTTGATGATCTCCTAATTGCCTATACAGGAACTAAGAAGATGCAAGAAATTCAGGAAATGCTTGCAAATAAATTTGAAATTAAAGATTTGGGCATATCACAAAAGATGCTAGGAATCGATTTTATATTCACAAAACAGTCTATTAAATTATGCCAAGAAAAATATATCAAGGACACTTTAATCAAATTTAAAATGGACGAATGCAAGCCTACCAGCACACCTATAGAACCAGGGCTGTCTTTAGAAATAGAAAAAAATTATATTGAAAAGGAACTGCCGTACAAAAACTTAATTGGAACACTTATGTACCTGGTAGTAGCCACAAGACCAGATATTATGTCCGCGGTCAGTTATCTATCGCAATTCAATGATTGCTACAATGCCGAACATTTCAAGAGTGCCAAACGTGTTTTAAGATACCTCAAAGGTACCTCCGAAATTGGAATAACTTTAAAAAAAACAGATCAAGAGTTATACGGCATGGCAGACGCAGATTGGGGCGCCTGTAAAGTAGACTGCAAATCTTTCTCTGGTTATTGTTTCATATATGCAGGAGGCTGCATCAGCTGGTCCTCGAGAAAACAAAAGAGTGTGGCACTTTCTACGGCCGAAGCGGAGTATTGCTCGATCACCGAAGCCGCTAAAGAAGCCATACACCTTAAATACTATTCAACGATCTAGGAGCTCGGATTGAGTGTGTCCAGATTTCAAACGACAATCAAGCCGCTCTGAAGCTAAGTCAAAACCCTATATAGTGACGGCAAAATCTAAACATATTGACTTAAAGATGCACTATATAAGGAATTGCATCCAGGATAAACAGATATGCTTGAGATACTTGGAAACGAAGAAGATGGCGGCTGATTTACTAACTAAGGGTTTAGCAGGGCCAAGACTCAAAGAGCTGATGACTCATCTTGGATTAGCATGAGAGTCGCGAGGAGGAGTGTTGGTACGACGCTACTCTATGATCTCAGTTTGAAATACGCTATGACGTTCTATTCATTCTATGTCAATCAAGTCTGTCTTTGAAGAAAATCTGTTTAATGTAAAACTATTATTACGTATGTATTACGAATAAAACTCCAATACTAAATGCAAATGTATATTTATATTCCCACGCCCATCAGGTGGATCCTACGCCACGCCACCACGACACGTTAGTGTGGTTCCGACTATTATGGCGCAATCGGTCGCAGCAGTCCGCGCCACGCCAGGTCGCGCCACGCTGGGCCACGACACTCAAATGTGTTTCTACCCATACTAAATGTTTGAAACCGATAGGCATCTGGCGCGACACGCCACGCCACGCCACGCAAATTTGTTTCCGCCATTAGTGTAAACAGTGTCGGAAAGATGATGTCTCTCTGCCTCACATCCTTAGAGCATTTAACTCACACCCCGCTACAAGGTTCCAAGGTCACGAAAAATAAATGATTTTGTTTAGTTTCATACAGTCTTATTAAATTTATAGAATCTATATATCTCTCTATCCATATTGGTTTTGTTACTTTACTGTGTGTATTATCAATTAATTCTAACATTTTTTAAATCGACTAAAGAATTGAATCGATTTGACTAAATTACGGTTATCGACGCAGTAGTGTTGTCTTCTTTTTAACCGATACTTTTGTGTATGGTGCTGTGCTTGTCAAGTAGTGGTGGTTATGTGATGGTGGACGGGAAGATATTTTATTTGTATACTTTGCTATTCTCCAATTTTTTGCGTTTCTTGTTGTAATACAGTGATTATATCGACTAAAAGATTTTGGTCTCTATTGTACATCGGTAGAGTAATGTCATAACATATTTACTGAGTATACAGGTCAATTCATGAGTACCTACGACTTTCTAAAGTCCAGTGTTAAATTATTATACTCGATTATATTATCAGTGTTATTATTTTGTTTAATTCGTTTGTACCTTAGATTACCTGTGAACACAGTGTTAGTGAATGTGTAGAATTTAATATATTAAAATTGAGTTATTAGAAATTTTGATTTGCAATTCTATTTTTTTCCATTGTGCTTATGTATCTATTTTGGTATTATCATTAGCTGCAACCTATCACTATTACTACCCTATCACGCACGTGAAGCGGTTAATCCGGATTCACACTCCATATTACATATTGTCATCACTGTGTAGCTTTATGTTAACACATTCATACTGTTTTATCATGCTGATGTATTTTTAGAATCCAACCTACTATGCTATTCAAGCTTGATTCCTTTGTAAACATTTTTGAAGTTTATATTCAGTTTGTGTACATGTGAAATGAAATATAGATATACAGTGGTTTTACATATTGAATGACTCTTATAAGACTGTGATTAAATATGATCCTATGAGGGAGACGTCAGGACAATTCGAACAGGATAATTTGACATTCATGGTGAGTAATGCATGTTTTCTTACAATGCTTGTTATCTAAAGCCTAAAAATAAAAAGTAAGTAATCAATAATAATTTAACAAGAAATATGGCCTAGAATTGCTAAGCCTTTTGTATATTTTTTAAATCAATAACTTGTAATCTAGTCATGTGTGGTCACTTAGTAGTAGTACTCCACTGTGATTCATTACTTGGACTTGGGTTAATACATTTGTATTGATGATTCTTTGTGTACTAATAATTTGTTTGATGAAAAATTATATATTTATTTCTTTAAAACTACTGTGAAATTCTCTCTCATTTTCATTTAAAAAGTTAGGAAACATAACGGTCATTAAAAACTAATTCTTATTCTTTACTAAATTTATGGTTCTTATTAAATTGTTATAGCATGAATGGGTGGCATAGACCGTTTACATAGGGACATACATTTTTGTGGTTTTCTGTAAGGTTCTTCACGGCATTCATAATTTATTACTTTTCTTATTTATAATTAACTATCTTATAATAAAAAATATCAGAAGCTGTTCTGATCGTTATCATTTGAAAAAAACCTTTGTTTTTGACTTGTTGATCTTCATCGCTTCTCTGATAGTCACCACTGTTTATTATGGCTTACAGGAGTTGCCATGGTTGTTAAAAGTGTGGTAGGTTTGTAAAAATATCTTTCATTTTGCTCTTATTTTATGGCATTCCTTTACATACACTTTTATCCTACCTATGTTATTGTTAATGGGGAATTTTTAACTGCACCTCTATTTAGAAATTTAAGCAAACAAAATATCTCCACTAATAACCTACTGCAAAACAATATTACTCACCGTAAAACAAAAATACTGATTTGCACACAAATTATTCAATTAAATATAAAATAAATGTGAATTAGTCCAAGAGCGAGCGAAGCGAGCTCGGGAGCTTAGGGCACCCCGACACGGATAGGTTAGGTTCGAAGGAGATGACGGGAGCTGAAGTGAGCGAGCAAAGCGAGCGAACTCAGCTCCCGTCATCTCCTTCATGTTAGGTTACTTTAGACCCTGCAGACAGAAATAGGAGCCCTGCGCAGCGGGGCTCCGTCGACTTTGTTTCGTTTCCCCCCCTCCCTTAAAACTTAAATATTTTGTTGCACTCGAAGAATTATTAGATTTACTTTTAGATAACAGATAGTTATTCAGTAAAACAGTTAAGCTTTAAAGATCTAGCAGTATAGTATAATTCATTTATTTGATGAGCAAATTTAGTGTGCAATTCAGTATTTTTGGTAGTAATTTCGAATATTTTGATTGAAAAAAGGGGAATTACAGTTAAAGTATTAAATACCACCCATTGTTAATTAGCAGCCGGCCCAGCTTTTCCTGGGTTGAACAGCAACATATAGCCTGTGTCTATCTGGAATAAAGTACCTAAGGATGGGATAGATGGACCCCTTTTCCGCACCTCTTATTATTTATTATATACTTTATTGTACACCAAGATAAAAACATTACATATGGAAACCTTAAAATAACAACAAACATACAACAGTCGGCCTTATTGTGTTCTGCAATCTCTTCCAGGCAACCCTGAATGGAGAGAGATAGCCTGGATATGACAGGGGGTTGCACTTGGTGCAATTTTCAAATTAAATTATAAGTTACAAACAGAAGCACTAAATATAAAATACTAAAATAGATTCATAAATACATACATACATTTATAAATATACAGGCAAGAAAACAATAAAGCTCCAACAAGAACAATATCACAGTGAAGAGTAGTGCTCCTTTACCAGTCTTTTAAAGATCAGTAGTGATTGCTCGCATTTTATTGTCACAGGCAATGCATTCCAAAGACAAGCGTCCTGGACAATAAAAGATTTGTCTAGGGCGATAGTGGAATGTATTAGCATTTCAAGTTTCATGTTATCCGATGACCTCAGAACCTTCATGTATGAGTCACATAAAAACTAAAATCGGTTTTTGAGGTAAAGAGGGGTAGACGGGAAAAATTTATAGTATTCAGGAGGGAAAGAATATGAGATCAACAGCATTTAGACTGGCATTTAGTCCGTTGTGCATGCAGGCCTCCTCTCTGTGAGAGGGAATGGGCCATAATCCACCATGCGGGCCCAGTGCATGTTGGTGGATGTCACATGTTTTCGAATTTTTGGTTCTAAGACATGCAGGTTTCCTCACGATGTTTTCCTTCACCGTTTTGAGAGCAGTGGTGATGAAATAAGACCTACAACTTGTAAGTCGCGGCCATTACCACTAGGCCACCCACCACTGCTCTGTACAATGTACCTTCTAAAATATTAGTATTGATACTCCTCTTCTCAAAAGAGGGGCTCAGAGATCTTAGTGCTAGGCCCGTACCCACTTCTTGTACCCACTTCTTCCCCTGCCATTCTCGCAATTTCGTGCGTGGATTCGCCAGAGATCAACAGAACTCAATAATAACAGATGGTCACGGGCAACAGACTGTAGACAATCAAAAATGGTTTTGCCCAATGTATACCCGCGTCTAACTAAAAAACTTCTCTGCCTAAGCAATTAGCAGAAATAACCTAAAAATAATCATAGGGACAATAACGGGCCATACCCTCCTTAACAAACATCTTTTCAACATAGGCGCCACGGACAGTCCACTTTGCAGGGGCTGTTTTAACGCCGAAGAATCAGCCGCTTATCGTAATCCTGGAACGCGAAGAAATCCTCGGAACAGTGAGGTCGCTCCGTGAAGCCTGTGAAGACCCCAGGAAGCTTCTGACCTTTTGGACGGAGCTAGGCTGTCTATGTTAGCCAGTACCCCCACGCACAATGGACCGAATGGGAGTCTAAGTGCGGAAACGGGAGTCCCTACTACTACTACTACTCCTCTTCTTGAAAAACAGCTCAGTTGATTCAAATTAGACATAACTACATTAAATTAATATTTTTCTTTTAAGTTGCTTTTTGCTATAATTTAATTTTTCTTTTAAGTTGTTCTAACCTGCGACCGAGACGTAACGCACAGGATTAACTCGGGATGGATGAAATGGCGACAGGTCACTGGAACAGCTTGCGACCCACGGATGGCCCTCAAGTTAAAGGGGAAAATTTACAAGTCCGTGATAAGACCTGTCGTACTGTATGGATCAGAATGTAGGGCTGTGAAAAAGATGGATGAAAAGAGATTGCATGTAGCAGAAATGAGAATGTTGAGATGGATGTGCGGAGTGACGAGAATGGATAAAGAGAGAAATGATATTAGAGGAAGTTTGAAAGTGGCGCCAGTGACAGAAAAGTTGAAAGGAAACCGTTTGTCCTGGTATGGTCATGTGATGAGGAGGGATGATACACATGTTACTAAAAGAGTTATGAATATAGATGTGGATGGATGGAGAGGGAGGGGACGGTCAAAGAAAAGATGGATGGACTGTGTGAGGAGTGATATGAAAGAAAGGGCGTCAGTGATGGAGTGACGGGGGACAGGATGGTATGGAATACGAAAACGTGTTGCGCCGACCTCAAGTAACATGGGATAAGGGCAGGAAGTTGATGATTGCTTATATTGTGGTAGTTATTGAAAAAAGAAAGAAAAAGTATTTATTTGCCACAAAATGAATTTGAGGTGGTATATGACCAGCGTTGCCAGTTTTTTTTTTGGCTATTCGGGACTTTGAAACTTTTTGAGTGAAAAAAGCGGGACTCTTTCATCTAAAGTGGGACATAGTAAAAAACTTATATAATCAGAACTTTTAAATATCTATCTTTGTATTTGAGTTTTAAATTGAGTTTACTTGACAATAGATAGCAAAAATAGCCATTGAAAATGTATTATAATGAAAATATGTTATTTTAAATCAGATTTTCGAACCACTGAACCAATTACAATAGGTATTCGTTATTCCTTTCGCGAAATAGAAATTTATTAACATATGGGCATAAGAAAAGAGTGAAAGAGAAGTGCGGCCAGTCCGCACTTGTCTGTCTGTGCACCCCGGCCGCGCTTCCTCAGCACGCTGCATGCACGGTCGAGTTATCCCCGAAAAGTGAGACTGAGCTTGTCCCGCGCGGGACATCACGCCCGACGCATAAAAATCGAACGTCTGGCAACGCTGTATATGACGGCTTTTCTGTAAGAATTTGTTAGAGTTGAGGTGTGTGACTATGCTTTCTTTATCTCTCTCTTATGATAAAGCTCATGACTCTATTATTCTCGACATTCTCGAACAAAAATTCTTGCATAAACTAATTCAGAACATCACCCTGTGTTAAACCAGATATTTTTGATTTAATGACGTAGGAATTTAATCTCAGCTTAAACAATGTATGGGCACCTGCTATTGTTCTTTAAGTTATATTTCAGTTTCAATCTGCCTAGCCTTTTCCCAACTTCGTTTGATGGTTACTTCGTTTACATTTGGTTCGTTTGGTTTGGCTTACGATCTGATCGGATTCAGCTGGATACGATACTAGTAATTTACATGGAGCTTCTGTATATCTGACCTCCACAAGCCGGAAACTGAGTAACACAATACCGCTTGGCAAGACTGGTGTCAGATTGCAGGCTTCTGAATACCTGTAATGATTTTAAAAAACCTAATGACAACCTGGTATAGTTACCGGCACATAACTTGGCAAGAGTCGTTAGATGCGCACAAGTCGTTTTTCAGGTCTCTTTATTTACCAAGCGGGACGCGGGGAACGTTAAGCACCGTTCCGAGCGCGCGATTGGTTCGTCAGTGGACACAAGGATCGACAGACCAATCGCGTCGCGTCCACGTTCCGTTCGCTCTATATGGTGGTTGGTCAGTTCGCGAACTTACCCTCACTACGCCGAAACTGCCCCCATATGGTGACGGACGTAAAGAATTTCACCATCCCATATCTTCCCGTGAGTGTCGTAAGAGGCGACTAAGGGACACACCAGAGAATGGGCAGCAGCGTTCTCTATGCACTTAAACAACAAACTGCGATCGCCAACCCGCCTGCCAAGCGTGGCGATTATGGCAACCCCCCCCAAACCTAATGAACAGCACACCGAAAAAACGGCCCCGAGTGCCCGGCAGCCCTTCTACCCTCGGCTACGGTAGCGATCGAAGCGATGGCGTGGCAAGGGGTGCTAAGAATCCCCGGAGTGGACCCGGCTACCCCAACAAACACCGACGACTGGACCTGGGAACATATAACACGCGAACACTCCGGACCGACGAGAAGATAGCCGAACTTGAGGAAGAATTGAGCAGGTTACGATGGAGTATTATAGGGTTATCTGAAGTCCGAAGAGAGGGGGAGGACTCGATAATCCTCGAATCCGGTAAAGTGCTCTATTTCCGAGAGGGTGACCGGCAGTCCCAGGGTGGTGTTGGGTTTATCGTCCACAAGTCCCTTGTAAACAACGTGGTGAGAAGTCGTGGTCAGAAAGCTTACAGTCACTCAAAGGGCAATGGAGAAGGCTATGCTCGGCGTTTCCTTGCGTGATCGAATCAGAAATGTAGAGATCCGCAAGAGAACCAGGGTTACCGACATAGCCCGAAGAATTGCCAAACTTAAGTGGCATTGGGCAGGGCACATTGCTCGCAGAACGGATGGCCCAGGGGGCAGAAAGGTTCTGGAATGGCGACCGCGAACCGAAAGACGTTGCGTTGGAAGGCCTGCCACCAGGTGGACCGATGACCTGGTGAAGGTTGCGGGGATCCGCTGGTTACGAGATGCACGGGACCGGTCAATGTGGCGACGCTTGGGGGAGGCCTATGTCCAGCAGTGGACGTCTTTCGGCTGATATGATGATGATGATGATGACGCCGAAACTTTGACAAATTCCAATGGCTTAACTTATGGTTCCCCTAGTCGACGGCACGAACTATTTTGTGCGCGGGTTAAAATGCATGGTATCTCATCCGACAACACGTGCGAAAGAGATAGATGCTGTGATGAGCAGTAAGAAGCTAGTTCGTGTACGAATTAGCACTTTTGCAAGTTTGTAGCAAAATGGATGATGATTTAGGACGAAAACGAGCGCGCGAAAAGTTATAAACAGACCTTTGGGAGTCTAGATATCATGATAAAATGACTAAATTTATATTTCCAAAATAAAATTATTTGCATTGTTGAACTACTAATCTATCCCTGTATCCCTGTGGCCTTTTTACAATTTGCCTGTTTCTTATGGTACTCGTATTTATTTCCGCCCAAAGATGCGTAACTTTCAAATATGTTTTTTTTTTTACTTTTTCCATACAGGGCTAGATAATGATAAGACAAATTGATATCATTTTTTATTTTGAATGTACATCGTCAAACAGTGGATTAATCCCTAGAATACGTTTGTATGGAAGAATTATCGACTAGTGTAACCTTAACAGAACAGATATAAAATTGCTTATAAAATCAGGTTAATGGATATTCAAAATCATTTTGTACTTTTGATTATATTATATTTTGCAATGATCTGGTTATTTCAAGATTGCAAAGGTCAGAAGGCAACTCATGAAACAGAATAAGTGACGACTTTGTACATAGGCAGTTTTAAACAAAATAATTGATGTAAATATGAACACGATAAACCCATCGGATTTAGGGATTGGTTTCAGCAAGTCTACAACACAATTATTGCTATAACCAACCCTTACATTTGGACTGGACGAAGGGACTAGATCCACCAGAACAAGATAGTCTGGTGTGGAACACTGATGGAACCAAAATTGAATTAGGTACAGGAGCGGGAATATCCGCAAAAAGTTACAGATGTAGTAAAAGTTTAGGTAAGATGGCAATTGTATTCCAAGCAGAAAATTATGCCATAATAACCTGTGCTCAAGAGAACAGAACCAGATGTAAATCGATTTATATTTTTAGTGGCAGTCAGGCTGTAATCAGAGCCATGGCATCCTACAAAGTGGACTCCAAACTTGTTCTGGATGCTATCCAACCCTAAACAGGCTTAGGAAGCATAACAGAATAAAACTGATGTGGCTCGCAGGCCATAAAATAATCCATGGTGAGGGCTCAGCAAATGATTTTGTGGGTCCAGAAACATGTGTAGGCATTTCGACGTTTCTCGTAAAAGTCACATTCATTGTGTTTGCAGACCACAGTTAACAAACACATTGGCTGGCTAAAACCGGTCTGGAACACTCCAAGGAATTCCTAGGCTCTAAGTTCAAAGCACGGGAATGCATTTGGAATATGAGCTGGGGACACATCCGCCACCTGCTTGGGGCCTTCACTGGCCACTTTGAAACCAACGACATGCTCATGAAGATGAGTCTAACCGTGATGCCGATGTGCAGTTGGTGTGGGGAACATACGAAACGCATGGAGCACCTGTGCTCATGCGATGCACTGGCTGGTAAGCGAATGAGTCTCCTAGGGGTAGGAGATCCAAGACCAGAAGACTATAGGCTCATATCTCCTACTCCCGTTGTAAAATTCCTGAAGAAGGTTTTTAAAGAGAGTGGGGAGGAGTAGGTTATCTAGGGGACCACAAAAAGCCCAATGGGTCGAAGTGTCCGAGTTATTTCTCGGCCCCTTCACAAGATAATTGAACCTTTACATTTTTAGAAAACCGAAGAAGCCAGGAAAAAAAAAACCCAATTAAGAATCAGTATCACAATTATAATCGTACTATTTAAATTTTAACCTTTCATAGTAGTAACCATTGAATGAAAATCCAATAAACAAACTTTAATCAACAAAGAACCCTCTAATTTTTTCTGTTTTTATAAACAATTCTACTGATACTATTATAGTAGGGGTTGAAACTGGAGTTTTAACCGGCGGCAAAGAAAGGGTTATGTTTTTCGCGCGTATCTTGTATGTTTGTATGTATGTAATAATCTTTATTACCTCGTATCTTTCAAACCACTTGACGGATTTTTATAATTAATACATCGTTAGATAGGTCTTGGCCGCCCAAGTGTTCTTAGATAAAAAAACGAACGAGGCGATTTTTGGGCGCCCTAATGTAGTGGTCGCAATTTTTTTTATTCCAAACTCATCGAGTTGGGTATCAAAATGAAGAGTTTTTAGAGGTGACTACAAAAATATATATCTACCACTTACCATTTTTGAAAGTCATTCGAAAAATGGGTACAGGGGCGACGGACTCGGGGACGTCCGTCGCCCCCCACACGTCAGGACCCGAGGTGGTGGCGCGTAGTGTGCCACGCGTGCCCCTCTTAGACGTAACGGGGGGAGTCCATCACCTCACGCCCCCCCCCCCCAACCCGAGGTCGTGGCCGGGGGTTGCGGAAGGTATCGTTATTCCCGCGACCCCCAGCGTAGGTGTGAGATGGAACACCGGGGTGGTTTTTAGTCAGTACTAGTCTGAGAGACCTCTCCGCCTTTCCCAGGGCGGAGGACGTCCAATGAGGACTTAACACCCCGGAAAAAAAGGGTTTTCATCATACAAAGAATACCGAATGGCTCGGGTTGATACGGTGATGATCTGTTTACGAGTTGATATCTGTGCGACAACCTATAACGAGTTTCTTTACTTTTGCCCTAAGCAAGTACTGGATACAACCATGGGTATCACAACAAGTGTTGTCCTATCCAAACTACATGGGTTCATTTGAAAAATACAAAGAATAAAACACGTTCAGATTTATCCAAATTTCCAATTTTCCGGGCAACTTACTGTTTATACCGACTTCAAAAAAAAAAGAAGGAGGTTTGTATGTAATATTGTTGGAACTGCACAATATTCACATATGTTATTCTATGAGGGTTTCTAAACACGTGTCCCAAATTTCATAAGTGTATGTTTGTCCAAGCATTTCTCCAAAACTACTTATCGGATCGTGATCATTCTTTTTGTGTTCTATTGAGTATCTTTCAACTTAAAAGAGAGAAATAAAAACTTTTTAAAAGTCTGTTTATTTTTTGTGAAAAAGTTTTTTTGTATACAAATTGACATTAGAGATCGTTTACGTTATCACGATCGAGTGCATTAAAAAACTCGGAATAATAAGCACACTGTGCGTAGCTTCTGGAGACAAAACATGGATGTTCAGGTAGATTTGGGCAGCACAAAAAAAAATGCCTAAAGCATTAAGTCCGCCTTTGTACTCGTATTGTACATAAAGTTTTAATAAATTAATATCATCTAGCAGCCGGATATTGACCTACTATTAAGGGCCGGTAATAGTACCCGGTGCGTCTACTGCATGATTGTCCAATTCTAAGTATTGATATTTAAAAATATTATAAATATTAAAACAATTGCTTTGGGTATAATTGCCATTACAATTAAGTGAAAACAAGCAATTTGTGGCAAAAACGTACTTTTTTAAACCACTAAGTAAATGAGTTATTATTGTATTGTTCTATTTTAAAAGTAGGTATCTATTTATATACACATTAAGGAAAATTATGGTCTGGATTTGTAACAAACGAATGGATTGGTACATCTTATACTATATATTATTTAATTATGGTGTGATTGTATTAGGTAAAGCTATTTATATGAACTAATATTTTACTATACTACTTAATGAGTTTAAATTGTCCTATTTTAATACATCTATAAATAAACACGTGTTCAAGGAAAATTGAAATAGATTTGCTACAAATACAACCAACATTATTATAAAATTGGTATGAGTAAATAGGTAGACGTGTTGGTAATATAAGTAGTTTGTTGAATCACTGTATCTATCGTAAAATCCCGCCGGACAAACGTCAGAGTCGGCAAGTGCGAGACGTACTCGCATACGAAGGGTTCCGTACCATTGAGATACCTTGCTTATTGCAAAATTTCACGACAAGTATCCTATAGATTCTGCGAGTGTTGAAATATATGGCATTGCGAAACATTGGTAGGCAAACTCGAATCGTCTCGCACTTGACTAGGCGCTATCGACATGCAAAATTGAATGCTTTTATATATTATCGTTGATGTACGATACTATACTACTAAAAACATATTCCTTGTGTTGATTTTTAACCCTCAACTAAATTTTTAACGTTATAAATTTTTAATAATTGTTGTTATACGGGTAAGTTTGAAATATTCTGTGAAAATTTCTAGCGTATATTACAGGTCCAAAGATATAAATAACCCTGTGACAGAAGGACGTATAGACAGTGAAAGCTTAGTATAATACTCACAGCGGATCTTTGTGTCTCTGATGTTGGCTGCTAGACCCTTCGCAGTAGCTATTTTTGTGTCAATATTGAAGGTGAATATAGCATTGTAAAACTGCCTCAGCGGGTGAATCGTTTGTCGCATCGTCCTATCTCGCTTACTCTATGCAGTATACTCGATGACCAACTGTTTCTTGCGCAATGGTTCGCAGAGCCAACACCAGAGACACAAAGATCCGCTATGACTACTATAATAGGGTTATTTTCATCAAACGGCAGTCTTATTACGATAACGATAGCGATCAAACTCTTTTTGACATAGAACTCGGAATTACTTGCAGTGTAGGTATGGTAGGTCCTACACAATCGTTTGCTAAAAGCTCGCTGTTTGTCAAATGCACTTATACAAAAAATCCGCCAACAACTCTAAAACTTTTGTATTGAAGAGCAATTATTGCGCAAAAATCGCTATCGTTTTGCTCTTGCAGAAGATACGTAATAAGCCTGCGGGTACGAAACCCTAAAAATTTACATAATTTTCTTCCAGCTTTAAAACTGGTCATAATCATGAAGTCACTCGTGAGTCGTGATGAGCAAGGCCTGGGGATTTAGGGGGCGCTTAAATGTATCATAAGTCTGTTACTGGTGTCCGTACGTTATTATTCTTCGCCGTATCGATGATTCCAAAATTAAATATGTTTTCAGCCACGTTAAAAGCATTTTCTTCAGGTCTTTAAGGTTAGGAAAGTTTGAACACGGGGTCCCAGCGATAAGAAAGAAAATTTGGTTCAAATCGCGATATGCATCGATTTGTCATTGAATTGTGTGTAAAATTAACATTTACTAGAAATGATCATAAAAATTGTATGTTCTTGTTTAATAAAATCTCCTAAGCACAAAATTATAGAACATTGGGTTCTTTATTCACATTTCAAAGATTAATGAACGGTTCATTTAAAATCGTTTCCAATAGATGGCGCGGCTTTAAATTTCTGAGGCATGCCACTCGATTTTAAAATTTGTTTTGTAACACAATTTGGTACAATGAAACTGTAAAAACTTACAAAAATATATTATAAAACAAATCTTTTTTTTATATTATATTTGAACTATATTTAAAGAATGACATCGTCACGAACCGAGTAAACCCTTTTACTTGCAAGTCGCTGCTAACACCATCTATAGCAGTGGAATGAAACCGATCGCGTCCGATGTACTTATAAAAAGAATCAGTTTAGTCAGACGAAAAAAGCTAGTTATGACGGCACGGCTTCTCTTTCTTTGTATAGGAGATGAGGCATCTGTATGCTAGTATATCTTTTGATATAGATTTTGGATGACTTTAAGAGATAGGTGATAATGGAAGACTAAAAAAAAGTTGAGTGCAGTGAGTGCTAGATGATGTGGCTAGAATGGACATTATGAGTTTTGGCGTGAGGGTGTAAAATAAAAAGATGACATTCTGCCGACACCAAATTAATCGAGAGAATACATTGAGGCAAAGGCTCAGCTGGCAGCCAAAAAGCTGGTGATCCTTGCAAAGGTGAGAAGGTACTTCACGCCGGAACAGCTCCTCAAGTTGTATCAAGCGCAAGTTCTATCCTGCATGGAGTACTGTTCTCATCTCTAGGACGGATCTGCCAAATACCAGCTTGATGCACTAGATTCGATCGAAAAGCGGGCCAAGAGGCTCATCGGCGATGAAGCGCTGGTCAAGTCCAAGCTGCAGAGTCTTGAACATCGTCGCCGAGTTGCCAGCGTGTCGGTTTTTTATCAGTTACATTTCGGGTAGTGTGCGATGGAATTGCACAATCTAATTCCACCTAGCCCGTTTCATCATCGGACTACAAGACGTACGGCGATGCGCCGTCGGTACATAATGGACATCCCACCCATATGTACCAAACGTTTTGGGTACACATTTGTTATGCGTACAGCTAAGGAGTGGAATTCCCTGCCTGTCTGTGTTTCCCGACAGCTACAATCTGGGGATCTTTAAGTCAAGAGTGAATAGGTTATTTCTAGGCATGCGTGTTTCACCGTCGACCACATCATCGCTTACCATCAGGTGAGATTGTGGTCAAGCGCGAGACTGTAGGACATAAAAAAAAACATGTCAGTCCGTCTTCAGGATCAGACCTCGAAACCAATACTCCAGCGCGGTGTGAGACAGGGAGACGTCATTTCTCCGAAACTGTTCACTGCTGCGCTAGAGGATGTCTTCAATCTGGACTGGAGGGGGCTTGGCGTCAACGTTAATGGCGAGTACATCACTCACCTTCTGTTTGCCGACGACATAGTGGTCATGGCTGAGACAATGGAGAGCCTCAGTAAAATGCTCGATGACCTCAGCAGAGCTTCCGAAAGAGTGGGTCTTAAAATGAACATGGACAAAACCAAGGTCATGGTGAATGCTCATGTGACACCCACTCCTATCAAGATCGGAGACTCTACACTCGAAATTGTAGACGATTATGTCTACCTGGGACAAACGGTCCAGTTATGTTCAACTTCGAGAAAGAGGTCAACCATCGAATCCCCGACTCGGCTGGGCGGCGTTCGGGAAGTAGCGTGGTATCTTCTCGTCCAATTTACCGCAGTGTCTCAAGACAAAAGTCTATGACCAGTGTGTATTGCCAGTGATCACCTATGGGACCGAGACGTGGTCGCTCACAATGGGCCTTATCAGAAAGCTAAAAGGCACCCAAAGGGCAATGGAGAGGGCTATGCTCTGAATTTCATTACGTGATCACTTCAGAAATGATGATATTCGCAGGAGAACCAAAGTTAACGACATAGGCCGAAGAATTGCCAAACTTAAGTGGCAGTGGGCAGGGCACATTGCTCGCAGAACAGATGGCCGATAGGGCCGAAAAGTTCTGGAATGGCGACCACGAACCGGAAGACGATACGTTGGAAGGCCTCCCACTAGGTGGACTGATGACCTGGTTATGGTTGCGGGAAGGCGGCAACCCACACGGGGTCGGTCAATGTGGCGACGCCTGGGGGAGGCCTATTTCCAGTAGTAGACGTCTTTCGGCTGAAATGATGATGATGATGAAATGAATCGAGATAAAGGTAAAAGAATGCTTATCATTAAAACACAATACGTAGTAATTTATATGGTAACCCTGCGGTTATGAAGAGGACCGTGTATTTTAGTCCATCCATGCGAATCTTTCAAATTTGATTCTTGTTTGGTCAGGCCTACTTCTTCTACATACCTATCTCATTCGAAATTTCTATTCTCTTCAAGGGTGTTCGAAGTCGCAGCTTCTCACTTAGGCATTGGGTTCTGTCTAAGATTTTACGATTTCTATTTGTTACTTTCATTGATAGTGGTAAGACAAGTTTTGTAGCCCTGAATCTGGGTTTCAAGAATAGAGTAGTCAAAATTCATAGTTATTAAAAGCGATTAGACTATTACTAAATATTATGTATCCGGTTTAACTCGACGAGTTAAGTGTGTCGAATTTACAGAAAAAAATGTAAATGATTATGAAAGTTGAACAAAGGTTTTTCTTGTGACCACGTTTCTTTTGTTGAAACTTTCTATATTTTCCAACGTAACTTGGAGGAAAACGATGTTTCCAATTTGTAAGAGAGTGTAAGATAGTATTCTATGTATCAGTATCGACAGTATGAACTATGTAGAAGCAGATTGCAACCTTATAAGTAAAACAATATAGTGTCAGTGTGTCGTCGGAGACGAGGGGTGGTCGATTTTTTTATTAACATAGTATGGGTGCGGTCGGGAGTGGCAGGCCAAACATCGCCTTGTCCAGATCGATATCGTTACGGACTATTCCGCTTGCGACACATTCCAAATCGCACCAAGTTTTTATTGTAGTCAAGCGCATGTTGCTAATATTCTTTTATTCTTCGAGTGTTCTATCTCATAGTCTCAGTAGGTTTTGATAACTTAAAAGCTATTGTCACAAACAAAGTTAAGAGTTTTGTTGGCATCATGTGGATGTTAAAATTGTTCAAAATCAGTTGTTGTGACTGTACAAAATCATAATCAAAAACAATACTTATAGTATGTATTTACTAAATTCCACTATTTGATACATATATGTTTGTTTTTTTTTATTAATTCTGTCAACCGAATCTACATCACGAGATAGATAAGCAGCTGTTTGCGTATTATGTGTCAACATTATGGGCGATGAATATTTTTCTTTGAAATATAGGTAGGTACATAATTTGTCTATATTTAGAATTGCAGATTTTGATACTAAAATATTCCTGCTCATCAATTTGTAGTAAGTGCGCGTATTGGTTAAAACTGCAACGTTTTGGTGCTTAAAATTTATATTCAACGGAAGCAGTGAAGTGTTATGACTGCTGCGAAAGTGCTTAGTTCGCAATAAAAATAATAGCGTCTAGAATAATAGCTACCCTGTCAAAATATAACATTCTATTTGAAGCATTAGCTAGGATTTTATGATACACGTACGTAAGATGATTTCCGACTCGTGTCGATTTATCCACTCATCGGAAATCACCTACCTTCTGCACTTGTAGCATAAATAACTATTTAGAGTCCTGTTATAATATTTTGTAGAAAATCCTGTCTGGGTTGTTGCGAATACCTTCTTGTCCCGTTCTGTTTTCCCTTACGTAGTTTTTAACAGACTTACCAAAAAGGGGGAGGTTCTATGTTCGACTTCTTGTAAGTTTTTTATTTTTATTTTTGTTCACCGATATCTCCGTTAATTGTGCACCGATTTTGAAAATTATTTTTTTTTTGTTTGCAAGAGTATGTTTCGTAATTGGACCCATTTTAATTTGGTGAAGATCTGATGAAGAACTTCGGAGAACTCTTCAATAAATCACGGCAAATCTCTTGGGATTGCTGCTATCGCATGTCTGTTTATTGTTCATACCATTTCATAACATAACATCACGCCAGTACGCTCTACAGGGGTTCGCAGATCTGTACAGTTCACCTTGGTGCACACAAGGTTCACCGGTAATGTTCAGTTTCATGATATTCGGGTAATCTATTCAGGCATTATAGGTACCTTACTTAACTACTTGCCTATTAGGTAGGTACAAATAAAAAGTGAAAATAAAAAAGTTTTTTGCAAAAAAATACTACCGACTTCCAAATAAGAAAACTACAAAGTAAAAATAACTTAAAATTTGGAGGTCGGTGTCCATAACGCAAAAAATGGTACAAACTAAAGACACCGACTGCCAAATTTAAAGTTATTTTCACTTTGTAGTTTTCTTATTTGGAAGTCGGTAGTATTTTTTTGCAAAAAATATTTTCATACTAAATAGTACGTAGTTTTAATTTCATAAAAAAATCTTGCACCAGGTCCGTTTTTACGTCCTATTCACTTGGGGATTAATTGGAGTAGTATGACCTAGTAATATAATATTAATCTTCAAGTCTCAGAGTTGTCTCACTATTCCATAAACAGGAAAAGTCAGATATATACTATACCCCTATGTTTTCCTTTTTTCATTTATATGTCAAATTTGTACACTAAGCCTCTGTTGACATCGCAATTTTGAGCATTTTTGAGGGTTCTAGTGCTTCTAAAGATAATCTATCATAAAAAAGGAAAAAATTGCATAGTATATATGTTTCAGTTTATGGAATATCTTTTAAATTGGTCCAATCCAAACCTCGAATTATGAATTTTTACTAAGGAAATTCAGTCGGCGCTCTCTGCCCCTATTTCCTCTTAAAACAAAACTTATATTTCGCTATCGATCCACATAAATAAACAAATACATAGACCTTATGTACTTAGTGTCAAACGTCTACTAGATCTGAGTTATCCGTCTGCTGATTCAGCCTCTAGCTTATGTATTTGGCGTACTATTAATAACTTGGTAAATATGTAACCAAAGTCGAGGTTACAAATATTAACTTGAATAAATGTGTGACGTAATGAACCATAAGGCGCACTTACCAGGAATAATAATAACGATGTAAGTCGTGTCTTCTCATTAGTCAGAAAGTTATGGTTATTATTATTCATTAGGATTCTAGTTAGGACTCGGACTTAATTATGATTCTTGTCAACGACTCAAACAATTTTCAGTTGTGTCTCGCAGTGTTCTAAATCAAAATCAAAATCATTTTTTTATTTCATATAGCGGCCTACATGGGCACTTATAAAACGTCGACAAAAGGTGCACGGTTCGGGTTGGTCGTTTCCTATGGAGAAGAACCGGCAAGAAACTCCATGGTTACTCTTTTAAAAAATGGTTTGGTTTTAAAATATTTCCTGTTACAGCATTATTCTGTGTTGGACCTATAACACTTGTGTTTACCATTATTGTACGCAATATTCAATAACATATAACCAAAATCAGTAATTTCATGAGACGTCATGTCATTCAGTCTGTAGTTCTAGTTACTCCCTTGGTCATCATTAACCAACTCTAGTTCAGTCACTTAAAAACTTAAGGGTGACAAAAATGGGAAGCACTTAATTCCAGTATAGTCAAGAAAATTAACTCGACGCTATGTGTCATTCGGAGCATGCATGTGTCTCGCTTCCGGTAAATATTTTGTTTGTTCCTCCACTGAACTACTTTAGGAAGTAAACTATCAAAAGTACTATTTTGCACAAACTAGGTACTGTGATACAGACGGTGCTTCACTTGGATCGAATTTAGTAATTGACAAGCGTATTAGAGAATAGGAATTTATCTCTATTAAGATTAACTTTTACACTTTAGATATAAGCCGCCTGTCAACCTACAGCCTGCCTGTGTATTCAAAACCAGCCAAAACTACTTTTCTTACAGATTGCATGCTGTAAGGATTTCCTTCAGCAGACAACCTACACAGTAGCTAGAAAAATATATTCTTCGGCGCATTTTTGAGACAAATGTTTAGATATTTTTATTTGCTGTCAACAACAAGGTTTCTCGAGGAAAACGTGGCCGGCACAGCTGGAAGGACGCATTATGATCTTGACACAATTTAATCGTGACAATGACGTGACAAGTATCGTTATCCTTGTGGACAAATATTTCCAGTTGAGTCAAAAACCGTACGAGATCTACTTAAGATGTGTTTAAAAGTACCGGTCACTTTAAGTGATCATTGGTTTGTCTGTCCACTTGCCACGTTTTGCCTTGATGTGTGTACATCAGCAAAGTTCTTTTTTTTACATTTTCTATTGTGATTTTTCTTCTATTGCTCGGACTTCAGTTGGAGTTCAGACCAGCATCATACTTATTTATTTATTTATTTATGTACACACAAA
The DNA here is from genome assembly GCA_949775005.1 of Orthosia gothica. Taxonomy (NCBI): domain Eukaryota; kingdom Metazoa; phylum Arthropoda; class Insecta; order Lepidoptera; family Noctuidae; genus Orthosia; species Orthosia gothica. The sequence goes on from OX459049.1 coordinate 2,181,381, forward strand.
AACATACTTGTACTTGTTATGTTTCTGATTGCCTATTTGAAAATTATCCTGGGGTGAAGTGTGGTTACCTCAATGGGTACCTAGTGAGTGTGGGTATGTACCTACAGCTACACTTGTCATTCGTTGACTATTCAGCCGCTGGCCGACGACAGTCAGTAGGGCCCACTCGTGCTGTGCTGTGACGGGGTCGTGGACGTGATTCGGCAGGGAATGGAGTATTTTATTCCATTCGACGATATCCCGCTCGGTCACAAAGCCCGACCTTGGTATAATGCTGACCTACTTTGAAGATAATGACATCCTCAGTGACCGTCAATATGGCTTTCGCCGGGGACGGTCAACGGGCGATCTTCTCGTGTATGTCACGCACTGCTGGGGCGAAGCCATCGAGAGACACGGCGAAGCTGCATCGCTTGGCACGCAAGTCTACTCAGCAAGCTTCCTGCTTCTGGCGTCACAGTAGATTTTTGTAGCTGGATATCCGGATTTCTTAGTGAACGGTCGATCTGATTTGTCGTCGACGGCTGCTCTTCTGACCTTATGGCTATTGATGCCAGAGTTTTTCAGGGGTCTGTTCTCTCTGCAACTCTTTTCCTGCTGCACATCAAAGACCTACTGCAGTCTGGTATAGTTGAGTACGCAGATGACAGTACTGTTTCAGAGATATACTTGTCCAGCGCAAAAACCAGTGGGTATGAAGTTCGTTCCTTGAGACTATGGTAGGCTATGGTAGAGCGGACAGATTTGACCTTAAGCCTTGTCTCCCAGTGGGGTGATGACAATCCGCAGCCTAATTGTGTAAGTAAATTCGGCAAAGGAAACAATCTGTTTCTTTCCCAAAAACGATTTTCGCCATACGAAAAGTCGTTTTTGGGAAAGAAACAGATTGTTTCCTTTGCCGATTTCACTTACACAATTAGGCTGCTGGTCTCATTTAACGCCACCAAAACACAGACGTTTTTTTAAACGCTAAAAGAAGTCGTTTTCGACCAAACTTCTACTTTTCGAGGTACGAGATCTAGTAAGTAGTTTTTTTTTAATACGTCATAAATCGTAAACCGCATTTTACCAAGTACGGAACCCTTCGTACGCGAGTCCGACTCGCACTTGGCCGGTTTTTTTTTATCTTTCTATTGATATAAGGAATGGAATAAAGAAATTGTTGCAAAAACATAACCCTCCCTTTTGCTTCGCCGTAGTCGGGTAAAAAGGACGACAATTGGCATGGAAGAGCTTAGCGTACAAAGGATAACAGCTCCAGGAAATAAGGCTAGGCTTATGCTCAGTTGAAGCCAGAACACCGTTTTTGGTCGTATATTTAAATGCAAAATGCCACCGTTTGGCTTCCAACTTAAAGTTATGCGGGAAGAGTATGCTATTGCGTGAAATGTAATCATAATCACATTACCTTTTTATTAAGTTCTAAAAATAGCTGTGGAGAACGTTATCGCGGGCGTTATCTTATGGCGAGATCGTGGTTCATAGGCGCTGGCGGTCGAGCGTGTGCTGCGGGCAGTGAGCACGCCTCCAATGAGCCGCGGCTAGCCTAACTTTGTGCTCGCGAGCAGCCTAGCCTGCTAGGTGCCAATAATATGCTGACTCCGCTACATCGAGCTACACAGGCTACGTGCGGTTATTGACTCTGGGGGTAGATAGCGTTTATTGAAATGTCTGCTGCTACATTTCTATCATTGAATAAGACATCCATGAATGAATATATAAAAGAAATCACTTTGCAAGAAATTCCTCAAAAATGTTTAATCTTGTTGAAATGTCTGGAAGACAAGTTTTTAGAAGACGAGGTGCATGTTGTCAAAACAGCGGCATGTCAATTGGTATAATCAGTCGCCGGCTGCGAGCCAATTACTTACTTGACAGCATGGAAGCAATTCCTACATTTGAGGGCGGAAAACGCGCTGCAGGAAGACTTCCCTTTATTGAGTTACAGAAATAGACACGCTCATTGTCGCCATCATGTGGTTTTTCGATAAATTGTTAAATTATAAAGTGTGTAGTTTTGTACGATCTTCTTATAATTATGCTTACTATGTGCTTTGGAATTCCTGTGTGAGTGTGTGTAATAGACTTTAAAAAAATAATATCTTTTATTCTTTGGCAGTGGTATGTGAAATACAATAAAATTACAATCCGACAAAACTCAAAAGAATGGTTTTTTAGAAGATAACATTGTGATTTTATTGCGACAATCTTATTATACATTTGTTTACTGTGAGGAAATCATGCAACGTAGAGAATATGTTGTATACGTCGGTCTTGTTTCGCAGTAGATTATGGTAATGTTCGCGGCAAACGGACAAAAGTGTTTATTAATAGATTGTAGTTAATAATTTCTGTAAGTTCACTTCACGACAAATACATAACTATGCTGATCATGATAAGTTTTAATTGCCACCACAATAATTACGTTTGCTGTGCGTGATCAAAGCGCACACTGTTACAGAACGTCTGTTATCAACCAATCATCCTCTTATCGTAATAGGACAATGACTCTGAAGTTTTATAAAACCCCTAGGGTTTATCTTGATACGATCTCGCCATAGAGAAAATACCGCTAGTTGTTCTAATTTAATAATAATGATTTCTATATTATTTATTTACAAGGGTAACAAGAAAATAGGCACAGTTATATTATGGATACGTCTAAATACATAATCTAGTCATATTTCCAACCATCATCCTCTAAGTCTGGGGAGACCCGTCTTATTTTTCAGGAGTCCACCAGGAACCATCTCTTACTGTCAAATGACAATAGTTCAATGACTGATATTGTGTTCTTCAGGTGAGCGTGTCGTGGTGAAGGCGACGGCATGTGGCGCGGCGCGCGGGTGCTGGTACTCGCGGCGCTGAGCCTATTGGCCGAGCCTTCGCTGGCCGCCAACAAGAAGTTCAACCTCAAAATCGGTTACCTACCCTGCCTCACTGGCGAACTCCGCGACCGACAGGGCCTCACTATCTCCGGGGCACTCTCCATTGCCCTCGAAGAGGTATGCTCGTATTACGACCAATTATCATAATTCAGATAATACTTGATAGGATATACCCATTAAAATAAATCTAGTCAAGGGCGCTGTGGATCTTTCCATTAGCCTCATCTCGCATATACCATGTAATATTTTTAGTATCACATTAAATCACATGTACCGGCCTGTAATGTTAAACTGATTCCAATGCGGTTTCGAATGATTCATGCATGTTTAAATTCCATACGATGTATTTAAATTCACTACTTTTAGAAGTATGAAATGTCATTATAAATTCGGTTGGACTCGTACGATGATAAACTTTGTTTGATCAGCGCAAAATCATATCTACACTTCCGTAGTTATTTTTAGCTCGAGGGCAAACAAGTTGAGTTAACTTTTAGATTCCACGTATATAAATAAATGTCTTATAAATATCGATGCGTTACTATGTAGATACACTCGGCTATCCCACAGGAGAGCAGCTATTATCCCTGTTTATCAAGCGTATAGGTAATGAATGTATCAATGTAATATTATTAATGCTGTTAATAATATCCCGGAAGTCTAATGATTATAATGTAATTTGTAATTACATATAATCAATTCAGAATTTGATAATATTTTGGTAGATTTATAATACTTTTGTTTGATTTCAGCTAAACAATAACACCGAGTTGCTGCCCGACGTGGAGTTGTTGCTAGAATGGCATGACACCAAGTTTGACACGGTGACGGCGACGCGCCTGCTCACTGACATGAGCTGCGCGGGCGTCGTCGCCTTCTTCGGGCCGGAGGGCCGCTGCCACACTGAGGCGATCATCGCACAGTCCAGGAACTTGCCCATGATCTCTTACGTAAGCGTCATGGATTCAATTATTATGTTTTTTAAGATGTTTTAATTATATGCATGATAATATTAAATAAATAACGCCCACATTATGAAACTTCTGCCAGCGGCTTAGCCCGAGTGAATGTTTCGACATCCCAAGGGAACATATTCCCGGGATAAAGTGTGGAATAGCACATAGGATGCTTTCCTATGTGCTATTTCAGACTATAATTTATCTCTGTGCCAAATTTCATCCAGAGCCGTTCAGTAGTTTTTGCGTGAAAGAGTAACAAACATACAAACACACTCACAAAATTTCGCCTATATAATATTAGTAGGATATAGGATACGGTTTCCGCCCGGATACTGGCGGATATCTGTTTGATCCCCACACAACGTCAAGTGATTCTTCCATTATCAATAATAATAATAATCAACGAGATTGTTTGTTTCAGAGATGTTCCGATTACCAAACTTCGACACTATCGAATTTTGCGAGGTTGGAGCCACCTGGCGCTCAGGTAAGCCTACGTCACGTCGGTGATTTAAAATATATACATGAGGATGTTGTAGTTATTTGTACTAAAAGTGTAAATGCTAGAAATTTAAATCTTCAAAATGTATACGTACAGCCTATAAGTAATTTATATTGTTTACTACCGCCCACTTTGAATGGACAATATCTGTTTCGACATGATATATAACGTGTTGACATAGTCAAATGTACTTTAAAATTATGCTTCATTTATTCAGTCACCTTGTAGATCTCTCTGTATTTTATTTATTTCTCTGAACTATTTTCTTCTGAATGAACCCAAATTTAAAAGCAGTGTTCTCGTTTACAAAGATGGTAGATTTTACTAGGGTAAACATCGTAATTTTACCGCTATCCCAATTAATTTAGAGTCAGTGCAACATGTTTTCTTCCATACTTCTTTATTAGTTGTCATCATAGTCAGGTGGTCAACCCCCTTTCTAGTCATACTACACAGTCCATCCACCGATATCATGACTTACTGTCCTATGACCCCTAGACGGGGCAGACAGAGGGCGTCTTCCATCGCGATCGGTCTTGAGCTTCACTTACCTCGCTCCACGTCATTCCGATGCTTGCCGCTTCGGCCAACACGATGCCACGCCAGGTTTGTTGGGGACGGCCACGCCTTCTTTTCCCTTGGGGATTCCAGTCCAAAGCTTGTTTGGGTATATGGTCGGGGCCCTTTCGGAGTGTTAGGTCAATCCATATCCACTTGCAACGCTTGATCTGGCGGTCGATCTGGTTCTCGTGGCATTTCTCCAACAGCTCTACGTTGAAGATGGTCTCGGGCCAGTAAATTCCGAGAATGCGATGAAGATAGTGGTTGACCAAGACTTGGGTTTGGCTTAAGATTTCATTTGTGATCTGCCACGTTTCACAGTTAACACCCGTAAAGCAGCACACATAGGACCCGAATATCTTGAATTATCCTTCGGGTCAGTTTCCACGATTGCCAATCAGGTCTCAGCTGCGCGAAGGTAGCTCGGGCTTTGGCAATTCGTGAAGCGATGTCCTCTTCACAACCTCCAGTCCCTGACACGATATCATAACCTACTATACTCTATTCTATACTGTTTAATTTCAGGCAACAAAATCCGTAATATCGCTGCTACGGTACTACAGATGGAACAAGTTTTCCATTCTGTACGAGGAGTCGTGGGTCACGGTGGCGCTCACACTAGAGAACCACGCAAAGAAAAATAATATGACAGTGAACCACCAGCGGCCGGTGATTGACGGCTTCAAGTGCTGCGAGGAGAAGATGACCTGCTGCGCACCTGGCTTCTGGTACCAGTTCATACAGGATACCAAGAATAAGACTAGAAGTGAGTGCCTCAGGGTTTTTTAACTAACCTTCCTTCCAGCTACACATTGGCTGCGCCTACTCGAAGCAGCCCTTGAGGTTATGCGTTTAGATCGACTCGCCACATTTTATTGGGTGGTATCGGTGGCGCCTCCCATCTTCAGGCATGGATATCTTTCTTAATTCATAATTCTTTATTGTACACCAAAAACAACATTACATACAGTGGATAATAAAGTACATGTACAAAGGCAAGCTTAACTCAATGTTGAGTTCTCTTACAGCAAACCCTAGGGAGACAGAGAAAGATGACATCATAGAGGGGAGGATCCAGTGTACAATTTTAAAATAACTCTCTTTCTCTTTCTTTTATTTTATTAATGGTCTAATGTGGCAGATAGAGTAGTGCGCCTGAATCAAAAAGGATCTCAATCAATCCGTCAATCGTGTATAGGATAAGGGCAGACAGCTCTGTTATTGTCTTCATATTTTCACACATTAGCAGTCTCTTAAGGATGGCAAAGCGTCTGTATTGCAGACTTCTTATAAGGGGCTACTTACTACTTACTGAAGTATCATTGCCACCCACAAACCAAAAAGGTCTCTAGCACCCTTAAGTAACGGAATTTCGGTCGGGCGGTTTAGGTTTCAATCCAGTTGTATATTTAACAAACTTATCTTATTTTCAGTTTACGTGTTCTTGGGCTCGCCGTCCGGCCTCATAGATATGATGACGGCGATGGAGTCTCTCCATCTGTTCTCCAAGGGCGAATATATGGTTATTTTCGTGGATATGATGACTTATTCGCCAAAAGAAGCCCTGAAGTACCTTATAAGTGAGTAAACAATATGCTTTCAAAATAAAATTATCCCTCAAAGGAAAAAAAAGTTTTTTTTTTTTTTTTTTTTATTTGAAATAGGCTTGCGTTTGACCACTATCTCACCTGATGGTAAGCGATGATGTGGTCAACGATGTAGCACGCTTGCCTAGAAGTAACCTATTCACTCTTGACTTAAAGACTCCCAGGTTGTAGCTATCGGGAAACACAGACTCAGGCAGGGAATTCCACTCTTTTGCTGTTCGTATAATAAAAGTGTTCCCAAAACGTTTGGTGCGTATGGGTGGGATGTCCACCATGTATCGATGACGCATCGCCGTACGTCTTGTAGTCCGATGATGGAACGGGCTAGGAGGAATCAGTTCATGCAATTCCAACGCACACTCCCCGAAATGTAACCGATAAAAAACCGATAGGCTGGCAACTCGGCGCCGATGTTCAAGGCTCTGGAGCCTAGACTCGACCAGTATCTCATTGCCGATAAGCCTCTTGGCTCGTTTATCGATCGACTCGAGTGCATCCAGCTGGTATTTGGCAGATCCGTCCCAGAGATGAGAACAGTACTCCATGCATGATCTAACTTGCGCTTGATACAAGTTAAGCAACTGCTCTGGGGTGAAGTACCGTCTCACCTTCGCAAGAATCCCCAACTTTTTGGCAGCCAGCTGAGCTTTTGCCTCAATGAATGGACCAAAATTGAGGGTCGATGTCAACGTAACGCCAAGAATCTCAAGTCGGTCCGTTATCGGCACGGTCACATCCCGGAAAGAAGGAGCCGGGTGGAACTGGCTCCTTTTAGCGGAAAAAAGACACGCCTGGGTCTTAGCAGCATTGAAACTGACCAGATTGGCATCGCCCCATTCGGAGACTGCCTTCAAGGACAGATTCAAGCGCCCAACCATGGCCTCTCGCAGAGACTGGACTTGAGGCCCAGTAGCGCGCGCGTCGGAGACGTATCTCTCAGCAACAGTGCTGTCGTCCGCATACCCAAAGGTGCCGGGTTTTAGCAGATCGTTTATGTGAAGCAAGAACAATGTTGCTGAGAGCACCGATCCCTGAGGAACCCCGGCATTAATATCCAGTTGGTCAGACGAGCGGCCATCAATAACTACTCGGATGGACCGGTCCCTCAGGAAATCTGCAATCCAATCGCACAGACCACTGGGCAGACCGAATGAAGGAAGCTTACCAATAAGGCTTTCATGCCAGACCCTGTCAAAAGCCTTCGAGATGTCCAGGGACACGGCAAGCGCTTCCCCATGCCTCTCGATGGCCTCACTCCAGATGTGAATGGCATACGCTAGAAGATCCCCAGTTGACCGATTTTGGCGGAAGCCATATTGGCGGTCACTGAGGATGTCATTAGCTTCTAGGTATGCCAGGAGTTTAGAGTTGAGTACCCGTTCCATACTCTTGCAGAGGATGGACGTAATCGAAATGGGTCTGTAGTTGGCCGGGTCAGCTCGACTGCCCTTCTTGGGCACAGGCTGAACGTTAGCTTGCCTCCAAGCATTCGGCACTTTTCGAGTCTCATACGAAAGGCGAAACAGGCGTGTTAGGATCGGAGACAGTTCAGGCGCACAGGTTCTCAGAACAATTGCTGGAATCCCGTCGGGGCCACTAGCTTTGTTCACGTCGAGGTTGCGCAGTACCCTACGAACGTCCTTTTGATGGATGCGAATGTCCGACATACTCGTCTCGCATCCATCAGGAGAAGGAGGGGGCCGCGCATCACCAGAATCTAGACGTGAAGATTCCGCAAAAAGCGAGGCAAACAAGTTTGCTTTCTCCTCTGCGGTGTGGGCTAGTGACCCGTGAGCTAACGTAACTAAGTACTATAATTTCTACGTATTTGTTTGTAGTGTTAAATAGTTCCGTTTTCCTTATTGTTTTAGCTAAACCGTCATCACATTGTTCGCAAGGCGTAAACATTACAATTGCAAATCTAATTGAAACAGAAATTATTTATATGACTGTATTTATTCTGATTTATGTGTTTTGGACACGAGGGTGTTACATGTAATGTTCATTCACTTTGGTGTATTATTGCGGTGTGTCGTAGGCAGCTCATTATGTTTATTCAGGTCAATAAACTATAAAAACCATAATCACGACCGATACAATCTTCTTCTTTGAGTTGATGAAGATGACTAAACAATAAGCCATTCAATTTTGTTTAGCCGTATTCTATAAACGCCGCGCCCTTTGCCGAAGAAGTATAAGTGCGATCTGGGGGGTGACCACAAGCTCTTAGAGTAAGGTTATTTTGAGATCGAGTAAGGGACAGATGTATCTGACTTGTATACATCTGTCACTTACTCGATCTCAAAATAACCTTACTCTAAGAGCTTGTAGTTACCCCCCTGATATGTTAGTTTGGCATGATACAGGTAGAAGTTCTGCGACCATCATTTAATGGGACGATTATTCCAGTGCGAAAAACAAAAGAGCTATGTCTGGAATCTATATAATAGAAATATAATTATAATACTAACTTCTGCTAGCGGCATCGCCCGCGTGGAAAGTGTTGTCTTATCCCAAAGGAACATTGTACCGGAATGAAAAGTAGCCTATGAGCTATTCCAGACTATAATCTATCTCTGTGCTAAATTTCATCCAGATCCATTCAGTAGTTTTTGCGTAAAAGAGTAAAAAACATGCTCACAAACTTTCGCCGTTATAATATAGTGTGATTATACTAATATAATAATAAATAATCTAAGTTTGAATGAAGATGAGTACCATTTCTTGCCAGTAGTTAGAAAAATATAAAAGGTAAATAAAAAAAATACAAATGCAATGTAAATATATAGATACAGAAAGGATAAAACACTTCATATATACAAATGTAGACAGTTAATAAAATACTGTTCTACATACAAACACATTTAAATTAAAAACTACTATAATACTCACAACGGATCTTTGTGGCTCTGAAGTTGGCGCTGTCAACTATTGCGCACGAAACAGAGTAACTGCATAGAGTAAACGAGATAGGATAATGCGACAAACGTATGCGATTGAAAGAGACAGTTATACAATGCTATTTTCACTTTCAATATTGACACAATAATAGCTAGTGCGCAGCCTCTTGCAGCCAATTCAGAGCCACAAAGATCCGTTGTGAGTATTATAACTAGCTTATAAATAAACTAATCTAAAATATGGCGTCGAATAACTCCTGGTGGTTGTTCCCTGGTAATGTGGCCAAAAGACTGGCAGCATTGCCACTTTGTATGGCAATGCTTATCCTCTGAACAAAGTAACAGCCAGCCCTTGGATCACGAGAAGTAAAGGATATTAAATGAATTAAGTTTTACAGAAACGGAAGATCGAACGAAGCTAACATGTCCGAACACGCTGGAGTTCAAGAAGCGAGCTCAGTCACTCCTGGTGGTGGTGTCTTCCGAGCCAGCCAGCAGCTACGAGGTCTTCACCAACAGAGTCCGCAAGTACAACACCATGGACCCCTTCAATTTCACAGACTCCATATTCGGGCTTAAATTTAATAAGGTAGTTGATTTAATTTTGAGAGCTCAAAACCATATTTGCATGAGACATGTCTGTATTAAAAATTAGTACAAAAAGTTTAACCATTGTTTTCCCTGTAAACACAGATGTACACCCTAAAAATAGCTGCGGAATATATATTTGAGGAATAAAATATTATTAGACGAATTACGTGTATCTTAACATATTTTTTTGGTTACAGTTTGTTTCCATCTACGCTGCTTATTTGTATGATTCGGTGAAACTTTACGCGATAGCTTTGGACGAAATCATAAAGGAAGAGACTCGTACAGAAATGTTGACGATGGACAAACTGAATGCTATCGCCAAGAACGGAACGCGTATCGTCGCCAAGATGATTCAAAGTTCACCATACAAAAGTGAGTATGACATGTATTATTTTTATGGGACTTTCGACTTGCACAACCAGAACATGTTCCATATTATACATATTATAATAGGGCTTAAAACATCGAAGTATTAATAAAATGAATATCATCAATTATAAGGTATATCGGGCATGTCCATTCGGCTGGACGAGCGAGCCGACTCCGAGGGCAACTTCTCCGTGCTAGCCTTCAAGCCGACCAAGTACCGGGACGGCGACGTCAACTGTACCTCCAGCATGATCCCTGTGGGACACTTCCAGCATCAGAATAAGAGAGAGTTTCCTGTGAGTCACATCTTCATCGTGTCGCCAAATTCTATGAAATTACCATTAAAAATCCAGTGGTAACACAAGGGTTAATTTTCCAGGAATATAAACTCAACCCTCGTCTACCAATCGACTGGCCCGACAGCGTCAAACCCGAAGACGAGCCTTCATGCGGTTTTCTGAACGAGAAGTGTCCAAAAGACGATTCTCAAATAACGTCTCTGGTGGTAGCGGGCACGTTGGCTGTGACTCTGTTCTGCGCGCTGGTCGTCACCATCAGTATCTACCGCAAGTGGAAGATCGAGCAGGAGATCGAGGGTCTCCTCTGGAAGATAGACCCACAAGAGATAGCTGGATATTTGGGCAGTGGGCTCGTGTGGTCGCCTAGTAAGGTAACCCCTTACCAGAAATAGACGCGCAGGCAAGCGCTAGCTTTTGTGTAAACAGTGCAGACTTTATGTGCTATTTTGTGGTTGTTTGAGGGTGAAGACTGGCCTTCCTCGAATAAATTGTTTATGTTGCAGCTGAGTTTAGCGAGCGGGATCTCGTGTGAGAGCAAATGCTGCACGCAGATATTCACGACAACAGCGCAGTTTAAGGGGAATGTTGTCAGGATCAAAGAGCTCAAGTTCTCTAAAAAGAAAGTAAGTCGATCGTTGACCTTTGTTTGTACAGCCAAGGAAGTAAATTGTTTAGTAGATGGACACGATACGGAACTCGTTTCGAGCGAGTCATCAAAATTTCTGACGGTATATGAGCAGTCGATAAACAATTGATTACCTGACTACAATTATAGTATAATTATTGATGAGCAGTTTATTGAAATATTGTATATTTGCCATAGGACATTCCACGTGAGATAATGAAGGAGATGCGACTGCTGCGCGAGTTGCGTCACGACAACCTCAACTCGTTCATTGGCGCTGTCGTGGAACCTCTGCGCGTTCTCATACTCTCCGACTACTGTGCCAAAGGGAGCTTGTATGTAAGTATCGTATTTAGTTGCTCGTTCTTCTCCATACAGATCTAAGCGACAGAAATGGCAATTAGATTCATCTTGCCGACTTAGTAAATTGCGTTACGTAAAATGTGAAGCAACGTTTAGGGCAGGGGATACAGAAAAACGTTACGGCTCGTTACATGGGTGGGAGAGAGGGTCAAAAGTTGTCTTACGTGATACTTGAAGGCCCCTATGCCATAAAATTAACTTATCGCGTGTTCAGGATTATTGCAACTCCTATACAAACATAAATTCGCCTTTAAGTTTGACATATTCTACGAAATATCAATCGCAATTTTTTTAATGTAATTCGTATTAATTTTGTTTCCAGGATATAATCGAAAATGAAGATATAAAGCTGGATAAAATGTTCATATCTTCGCTAATTCATGATCTCATAAAGGTACGTCTAATTTGCTGTTTAACGATCACTTTACGCATAAACTTTAAAATTATAATATGCTGTTATACATGGTGTTCTTTTGTTACAGGGTATGATGTTTATTCATACTTCGCCATTAATTTTTCACGGAAATCTCAAATCCTCGAATTGTGTTGTTACGTCTAGGTGGATGCTCCAGGTCGGTACTTTATATTCTACAGCTAAAACAATAAATTTCTGTGGACAGCAGTCGATGTCTACGCTATAAAACGTTATACTTCTACAAATTATGTATCTGTTGTAGGTTGCTGATTTTGGTCTACATGAGCTAAGAGCTTGTGCAGAAAACGACTTTATAGGGGAGCACCAATATTATAGAGGTATGATGAACACGACTTTTCTTATATAATCTACTAGCTGACCTGGCAAACGTTGTTTAGCCATAAAACACCAAACATTTATCTACCCTACCTACCCTACCCTATCTACCCTACCTACCCTACCCTACTAATACCTGAACCAGCATACAATGCCATGGTCATTTTTGAGTGTGCTTTGTTTTTATCATGTATCTGAGATGATACATACATGATGTTCACAAAATGTATGGCAAAATGTTTTTTTTTTACGTTAATTGTTTCGATGTTTTATTACTTATTATCCTATTCCGGACGAAGATAAATCCAAAAAAACAATAATCATAAAAATTGGTCCCGCCGTTCTTGAGTAATGAGTGGTGTAACTAACACGACTTTGTTTTTTATATATATATATACAATGATTTATTCACAATGCTTCATAACATTAAAGTTCTCTTTAATTTTAATTTTTCAGGCTTATTATGGAAGGCTCCCGAGTTGCTAAGGGAAATGGATAACCCCAACGGTACTGTTGGAGGGACGCAGAAGGGGGATGTTTATGCATTTGGGATCATACTGTATGAAATAATAGCTAGAAGAGGGCCTTTTGGATTGACGGGGACTGAACCTAAGGGTAAGTCTATATCTCAGTTGTTTTGAATGACGTTTCGGTAAAGTGGCCTTAGTTTGGATAGATGTTTACGACTAGATATATTTTGCGTTATGTAACTCTACTTCTTTTCAAAATTACTGTTTTATATGTCATTCGGATGAGCTAACAGTTGCCGATGGTGAAGTTTTGATTTTTCTTTTCAGATATTGTAGAACGTCTGAAGAGACCAAAGTTAGATGGTGAGGAGCTGTTCCGACCTGACACAGACGCTTTGGACCCGGCTCCTGAGGACTATGTGGTGGCGTGCATGAAAGACTGCTGGACTGAGGACCCCAACTTGAGACCCGACTTCCCCATTATCAGAAGCCGCCTCAAGAAAATGAAGTCTGGAAAGTGAGTGTACAGTTTCTTTATATCATGTATACGATTTTGATCCTTATATGTTGAAGTCTGTATATGTTATTATAACCTTTTCGTTGAATGTTCCAGATCAAGAAACATAATGGATCAAATGATGGACATGATGGAGAAATATGCCAATAATTTAGAAGAACTAGTCAACGAGAGAACGAGGCTATTGATCGAAGAGAAACAGAAAACCGAAGACTTATTACATAGGATGCTACCAAAGTAAGTTACTTTTCGTATTAGTCCACATTTTTATTAAACTCTTGTACCAAATACAGTAGCTCTATCCAAGCAATAAATTCTGTATATAAAAACTGATATTGCATCAGTTAATGTCAATAACCAAACGCGCATCTTTGTACGTTAGTATAAATTTTTGTGTCTAAGAATGCATTAAAAGAAACATGCTTTTCTTTGTTTACTCACGAGTCAGCCGAGACTGGTACCCATCGTGAAATGTGCATGTACATGTCATTAATATTCTGTGTACATTGGTGTTATATGTTAGCGTCATCTAATCGTTATATTATTACTAATTTGTTGGTCTGTAATGTAATCGGTGTAATTAATAATAATATACATGTGAGCACAGTTGAGGAAGACGCAAATACAACAAGCTGTATCACATACCTGGGTGTCGCAGTAGTGTGCGTACTGGTTTACATTTAGTCCAAGTCTCATCGCTGCTATGTGATAAATAACTTAGACGCCTTGTGAATCTCCGTACAAGTAGGTACACGAAATTGTTAACAGTCGAGGCGACCGGTAATAATGTGCTATTTTTATTGCAGGAATAATGTTTCGCTTTATGTCTCTATTTTCTGTTCTTTTGTAAAGAGTGTGCTATAAAATAAATTGGGAGTGTATTATCTTACAAACATTGCCGTGATTTATGTATAGAAGTAACCACAGTGTAGGCTATGCAGTGTATATTTGAATCATGAAAATTTCTGACGCTTAAAATATTATTAGCTCGGATTGATAATGGTACTATAAATAAACTAATATACATAATATAGTTCATTCATCAAAACATGAACCATCGACATGGACTTGATGTAAAACAGTAGTACGTCGTCTAAAAATTTATTGTATTCACTTTGTTGTACTTGTGTTCTTTTCCAGATGTGGAGGTTGAATCCATTATAGAAATGTCGTGAAAATGTCTTGAGGTAATTAACTCCCTATTGGTGATTGTAGTTTAATATGGTTTGCCTCACCCAGGTGGCAGGCTCACGTCACAACTTCATGAATGTTCCGACATTGTGATACACGTGGCTCACCTTTCATTAACACAGTTTGAGTAGTATAGTATAGAGCTTGCTTGGGTCTGTGGCGGTGTAGCGTGGCGTCGTTGTCGGTGATGGCAGTTTTCTTCAAGTAGTTAATGGTTTTTTAGCTTTTTGCAAGTGATTTTGTAGCGATTCTCTGGTGAACTTCCGTATTGGGGCACGAGTGGACTCTTTCTCAAATTACACTGCACTTTTGATAATATCTTTATTTGTAGATCAGCATGCATAAAATTAATAGTACTACTTATTTTTCGTATTTAAGTCTTTCTTATTTTTAAGTATATATAATTTAAATACTTTATATGTCTAAGTACAAATTGTTATATTGTAGTTTTTACTGATTAAGATTTGATTATTCTAGTGCTTGTGATTGGATTGTACATATCTGTAGGGTTTCTAGTGTATGTTTTTATTCGTAGTTTACAGTAAAGTAGCAGCATGATTTGAAGTATGTAGTAGGTAAGTAGGAGTGATATTGTGTGTCGTCAGTGTCTGGGCTGTGAGGGCCGTGTACATAGGCCGCTTGTTGCAGGTCGGTGGCGCGGCGCCTGACCACGGGCGAGGGCGTGGAGCCCGAGTCCTTCGACTCCGTCACCATCTACTTCAGCGACATCGTGGGCTTCACCGCCATGTCCGCCGAGAGCACGCCGCTGCAGGTCGTCAACTTCCTCAACGATCTGTACACTGTGTTTGATAGAATTATTAGAGGCTACGATGTTTACAAAGTGGAGACTATTGGGGACGCATACATGGTGGTAAGTTCGCTGATATTTTTTTTATATTTTTTTTTCGTTGATCAATTAATGTAAGCGTACTTAAGCAATCAAATATCTAGGTTTAATAATATTATTTTGGTGTGATTTCCAGGTATCTGGTCTCCCAATAAGGAACAGCGACAGACACGTGGGTGAAATCGCGTCAATGGCGCTCGAATTGTTGAATGCAGTCAAAAGTCACAAAATATCTCATAGACCAAATGAAACACTCAAGCTTAGGATAGGAATACATACTGGTAAGTGCTAACACTTCGTTAAAACTAATCTTGTTCCTCAATATTACTAGCTATGGATAACACAGGTGATTTCCTGGGTTTGACTCCCGGGTGGGGCAAGGTATACTAGGTTTTTTCTAACAGATTTTTAATTAGGGACTTTTATAAAAATGTATATGCCAGTCCCATCGGACCTTATAAAGTAGAACGTAACAAGACACGCTTCATTCAACTATAAGTAGCACCGGAGGGTGTCGAAAAATATGATGAAACATACCAACATCGTACCTACATATTAAACTCCTCTCTTTCTCTTGCAGACTGAAATCTAACACATTCCGTCAATAGGTGTATACCATCTTCTAGTACCACACTCCTCACAATTTGGGCCATTATATTTTTCATTAAAAATCAAAAGTTATTGAGCTGCATGTGTCCAGATATCAGTCTTTGAGCTGTTACAATAAGTTTTCTACTAAGCCTAGTGTTGCAGAGTTTGGACTTGTGTCCGGTCGGTGGCGATAGGCTCATTCCATATTACAAAAAGTCATGTTTGTTTCCCGGATATGGTCAGTCCAGTTCAATATGTTCAGCCGTTGAGGCGAGATTGATTAGAAAAAATTCACATTTCAAAAAAATAGTAGAATTAAGCTTGAACTAGCTGACCCCCGCGGCTTCGCTCCCGCAAAAATTATAGCCTATATTACTGGAGGAATAATGTAGCCTTCCATAGGTGAAAGAATTTTTTAAATCGGTCCAGTAGTTTCGGAGCCTATTCGGTACAAACAAACGAGCAAAAAATCTTGCCTCTTTATAATATTGGTATAGATGAACTTAGCATAATCGTCTCTCGGAATCATCTACGCTGCATAAACATAAATCAGAGCTAAATTGTTCGTATTCCAGGCGCAGTAGTAGCAGGCGTGGTAGGTCTGACGATGCCCCGCTACTGCCTGTTCGGCGACACGGTGAACACAGCCTCGCGCATGGAGTCCAACGGCGAGCCGCTGAAGATTCACATCTCTCCGAGCTGCAAGCAAGCGCTCGACAAGATAGGCGGCTACATCGTCGAGCCTAGGGGCGCTATACCTATCAAGGGGAAAGGGCAGGTTCGTGAAAACACTACGAATGAGGCCTTTAGTTTTTGTGCTCACCATATGGTGCCACTGGCGAATAAGATTATTGAACGTTGTTATTACGCGTACGGAAGCAAAGTTTGAATTAAAATAATTTTTAATGCCGTAGAAGTGCGATTCAATTTAAAATCGAGTATGCTGCAGTTTCGCGCAGACCTTTTTGTTTTCAAAAAAGGATGATAAAATTTTCCGAAACATAAAACTATCAAAGCCATGGTTGGTATGGTAAAACCTGTACCTATCTTAATGTACCATATTTGGAAAATATTCACAACAGTAAAAAAAACTTTTAACAAAAAATAAAACCGAATTCCAAAACAAAACACTATAAAGCGAAAAATAACTTTACAATGCATGTCCTCGAAAAGAGCGGTTTTCCAAGCAGCCAAACTGTGCGGAAAGTGTCACTTTTTTTCACTAGTGCTTTTTACTTTCCTGTACTTTTTTAATTTTTAACTCCAACGGCAGCCCGACGCATAGAGTTTTTATTATTTGAGAAAAGTTTAAAAAAATAGTTATGTACAGATTATTATTCATATAAAAGGTAAAATAAAACTAATACTTTATTTTAGGCGTTTTTAATTACTCTAGATTTAGATTTTGATCAATAAATTAATTCTATATATTCATTAAATATGTTTGGCAGAACGTATATTTTGCTCGTGCCTTATTGCGTTACGATGTGACAGCTATTCGCACATGCGCAGTAGATATGCCCGAGGAACTATTAGTTAATCTGTGGATATGCTGAACGCGCTTGAATAAGCCCGCCATTTTATTAATTTCATTTTATTAATTTATTTCCTCGCACAATGCATAGTAAAATGTTGTATGATACACGTACGTAAGATGATTTCCGACTCGTGTCGATTTATCCACTCACTCGCTTCGCTCGCTCGTGAATAAAAATGCCACTCATCGGAAATCACCTACCTTCCGCACTTGTAGCATAAATAACTATTCTTTGCCGAAGTCGGTGTCCTTTTACCCATTTCTTACCGTTATTCGACACCGGCTTCGGAAAAGAAAGTTATTTTTCGCTTTGTAGTGTTTTGTTTTGGAAGTCGGTTAGATTTTTTGTTAAAAAGTTTTTATTTTCCTCTTTTTAGTTTTGGTAGGTACCTCCAATTTACATGAAAAGCATGACGATTCCAATAAGCTCAAACACGACTAGGATACATTGTTTTATTTCAGAGTTCCACTGGCCATTCTGGTCTTCTTCATCAGTTCCACTTCACCAAATCATACTTTCTGAGTGCAAATGATTGCATTACTGATGAAAATACCAAAATTGTTATATGTATGCCTATAATATTTGAGGAGTTCCCTTGATTTCTATAGGATCCCATCATTAGATTCTGGTGTCCTTATCATGGGATCCCTTGGTATATCTAATTTTCAACAAAAAACAAATCATCAAAATCGGTTCATAAACGACGAAGTTATCCGCGAACAGACATAAAAAAAAATATATATACGGTCGAATTGAGAAACCTCCTCCTTTATGAGAAATCGGTTAAAAAGTAGTACATAAATTCGCGTTAAAAGCCAGAAAACTATGAAATGTTGATGTTGAACGTGGCAGAGACAACACTGACTTTTTATGAAACCCCATCAGCCATGTTTTTGTGTTTGCTGATTACTTTACTTGAAATAAAGTTTAAAATACAAAAACTGGTTTGTAGGTTTGAGCTTTTAGACTAAAGTTAGAACTCGTTCTGAAAACGTGATTTTATGTAGGCATGACTTGATGTTTTTTTTTTGCTTTTCTGTGTTACAGCTCCAGACGTACTGGTTGATCAGTGCCACAGAGAAGGCTATACAGAAGAGAGCTGTCGAAGGAGAAGAGCGTCCTCTGTTCCGTCGACCCAGACGAAGTCCCAGATTGGCGGATTCCAGGCATCCTTCACTCTCAGGTATTTTCTTGGTGGTGGTGTGCTCTTTATATTATGGTTATATGATGTGTTCAAATTCTGTATTGGCATTATTCTCGTGTTTTTATTGTGATATAATGCGTCACGATGCAACACATTACAAAATTGTGAAATCATCAGTTCCAATAACATATGGTTTGTAATTTGTAGGCGGAGGCGGTGGCAGCACCATCCGGCAGCGCATGTCGAGCGGCGCGCGCGACTGTGACGTCATGCGCGGCTCGCGCTGCTCGCTGCCCGCGCCGCTGTGCTCGTCGCCCAGCTCGCAGCGCCGCCCGCGCGCCGAGCAGCCGCCGCGACCCAGGTACTCGCCCTACCCGCACTACTACCCGCGCCTCGCGCTGCTGGCCAGCTGCGAGCTGCGGCGCAGCAGTCAGTAATGAGCTTGTTGTGGCATCTGGCAGGCACGCGCTCAGCTCCATCGCGTCGTCCACCGCGTGCTCGGGCTCGGCCGACGAGCCGGCGCGCTGGGGGCTGCGCGCGCAGTCGCTGGACGTGCTGGCGCCGCGCGCGCCCGACGTGCGGCTGCGGCGCCAGCACGCCGCCTCGCTGGACCTGGGCGCGGGCGTGGCCACGGTGTGCGGCGACCCCGTGTTCAACGGCACCATCATCGGCATCGTGACGGACGAGGCGCCGCGCGACGAGGACAGTCCGCTGCTGCGCAAGAGCAGCCTGTCCAGCAAGCAGGAGCGCGCGCGGCGGAAGGCGCCCGAGGCCAGCTACATCGAGTTCTACAAGCGCTGGCGCTCGCTGGAGCACGTGGAGCAGGCGGCGGGCGGCAAGGGGGGCGGCAAGGGGGGCGGCAAGGGGGGCTCGCGCAAGGCGCCGCGCTTCGCCATCCCGTCGTGGCTGCTGGGCTTCTTCAGCGGCCGCGAGCCGCCCGCCGAGCTGCGCAACGCGCCGCCGCTGCTGGACACCGAGTCCGCCGTCTGAGCGTCTAGACTATGTTACATTATATGTATATTATTATATGAAATGATGTTGTAAATAATATGTGTAAGTAAAACGATGTTACCGTCAATTGTGAAATAAGTTTAATGTTATTAAATAATTTCTATTGAACGAGGTCTCTTAATAATACTGACGTAGATCACAATTACATTAAGTGTCATTCGAGGTGTGACGGGATCGGTTCCGGAATCGTGAGGTGCTGGCGGATAATGCAAGTGTTCACCTCCAACCTTTAGGTAGAACTCCGCCGTTATAGCTCACGAGACGACCGCCCTCACACCGTATAGAAACCACTGCGACTCAGATCGAGCTATGCTTGAAATGTCGCAGTAGCTAGAGATGCATGTCGCTGGCATTGACTAGGTTTACATCGTAAGTACAAATGCACATTTACGCGTCGGCAAGCAGGGGGATACCGGCACCGTCACGTTCGTTGTACGAGCAGCCGTTGATCACCAGCTTGATGTCACACTGCTTGGTGTCGCACGTGCTGTCCTGCAGCAGTAGCGGCGTGGCGGGGGCGGGGGCGGGGGCGGGCGGCGCGGGGCTGCACTCCATGTGTTCTATGATAGGGCACGACACGCTCGTGTATTCTTGCCGGAGGCTGGGAGCCTCTAACAAATCACACCGTTGCGCTGGAGCCAGTCGTCCCTCGCCAACCACCTTAAATACAAATTACATAATTATTATTACATTTCCTGATACATAACCTATATTTACTACTTGTAAATGGCGCACTAGATACACTCACCTCCATAAGATACTCATCACTGCGATGGTGTAGAACACCGTCTGTATGAGATTCCAAATGATTTCCAGATGCGAAACGCAACTTTTTAGGAGATTCTAAACTGCAACATCTGTAAAACAAAGAGGAAATGACAGTCGGAAGAAGACTCACTAATGGTGAGCAAGTTTTGATCAAATGAGGGAGGAAAGATCTCGTAAATATATAAAAACATATTTGGTAATGACTCATCATCTGCCTAGCCTTTTTTCCAACTATGTTGGGGTCGGCATCCAGTCTTACCGGATTCAGCTGAGTACCAGTGTTTTACATGGAGTGACTGCTTATCTGACCTCCACAACCCAGTAACTGGGTAACACGGTACAACTTGGCTAGACTAGTGTCAGATCTCAAGCTTCTGACTATTCGTAACGACTGTCAAAGATCTTCAAACGACAGCCGGTACCAACGGCTTAACGTGCTTTCCGAGGCACGGAGGAAACTCGGTATGTTGAAATGGTCACCCATCCAAGGATCGACCTCGTCAAGCGTTGCTTAACCTTAAATATTGCCCCGTGCGGCTGTTACTATTTAGCCACGAGCTCCTCAGGTAATTATATTTGGTAATGACTAAGTCGGTGAAAAAAAAAAACGCCTGCCTTCTCAAAAAGTGAATTAAACTATACATTTTAAAACAAGCTACAAGATTTTAGTTTTGAATGGGCACAAGCTATGTTCTAATTACATAGATTATTGTGCCCAAGAGTGGAAAACTGAAAATCTTTTCAGCGAAGTCAGGGGATCTGTAAAGTACTGTTCCAAGGAACCGTCCCCCGACTGCAATACAACCATTTAGCTTTTTTTTTTTTTTTGTTAAATCTATAATATAAAAATGAATCGCAAAATGTGTTGGTAAGCGCATAACTCAACAACGCCTGGACCAATTTGGACAATTCTTTTTTTTAAATGTTCGTTGAAGTTCAAAGATGGTTTTTACGTATATATTTATATTTTTTTGTAGGGTAGGGTAGGGTAGGGTAGTGTAGGATAGGGTAGTGTAGGGTAGGGTAAGGTAGGGTAGTGTAGGGTAGTGTAGCGTAGGGTAGGGTAGGGTAGGGTAGTGTAGGGTAGGGTAGTGTAGTGTAGGGTAGTGTAGCGTAGGGTAGGGAAGGTAGTGGTAAGGTAGGGTAGATAAATATTTGGTATTTTTATGGCAAAACAAAGTTTGCTGGGTCAGCTAGTTTATTATATACAGTAGAGTCCGTTTATTATGACATCGAAAGGAATTGACAAACACGTCATAATATGCGGACGTCATACAAAGCGTTTTGTGAAAAAGACACTTTTTTATGTAAATACTAGCTGACCAGGCAAACTTTGTTTTGCCATAAAAACACCAAACATTTATCTACCCTACCTACCCTACCTTACACTACCTACCCTACCCTACCCTACCCGACCCTACACTACCCTACCCTACACTACCTTACCCTACACTACTCTACCCTACCCTACACTTCCCTACCCTACACGACCCTACCCTACACTACCTTCCCTACCCTACGCTACACTATTCAACCCTAACCTATCCTACACTACCCTACACTACACTACCCTACCCTACCCTACCCCACTCTACGCTACACTACCCTACCCTACCCTACCTCACCCTACGCTACACTACCCTACCCTACACTAACCTACCCTACCCTACACTACCCTACCCTACCCTACACTACCCTACCCTACACTACCCTACCCTACACAAAGCAAAAATAGCTTATACAATAGCAATAAAGCTCAAATTGACTCTACGTTTTAGTTAGAAAACATTTGTATGGGAAAAAGAAAAGGGCTGTTTTTTTTTTTTTCCTGCAATTATTACAATTTTTCACCCCGTAAAAACCATCTTTGAAATTCAACGAACATTTAAAAAAAAGAATTGGCCAAATTGGTCCAGGCGTTGTTGAGTTATGCGCTTACCAACACATTTTGCGATTCATTTTTATATTATAGATGTACTTAAGTATTTACAAATTTTCCCGCCACAATGTTTTGTCGAACTTTAAAACGACTGATCCAGCTTGCAGAACAATTGAAGTCGAGAATAACAAAACGCGCGGCAAAAACATTTGCCTTTTCATGTAGCATAGGGCCACTGACAGGTATTCCTTTGTTTCTTATGATAAAATGGGTCATAATAAGCGACATTCATTCATTGGGAAGTCATTGTATCGGACTTTTTATAAAGAATTTTATATGAAAACCAAACTTCGTAGTGTAATTACGTCATAATAATCGGTTGGTCAATATAAGCGGAGTCATAATAAACGGATTCTACTGTATTATAAAATAAATTTAACAAAAATATTAAATTTATTATATAATTTATTCTCTTTTTGACAAGGCAGGCGTGTTTTTTCATCTTTTATTTCATACCTTTTAGTGATAAAACGATATTGTTGCAAACGCACAAGTGCCGCGAAAGAAAACTCTTATTTTTTAGGAAATCGATATTGCGCTAATAATAATGGAGTGTTATGTATTTTTTTATAAGCTTTCTCTGGGATATTGAATATTATACGTTACGTTCTGTTATATTTATTTTATTTCTTTTCCTCTAAAAAGCTTATTTTATTTACTGAAAACCACAGAACATATTTACTCTAGCTGAAAACAGTGTGTCACATTATCTCGAGACCTGGCGTCGATCGTCACGTCGCGTCGGCGCTCTGATATGGTGCGCAAAACAAGTATCCTCTAGTAGGATATTATTATAAACAATAAGATTTGCAACAAAACAAATATTGTGTTAATTAATTTAATGTAGGTAATATTAATACAATGATTCGCATTCCAGCGAGGTCTCGAAATAATGTGACCATGTTTGAATTTGGAACACACCAATATAATGGACCACCATCTCAATTCTATACAACCTCCTTGCGCATAAAATACTCGATACAAACTCTTTGTGCAAGGAATACTCGACATACAAACTACTTGTGCAAATAACCCCTAGAGAGATTTGATTGGTCGATATTTTCGACAAGGAGTTTAGCGTTAGAATAAAAACTGTTTTGTGTTCTTTGCTGTTATTATAATTAATTTAACCTTACTTTTTCTTCAGTAAATTTCTATTTTCGCTTAAGGCCGGGTTTCTCACCGCTAAATTATCGCAGAATTAATGTGACAAATTGTCAAGCACGCGTTATCTGCTGTGATTTTTAGAATTAATTTTCAACAGCCAATCACAGCAGATAACCGGAGATTTTTCGTCGATTACAATAACAGCCCGATCATCGAGTGTTGGGCAACCGGGGGTAAATTTTATCTTTTTCTCATAGTCATGGTATGCAATTCTTGAATAAAACGGATTTATATCGAGGGCCCTGAATCACTCGCGTCGCTCAGGATATTTACCTTGAATCACTCGCTACGCTCGTGATTCAATCCTTACAATCCTTCACTTGCTCGTGATTCATCTATGGACCTCGCTTTAAATCCGTCGATCATCAAGGTAAAGCAACGCTTGACGAGGTCGTTGTACCGTGTTACCCAGTTGCTGGGTTGTGAAGGTCAGACAGGCAGTCGCTCCATGTAAAACACTGGTACTCAGCTGAATCCGGTTAGACTGGAAGCCGACCCCAACATAGTTGGGAAAAGGCTAGGCAGATTGATTTTAACTAATTGCATATTATATATACTATTGTTATGTTATTAGTGAGCCGAATGCATATTGAATACTACTGTTGTATATTTTTGTAATGCACTAAGTAAGCTCTAGACGATGATAGTATGTAGAGTAATATTTTTAAGAAAAACGGTTGCCGGTTTTTTCATGAACCATGGCTCACCATTATATATTTTAACCAGCCCTTTTACACGGGATAACGCAATGTTCCTAACGATACCACAAGCGGTTTAGAAGTTATGGTGGAATATAGAAACTCACAAACATACATACATGAACCTTGAAAACATAACACTCCTTTTTCTGGGCAGTCGTGTAAATACATGAACCCTGAAACCACAATACTCCTTTTTCTGAGCAGTCGTGTAAAAACACGAACGATTTAAGGGTCAAAGGTCCAAAAGACGATATTCCATAATTACCTATGTAGCCCACCGACTTGATTCTTCCAGTTCCTAGTCTTGAGCGAGCTGCGTT
Source organism: Orthosia gothica (assembly GCA_949775005.1). Lineage (NCBI taxonomy): Eukaryota > Metazoa > Arthropoda > Insecta > Lepidoptera > Noctuidae > Orthosia > Orthosia gothica. The sequence continues at coordinate 2,206,003 of OX459049.1, forward strand.
GGCCGCGCTTGTCGGTGCTCCCGGGCGGTTGCACATTGTCTATCGCAGCACGTCGCCGAGCCCTGGCTGCGGCTGCGGTAGGCTCCTCGCCCCTTAGCCAGTACGTCACCTGATCACGTTTGCCTTTCATTGAGACTATACCCCGCTCTTCGAGAATGTACCCGCCAAGTTGGTCCAGTAGGGTCTTGCAGGTTTGACTACAGTGGATTTTGAGGGCTGAAAGTACACAATGTAAGTCAGATTCATGTCCCGAAAATACATTACAATTCTGCGGCAATCCACTGGATGTTCATGGGAAAAAAAGAGAAGTGTGTAACGTACGTGCTCCAGTCGATTCGAAACGGCTGGCTGTGTTGACTGTGTCTCCGAATAAACAATATCTGGGCATCTTGAGTCCTACAACGCCTGCACATACTGGACCTGGAAATGTGAACTATGCCTATGAAGAATGGGTTATTTTTCGAAACTAACTACAGCTGTTCTATCTCACGACGACGGGTTGCTCAGGAGATACTGAGCGCTCCCGACCGTAGACACACAGTAACAATGTGCATGTGCGTCTACACACACGACTAAGACCAGCCCGCCGTCGTGAGATAGAACAACTGTAGGTATAGTAATATGCAATTGATTAAAATATTTTCATATTAACCTGAATGTAGTCCGACTCGTAACATGAGTCTATGGTCAGGCCGGTGTCGTAATCGGAATGCTCTTGTGGCAGATAATAAGGCCAGAGCCATTGACGCCACCTCGCCTGCGTGGAGTATACCATTGCGAATTGGCAGCCCCGAAACCTGAGAGAAAGAATTCATTATTACCTAAAACACCATAATTTTAAAGACGAATTAAGAACTGAACCTGAAGATAACTTACCACCATGTAGGCATCGCCTATAGTTTCCACTTTATAGACATCAAAATTTTCTAATATTGAATCGAAGCATGTGTAAAGATCGTTCAAAAAATCTACTACCTGAAAAAAAAAACAATATTGTTATCGATAAACTTTTCAAAAGAATGCGGTTAAAACTCACTGAAGTTGTTCTGTTCTGAGATCAAATCAAACATAATGACCTAAATGGTGTCTTTACCTGTAATGGTGTGCTCTCTGCTGACATGGCTGTGAAGCCAACAATATCACTAAAGTAAATAGTCACGGAATCATAGCTCTCTGGCATAACCCGTCTGCCTCGCTTCAATTGTTCAGCGACGGGTGCTGGCAGCATTTCTTCTAATAAAGCCTCTGTAAAAAGATATAAAGGTTATCAGTATAATCTGTATGGGATTTGGAAATAATAGAAGGCCTATGTATACTCACCAGTCTTTTTTTTCTCCTCCTGTAATTGATCTGTCCTTTCGTCCACTAAAGCCTCAAGATTGTTCGCGTATTTCTCCATCATTGCTATCATATTGTCGAAAATGTTTGGTTTCCTGAAATGAAACACATGGGAACATTACAATTGACGTTAGGCTATTTTGTCAATAGGTATCTGAATATGTTTGGTAAAGATACTCACATGCCCTTCCGCAAAGGTCGTAACCTAGTACGGATAGCTTTGAAGTCTGGTCGAGCAGTTGGTTCTTCGGTCCAACACTCAGTGCAACATTCTCGTACGCAATCGAAACTAGCAGTCAGTGCTTCCAATGGAGGCCTGCAAATCAAGAAAATGAAAATTATGCATCCAAAAAAGATTCGTCTGTATATAGACTTGCCGTTGCCAATAAGAAATAGTTAAGGTGTGGTTAAAGCGTAAGTTTCAAAATCGATTTATTGTGTCTAGTTTGGTATCTGGCTAACAGACCGTAACTATACAATGCCAGGGTCCAGTAGAGCAGGCCTTATTTTTATTTGTTAGTAAGGTCACGTTGCTCGCTGCCCAGACACATACCTACCTGTATGGCACAGGGTCTGGTGATGCTATCCTGTGCAGCAGAGAGGGCAGTGGGAGAGCATCACCTCCGAAGGGTCCTCGCCTCGTATGTAACTCATACAGCACGAGAGAGAAGGCGTACACATCAGATTGTGGAGAACCATCGTGTAATTCCACTGTCATGTTGGTGGTCTCCTTGCCCCATCCCGCTGAGCGGAGCAATTCCGGAGATAAATACGCTAGACCTGTGAAAAAATATTGTACTTTATTGTCAGGTGTGTAAAATAGTAAAAGAGCAAGAGTACTTATATGCTTTACTCGTGTAGGCCATTATGGAGACGAAAAACGTTCTTTATAGGTCCTTAGAGAGGTGGAGAACCACAGAAGAAACGTTGGAGTAAGATCCACAATTGTTCATAAAATTCATGAGAGATCTTGTAATAGATGTTTAGGAGGATCAAAGTGCGACTTGAGTTTTAAATATAGGTCCAATCACTAATTTAAACAGACACTTGATGGAAACTACCTTGCTTACTTTCAATATGAGATCTCAAAGCATTTGATTCCGATGGAGGCATTTCCCCCTTTCGGAACTCTTTCAGTCCGAAGTCTGCCAGTTTGACCACCCAGCGAGCGTCCACCAAGCAGTTGGACGGCCGTAGTGCGCCGTGGTACTGCAGCGGTGACTCGTGGATGAAAATCATGCCCTAAATAGAAAAACAAATGACTTATTGTAACACGGAACCTATCCTAGAACGTTGAAAGGCTATGGGGTAGGCGTTTTCCCAGCAGACGGACAATATAGTCTAACAAAATAAAAACAAGGATACTTACATTGAATGCAGATTGTTAGCTAAGGGAAAGTCCCGTTAAAAGATGTATGTGTAAGTTTACTTAGTAGTATAGCATATTAAAGACTACAGACACTTTCCGTTTATCTGATAACTACCAAAGACCACCTGGGCTGGCAGCTCTAACAAATCATTTAATTGGATTTGCTCACAGAAGTTATCTATGACGAGCAAAGTCGAATAAGACCCACTGAAGCACATGGGTACAGTTTTGATCTGCCAGAATTTCGACCTTGCCTGCGATTGTGCGAGACAATCGTGAAAGTAATTTGAATCTGTAACTCACTCTAATTATATCCCCAACTAAAGACGCGATGAACATGTTATCCAGTTTGATGTCTTCATTTTCGAGAATATCCTGTAAATAGCAAGACTTCGCATTAAGAATGGTATGTAGGCAAAGATTAAATTCATAGATAGTAAGTATGTATTGCAGTTTTTACCTTGAGGCTGCCTCTAGTGCAGTATTCGGATAGGGCGCAAACGTTAGGCGGCTCGATACACGCGCCAACGAACCCGTTCACGTTATCGTGTTGCAAATCCCGCATCTGCCGACACATACATTTTATTACACGCTGCAGAAACAATAGCTCGTAGACACCGCTGCATGTTAGGAGTATTGCGTAGATACAGAATATCAATGAAGCAGACTCCTGCTGTTTTATTTATTTGGTGGGATGGGTGCCGCTACTAAATATTGCAAAATCTTTTATCTTGAAGCTACTTTTAGGGTTTCATGTGAAATTTAAAGAAAATCTCAATTTTATTATTGGTGTTCAGAGTTAGTGTAACATAAATTACCAGCATATCATGAGGTGACTGAATTTGAAAGCTTTTGTTAAATAGTTGGTAGGTAATTTATTTACCCACAAATCAGATAAGCGGGCACGATTCCCAAGTAGAGTAACTGTCGTGCTCAGGTAGTTTTTTTGTTTTTATATATTTTTTATCTAATGCAAGAACGGCAATTTGCGTTAAATTCAGCTCTTATGCAGAAAAATATCGGCTAAGTGCGATTCGGACTTGCGCACTAAGGGTTCCGCACCATTATCGCAAAAAACGGCACAAAAATCACGTTTGTTGTATGGGAGCCCCCACTTAAATATTTATTTTATTCTGTTTTTAGTATTTTTTGTTATAGCGGCAACAGAAATACATCATCTGTGAAAATTTCAACTGTCTAGCAATCACGGTTCATGAGATACAGCCTGGTGACAGACAGACAGACGGACCGCGGAGTCTTAGTAATAGGGTCCCGTTTTTACCCTTTGGGTACGGAACCCTAAAAAGACGAATTTACCGAAAAAAGCTAGATTATCTGCATAGAGTTGCGAGCTGGTTTAAATCAGAATCAAAAATTACTCCATTCATTGATCTAAGTCGTGTTCATTATGATGTAACACACTGTCCTCATTCACGCATTGTTATTGCCCTTCAATAAATAAAGATTAAAAACTGCTCGATTTTAGGGTGTGGTCCAAGTAATAAATAAACGTTATCAGAAAAGGGTTCAGTTCACAAAAAACAGCTAGTCGATTTAATGTTATCGATACACTCTCTACACAGCCAAACTGTTCACTAATTATGCTCATAAGTATACCTACTCTAAGGACTGAGAGCACAAAAAAAGAATATAATTATATTTATATAAGAAATAAATGCATGTATATAGGTACCTATGTACATGCCATTGTTCATATTAAAATATTAGGTTAGGTATACGACTATTTCTCATGTTGTTAGGAATGCTAATACGGTTGCTCCGAGCCGCAGGGCCCACGCGTTCCAAAATTCAGAGAACAACATTTCGTAAGCATAACCGGATAATATATTAAACTAAAACATCGCCAAAGGTTAAAGTCGTCTCACCGACTTGTTACAAGGAAAGTTCAGCAATTCCAATATTTTATTACAGTTTTTGCGATTGGGCGTTCAAATAAAGTCGGTTCTTAACTGGAACTGGACATACAGGTGTGAGTTAGTGCGAACTACGAGTACCTACCACGGTATTTATCCACACCTGAACAAATTGTATTTTATTGGTGCTTCACGTTATTTACTGGGAAAGCTTTATGTTTAAGTTCTGCTGAGATCTTAGAAAAGTATTTCTTACAGCAATATTACAATGATGTACTTTTTTCATTAGCTTAGGGTTTTTGGGCCTGCATATTTAGGGTGAAAAGTAGATAGCTGCGTAGGTGCGGTCGGTACACTGAGAGCGCCTTACCGTTGGCCTGATCTAGTCTGACGTCATTGAAAACTTGAAAAATATTTGTAAAAAAAAAACAGTCATCAGATTTAGGGAAAGCCAACATTTTCTTCGTCATATTTGCCTTTTTATGTCATTTTGCGTCAACCCGCACCCAATTATACGGAACTGCATGTTTAAGTGTCCTTTTAGGAAATCTAGAAGTGGACCCCCGCAGCCTAATTGTGTAAGTAAATTCAGCAAAGGAAACAATCTGTTTCTTTCCCAAAAACGACTTTTTGTATTGCGAAATGTCGTTTTTGGGAAAGAAACAGTTCGGGAATTCGCTTACACAATTAGGCTGCTGGACCCTGACCATAGGTATCTAAAACTTTTCAGATATATTCCCGGTAATCTCTCTGAGAATCCACTTATATCTTTACTAATTCTTATTATAAATGCCAAAGTAACCCCGAGTTTCTCAGCTCAAAATTATTGTCAAGCACGCGTTATCTGCTGTGATTGGCTGTTAAAAATTCATTCAACCAATCAAAGCAGATAACGCGTGCTTGACAATTTGTCACATTAATTTTGCGATAACTTTAAGTAACTCTGTCTGTTACCTTTTCACGCCTAAAGCACTGAACCGATTTAGATGAAATTTAGTATGGAGATAGTTTGAGACCCTGTAAAGGACATAGGATAGTTTTTTTATCACAGAAATCATCCTAAAGGGGACGGAAAGGGGGTGGCAGTTTATATGGCTCAGACGAAGTCGCGGTCAACAGCTAGTCTCTAATATATTTATTCTGTGTAGGTACCAGATAGAACCAGCAATAAACACGCATAAAATTAGAGCAATGCTACTAAACCTCTCCTGCTCTATGATGGAAGGTGTTCATAAAGATGATTATTGCGAAACATACCGCTAAACCCACCTATTTATATCTATTCTAGTATATACCTGCGGCGTCAGTTAAGTAAATCCGAATGTATTAAAGCGATCTGTCTCCGTCGCTGCCTCCATCATACAAGGCTTGTAAGAGAAATGTTTTGTTTGTTTCGCGGCCCGGGGGGGCTTTGAGCTATCCTCATGTAATGCCGTAAGGATATATCAAAGTAAATTACAAAGACTCTATTTATATCTTGGGCAAATCTTTTTCTTTGGATTGCACGAGTTGAATGGTCTACGAAAGTCAGACTAAGCTGTAATCTGTTCCATACACTTTCAAGGATATTTAATCGCATTTTATACGATTGAAATGACACTGGAAGTTTAACGTGCATACTTAAAATAAACACCCTTATTAAAAAAATCGTTTTAATAAAAAAAAAAACCGACTTTTAAAGCAAAATACTACAAAGCGAATAATAACGTTGTTTTCCGAAGTCGGTGTCTTTGGTAAGTACCTATTGTTTTTAGTTTTTCGACAGCAAAATACATTTATAAAAAAAGTTTACATCCGAATTTAGAACCTCCTCCTTTTTGGAAAGTCGGTTAGTGAAAATCTCGACAGTGTTAGCAAAATTGATTAACGATTGAAATTTTGAATTTAATATCTGCTAAGCAATTGTACACCGTCGAGATTTGTATAAAAGACCGATTTTATTAATATACTTACAATCTTTAGTTCCTTCTTGATTTCCCTGCTGATATCGATGTGGTGTCTCCGCACCCGTTTGACAGACAGCAAGCGTCCGCGGTAGAACGCTACCTCAGTAAAGATGGCGGAGTAGCGGAAGTCCAGGTCCGGGTTAGAACTAAGGGACACCTGGCTGGAGCGGACCCCACCGGTACTACCACCACCATTCTTCTCGCCCCCCACGGCATTGGTAGATGAGGTGACGTTACCGCTTGCATTGCTATCTTGCTGGAAAAAATCAGCTCTGATCAACTCGTAAAGATTTTCTTTTGCGGCTAAAAGCTGTAGCGAATGTTTGGTAGGATCCGATAAAGGAGACGGGGGCAACAGTTATTACATTATTATTAATCAAGTTACTTGAAAATATACCAAAGTAACTAAATAAACTGAGGCGGCTTCAAAAATCAACACCACTGCGAACTGCCGGTAAAATTTTCCGCCTCATGTTTGCCTGTACTTTGTCAAGTTTTCGATCTCCGCACACTATAAGTATTTTTTCATCCCATCTATTCGAAAAGGACGACTTGGTTCGCCTTTATGTGCACCCAGAGGTGGTGTTTTCTATAAGAAACTTTTAGCGGGCAGTAATGAGTTTTTAATCCTCTTTATAAGTGCGCCGCAATTATCTTTGCCGCGCACTTTTTGAATTTGGAACATCTTAGTGTTCAGCACCAAAGAAATCGAACGCAAATATTGTTTGAATAAAGACTGGCTGGTACGACGGCCCATAGTCACGCCGCCGGATGAATGAAAAAAAAAAAACAAATTAAAAAAGCGCGAACTACAGCCCGCGTTTTCGTAAATTTTCACGGATTGTTAGAAATTCATTGTTTTGTTTTGAAAAATGAGTTCTTCAAGTGACAGTGAAAGTATAGAATTAACTCCTGAAAGCATTAGAACTGACGCAAGAAATGTGATGGATAATCTATTACCTGCAAAATCCCGGGAGAAATATATGAAAGCCTATGGTAATTTTATTGAATGGAGAAATGCAAGAGGCGCCAAGAATTTTTCAGAATCTGTGTTTTTGGCCTACTTCCAGCACTTAGCCAAAACTAAACAACCTTCCACTCTTTGGAGTACATGCTCAATGCTAAAATCAACAGTCAGTTGAACTGGACACATATTCGAAATTAATAGCGTACCTGAAGAGGATGTCTGATGGATTTAAACCTAAAAAATCCAAAGTGTTCTCAGTCAAAAACGTGGAGACTTTCCTTAATGAGGCACCCGACAAAGTCTTTCTTGCCGTAAAAGTAAGTAGGTAACTATGTTTACGGTGGATTAGTAAAATATAATCATAGTGTATAAAAATGCACATTTTATTGTAACCTGTAGGTACTTTGATAGATACTTGTCTTATTCACATTCGGTTTTGTTACAGGTGGCTTTAATTTTCGGATTACATGGAGCTTGTCGTGGCAATGAACTTTTAAAAATAACTGTTGATGATGTCGAAAATCACTCGGATGATTTACTGTTAATAAAGCTGACCGATACAGAAACCAAAATTGACCGATCCTTCGTAATACGAGGAGAATTCAAAACTATTGTACAGAAATACCTGGACCTGCGTCCTGCTGCTATGAAGACCAATCGGTTTTTCATCCGTTATCAAAATGGCAAGTGCTTCAAACAAGTGATGGGAAAAAATAAAATTTCTAACATGCCACAAGAAATTGCTACTTATTTGAAGTTACCAGATATCAAGCTGTATACAGGACATTGTTTTCGTCGTACTTCTGCTACCCTTTTGGCAGATACTGGAGCGGACTTAACTGTTCTCAAGCGACATGGAGGATGGAAATCGAGTGCTGTAGCAAAAGGGTATATAGAAGATTCCATTGAGAACAAGGCGAAAACATCTGAACGCATCGTGGAAAACATTAAATTGCAACCTTCAGTTAATCCATCCATACCACTGTCGCCGCGCCCATCTACATCGAAACAACGAGATTCACCGTCACATTTTCCTCAAAATTATCCAGATTCGGACATTTCAAACACGCAGAATATAAAATCTACAACAATCTCTATTCCTAATAAAACTGTAACAATACATTTTCATAATTGCGAAAATGTCTCAAATGTAAATATAAGTTTTTAGTTGTTTTAATAAAGGATACTATTTAATTTCAATTTAGTTGTTACTCTATGTTTTATTAAATAATAATATTACAATAAAATATGAGGCGCTTTTATTTTCTCATAGTGGGTGATGAAAAGTAGAGTGTATCACTCGGGCGCAAAATATGTTTTTGGCTCGGGCGACGTACTTTGAATCCAGAGCGAAGTGAGGGATTCTACTAAAGAATCCCTCGCTACGCTCGGGATTCTACTCTAGAATCCCTCACTTCGCTCTGGATTCAAAAAAGCGCCGTCGCCGTAAAAATATTATTTTGCTCCCTTATGATACAATCTACTATTCTTTCCCCGAAATATTGTTTTCCAGTCGATCAGGTAGTAGGTAAAGACACCGTCCGTAAACATCGATAATACGAAAAATGGGACAGTGGCTACAAAAGCCTCAACGCTTCTACGCTATAAACTAGCGAAAATGATTTTTACAACACGATAAAGCTCTGGTTTCTTTTATTACTTTTCAGATGTTACTCTCGAAGGAAATTGTAGTGACACACATTTTTCTATTTTGAACTCTATTTCTTAGCCCAAAAGTACTGTACTTCTAAATGAAAAAGTTAAATATATGTCCATAAAATCTATTTCTATTGCCCTGAAATGTATCAAACTGTTCGCAGGAGCGAGCATTGCTTTGAAATATTTTGTATATCAACAATTGAACACAGCGTGATACCGAAGACGTGAGTAAATCTTTTCGCTTTATTCAGCTTGTACAGCCGGCAAAAAAGATACAGAAGTGTACAGGCACATACACATCTGCTTTCACATGTGGAGAGAGAGAAGACACTCGAGAGACATATACGTTTTTCGTCATTGTCACTTAGGTATCAAGCCAATATAAATTTGCTTGCCTCGTAATCTATTGAAACTCCGTACTAGCAAAACAAAGTCAAAGAGATTAAACTGACGTGTGGTACAGACAGTACCACAAATATGAATCACCCTGCACTCCAATCTCCTTCGCTGTGAGTACTCTAAAGTCTATACCAATATTAGCATTAGCGCATGCAAACAACATGTACAAGTTCGGTTTACCTACTCAGTTTGTTCGCTCGCTGTTCTTCGTCAGGCAGGTGTAACTCACGGAAGTCAATCTTCCAGAGAAGAGAGTCCAGCTCTTGTTCGTAGCGCCAGCCTCGATATAAAGCGAGAGCAGCCAGGGCGAGGAGAGCTAGGGTACCTCCTGAAGCTCCTAGAGCCCATGCTCCGATGTGACCTAGGTTAAAAGAAGGTAAAATGTAGTCCATTAACTTCCAAAGACACCTGACTAGGGATTGCAATCCCGCAAAATAGGATCACGCATTCCCGCGGGATCCCGCTGCTTTTATTTATCTGCTGAATCCCGCACCATCTAAGCGCGGATCCGCAAATCCCGCAAATTAAAAAATTGGCGCTAAAAATTTTGCGTAAATTTTCGCTTAACTTTAGAAAACCAGCTTCAACAAGAAAAATAAATATTTAAGAAAAAGCCAGACAACAAGCAAAAGGACTTTGAGAACATTTTGAAGAAAGAAATGACGTTCTTTGAGTCCGATGGCATCAGAGGAGAGTGCCTGACGCTCACCTATGAAATATCCTGACGGTTCAGCCTACTAGCGTAGAAGCCGAAATAGCGTTTTCAGCATCACGATATATTTGCAGTTCACTCAGAAGCAGGCTCGGAGATGATACAATAAATGCTATTTGCATCTTAGGAGCGTATTTTCAAATATGCCATCACCAAATATAACCATAGGTTGATATCATTGTAATAGCAACTATGAAAAAGTTAAGATTTTATTATTAGTCATTATATGAATAAGACTGAATAAAAAATAAACTAAACTGTTGTTAGGAGTTAGGGTAAAGGGTAAAATTAAACTAAACTATGCCAAACATTTAAAGATGAATCTAAGAAAACAGATTACTAATTAAATATACTTAATTCACAGAAAAGAGATAATTTATGTTGCTTAATGTAAGAAATGTTTAATAAAAGTTGATTTATACACAAAAATCTGTAGTTTCAATTTGATTTTATAACATAATTTCAAAGATGCGGGATCTCGCGTGATCCCGCGCGGGATTGAGTAATCCCGCATATCAATCCCGCGGGATTGAATGAGCTGCGGGATTGCAATCCCTACACCTGACTTCTCAATTAGCTCCAGTCTATCTAAATAATTATTATTTAAGTAGGCATATGTATAAGGCTACGCTTTTATGATGATTAAGAAATCGACGGGTTGACTAGTGGTTTTATTGATATGTACTTATGCAAACTAATTCCATTATATGAACTCGACCATTAATCAGAGTCTGTTGAGAATAGAAATTATTGAAGTTTTAATTTGAAGTTCTTGCTATGTTCACTCTTGCGTGATTTTAAATTATATTACACTGTTAGACAAGTTAGTTAGTGAACTTGATGGCAGGAGTAAAGGATCAGTTTATGATGTCGTTAAAGACAGTCAGGTTACCAAACTACTCGTAAGTAGTCCGTAAATCACCAGATTGACTGAAAGATAGAGTCCACTTCAAAACAACGCCGAGGTGAATGACACGACTTTAATCTTTGCTACAAACATTTAATCCTAACTCGACTTCATTATTTGTTTAGTGAATTAGCGCAACGAAAACGGAATTTTAAGTCGTTATGAAGATCAAAATTCAATTTTACGATGGAAACAGTTTGCTTTGTAGAATTTTAATAAACGTTTTGTTCAATTTTAGCTAGTTTCCAGGAACGGACCTGGATTCCTTGCAGCGCGTTGGAGTATAATACAAAGTACCTACCTACGTTTGAAAGACTCCGAGCAAAGGAAGTATTTCTCTTTTGCTTCACAAACGTAGAAACTAGAGGTACCTTTTATGTAGAAATATTTTCTTTTGTACTACCACCTACCCACACAAATATTCGCAGTATTTAAACGTGCGAAAATTGTGGTTCTGATTTCCCAAGACATTTAAAACAAGGTAGATATAGTTTCTATTTTAATTAACTGAAAAATAATCACGTATTTCCCTCATAACCTTTGGTTTGCATCCTCAAGGGACATAAAGGCACAAAGAAATTAAGGCAGTGGCCACTATTACACTCGCCCCAGGCTACTGGCTAGCCACTATCCCATAATAGAATGAAGCCTCGTTTCCTTCGTGCAATTCCTTTTCAAGATAAGGCTCTTGTGTCAATAAAGCTCTGCAAATTGAAATGGACGCAAAGATGTTCGCAGAAAAACGAAAAAGATTTATGGATAGAAATCCTATTATCAATAATTGAAATCATAGGAATATGATAAGGAAATGTAATACAAAAAAAACCGGCCAAGTGCGAGTTGAACTCGCGCACGAAGGGTTCGGTACCATAACCGCAAAAAACGGCAACAAAATCACGTTTATTGTATGGGAGCCCCACTTAAATATTTATTTTATTCTATTTTAGCATTTGTTGTTATAGCGGCAACGGAAATACATCATCTGTGATTTCAACTGTCTAGCTATCACTCTTCATGAGATACAGCCTGGTGACAGGCAGAGAGAGACTGACGGACCGTGGAGTCTTGGTAATAGGGTCCCGGTTTTACCCTTTGGGTATGGAACCCTAAAAATAAACTTTTGGTCGGGTGGTTTAATCGCCACTAAACTATCCATTATCCAAAAGTGAGCTTAAAAACAAAGTTCCTGAAACATGCGGAGTATTGTAGAGCGTAACAAAATGTAATTAGCCTGTTCAAGTGGTTAAATTACAGATTTATTCCGTTCTTATATTTATATATAAAGGACTTCTTGCTTGACCAGAAAGAAAAAACTAAGAGTGTGTGTCTGTGCTACTACAGATAATTTAATACTAGCAGAGTAGTAGCCTATAGAGCCTACGTAGTCTGGAGTAGACATAGGTATAGTTGTTGTGGCTTAAAGTATTTTCGTGTAGCAACTATGTAGGTCCAGTAAATGTTAGTTAGTAGTGCGAAGCTATGTACTGTAAGCATTAGGCGGCGATGTCGGCGCAGCGGGCGTCGCGTCGCGTGCGCCCGATGGCCCGACGCGATGGCCGCTGCCCCGTATTGCTTGTCACTACGACTCTGCGACTCGTAACGACGCTTTTACGACCCACCCCACTTACAAACCTTGCGCTTAATGCCGACCCGAGTTCTAACAGTACATATTAGTTTTTTAGATCGCCAGTAAACAAAATGGTCGCGTCCGTACGCCGGCCGCTGGTAATGGAGTGCTTTAGCCCACTTGCTGTTTCTATTAGCTTCCAACATACGTTGTGCATTAAGGGGAAAGTGAATACTCTCTTCACGACAACGGGTGTCCTGTGAAGACAGAGTGTTCTTTGATAAAAAGCTAGTACTTACTGACGCATTTTTCTCCTCTGAATCCACATGGCGGCTCGGAGAGAGGCACCTGTCCGCCTGGCCACTCCATCTCCCGTAGAAATCGCACTTCCTGCGTGAAATAAATATTTGTAAGATTTTCTCGAACGAACATTTTTTTCTGTATTAAACAAATTGCCGTAAAATTCCTCGTAGATCAAACGGACTGCTGCAGAATATAAATTACCTACATATGCGTAAGCGTAGGTACTTCAAACGCTTATAGGATTACAGATTGTTCCAGTTTAAAGGACCTTAGCGTCTTCAGATTTGAATCCATACGTTGGTTGGCAGCAAAGTGCATCTCCGAAGCCAAAAAGTGACGTAAACGGTTAAAAGATGGCGTTTATTCGGGGCACGTCGAGTATCGCTGTGCGTACGTGTTTCGGATATTTGATAACGAATCTATTTACATGTAGATGTAAGTGTTTTCATGCGAATATTTATAAAATTGGCCTTATTGCACAGCAATTTGTAACAAACTTTTTCGTTAACGGAAATATACACCAGATGTATTTCATCTCGAGTTTTGAACTGGAATAAAGGCCATTGGCACTTCAGGAAAAGCTCTAGTATTTCAACTATTGGCTAGCTGTTAATTTGTTTGTGCTGTGATGGATAGTTGTAATTATCACTTGTCTGTCGGTGTGGGGCCGCAATTAATCATGACGCCATATTTTAAAGCGAGTTGAAATAAATAAATTAGTCGCGTATCTAGTAGTTCCACGTTTTTCCCGATGGGTAACGTAAACATAAGTTGAATTGGTATAAAAGTTTGTGTTATTAGCCATACCTGTACCTACTTAAAGAAATATTTTATTTTATTTTAAATATTTTTTCTTTCCCTATAAGTATGTAAGTAGGTACCGTACAAATGTGTACATGATATCGTCATCAATTTTAGTAAACAAATTTGGGATTTAATTTTTGATAAACATGTAGAGTTTTGTGGACGGTTGTGCTTGTGGTATACATTACCGGTGCAGATTTATGGAGAACTGCGAGCGGGTAGAGGCCTGAAGGTCGAGATGGGTCGACAGACAGCAGGGTGTAGTTGCCCTCGGCATCACCATGCTCATCCATGTGCACCCAGTACCTGAACATTTGAAAAAAAAACTCGTCAATTTGGTTACTCCATACTCAGAAAAGTCTGAATAATGTTTTGTCATTTTAATTTCGAACGGTTCACGTAGGTCATGGCAGTCTTCTATGTTATCGTGATTAAGATCATTTACAATCCTAGTTAATATAATAAATGTGAAAGTAACTGTCTGTCTGTCCGTCTACCTGTCTGTCTGTTACCTTTTCACGCTTAAACCGCGTAACCGATTCATATTAAATTTGGTATGGAGATAGTTTGAGACCTTGGGAAGGACATAGGATAGTTTTACAACGGTAACGCGTTCCATTGGGATGATATAAATCTTTTTTCGCAGGCGAAGCCGCGGGCAAAAACTAGTATTGTATAACTTTGAAGATTTCACGATACCTACGGTGATTTAAAGAGCAATACCTACTCGCATCTATAGGAAACAGGCCGACCAAAAAATTATGAACAATAATTTCCTAATTTTATGATGTGGAAATTAAGAATAAGCGTGACTTTTAACGATTAAAACCGAATAGGCCGATTAAATATGAACAAAAAGTTTACAAACAAAACACAGGCCGAGCTTTGACCGTTTAATGTCAATGTATTGTAAGAGGAAATGGTGTAGAACTCTTTTATTATCGCTGCACGAAAACACGAAACGTGGCGCGGCACGAAATTCTGACGTGACGGTTTTGTTTTAAAGTTCCACTGGAAAATAGGGCACGACGGACACGACTTACATGCAACAGTTATTGGCCTTTACACTACTCTATCCATAATAATGTGTCCCCAGTGTAAAATTGGTTCCGAATATTCTTTCGGTAGGATCAGCATCGCAGAGGGAAATCTACGCTTTTCCGATCCAGATTGGGCAATCTAAGCGATCGGCTATATCGCTCGGTCGCTTCTAATTCTGTTACCCAAGCCACAAACGGTATGATGTGGCTCACGAAAGGAGCACGTAGCAGTTACCTAACCAGAGGGTAGGTAAGCCAGTCCGTTATCCGACTTCGAGGAAAGAAATTGCCCGGCTTTTCTGGCGACCGCTTTTATCTCTGATTGGGGCTGAAAATTACGTTAATTTTCAACAATCATGCGCGAAAATACAAGTAATTTGATCTTGGTCTGGAGTTCATTACGAAAAAAAGGTAGAACCCGAGTAGGAAAATTCAGGTAAACACTAAAATAATATTGCTTTCCTAACACTTTACGTAGGAGTACCTACGACCTAGTTAACTACCTACTTACAGCAAAGGTACCCAACTGTCCGGCTCCGATTTGTTTTTTTTAAATTCATATTATGTTAGAGATTAGTCTAAAATAACAGACTTTTTTTTTAAGCTGCCTAATTTCAACATAATGGGCGAAATTTTTATTTTGAGAAAAGACAAAAAAAAACAAAAATGACTCATAAATATGTATGTATTTTAGTTATATATTATAAAGTATGTATTATGTTTATGCATTGTGTGCTGTACACGTATTTGTGTAGTGTATTTAGTAAGTAAGAATTTTAATTTGTTATTAAGTTTTTATTTTATTTTTATTGTGCGCTTTTGTTAACTCTCCTAATTGTGTAAATCTCGCTATAACACTGAGGTTTGCTGTAAGAGAACCCAATTGTGGGTTAAGCTCGCCTTTGTACATAAGTTGTCCTTCTATATTTGTTTAAGTTTGTTTTGTGTGCAATAAAGAATATGAATATGACTATGAGTTTATGGACCATAAAGTTTCCATGATAAAAACAACTAACAAAATAACCAAAATCTATCTTCAAGAATGAGAAATATAAAACTTTAAAAAGGTGTTTTTTTTTAGGAAAATATGAGTTTGAGCCGATATAACAAAACCCGTGCTCATATTTTTTTCATTTTCTCGAACATATAATCAC
Source organism: Orthosia gothica (assembly GCA_949775005.1). Classification (NCBI taxonomy): domain Eukaryota; kingdom Metazoa; phylum Arthropoda; class Insecta; order Lepidoptera; family Noctuidae; genus Orthosia; species Orthosia gothica. The sequence continues at coordinate 2,222,042 of OX459049.1, forward strand.
ACCAGTAATTAAATAGCAATTTGCTTGAACAAAACTGTACAGAAGTTAGAGGGTTAAGTCACTTTTCAGTATTTTGGAGGACACTTTTCAGTATACTGGGCAGCTAAAAAAAATACGTGTCTATTAATTTAGACTACTCTCTAACATATATCAAAATAAATCAACAGTTGGGTTCCTTTCCTTGTTATATCCATAATAACAGACTTTATTCAATTAATATGAGATTCAAGAAAAATCAATAGTAATTGAGTCTTCTTACCCCATAACGCTGTGGTATGTGGTGTTCCTCATCCGCGCAGCAATGGCTCTGCCATCCCGAGCTCCTTCACCACTGGTCAGTGCTTCTGCAAGCGCCCGCGCATACACCCATACGGAGTCGTGTAGCCATGCTGCTTCCACTGGGATCTATTGGAGAAACCATGAAAATATAAGTATTTTATTCAAGATGTGTCCCTCAACTGAGCTTGATCTCGCCTGATAGGGCGATGCATCAGATCTAGGATGGAATGAGGGAGTTCGGCAAATATTGTTCGCTCTAGAGAGTGAACAATATTCACATTTGTGCGTTTGGCTGTCCATGGGATTCAGAGCATCCACCACAAGCACCACATTTCTAATGCGTCTATCCTCTGTCTTTCTCTTGCTCGGATTGTCCACGAGTCCACGACAAATCCATAGAGGAAAACCGGAAAAACCAGTGCTCTGACAAACGATCCTTGATTTTGAAACCTACACCGAGATTTTTCCAGATGTTCTGGAGACGCGTCATAGCATCTTTAGCCATGTCTAACCGTCGCTTTAATTCCGGGACGCAGTTGCCTTCATTATTAATACTAGAACCCAGATAAATAAAACTGTCGGTATTATATAAATCTTGTAATTAAGTCAAAACTTCTTCATTTTAAATCAAAGTTAATGAAACGAACGCGACCTTTTTTCACATGCGGTAACCTCGGAAGCTATTAAGCTTGGTGTCAACTTTAGGAGAATTCATTTAGGGGTCGAAGAGGCGGTCGAAAAGGCAGTGATATAACGAAAACTCATTTAGAGGGTCAGATAACGGGCGGGGTCCGGTGTTCACGTAAACTGCCCACCTTCTACTATTTTATATGTAGGACTGTAAAATTTCCGGGTCCCTTTATCCAAACGCGAATTAGCTAGGTGTTAATCTACCAATTTACTTCCTTATTTACAAACTTTGTTGTTTGACTTGACTATTCATATTTCATGTCTGCCTACGGTAACATTCGATAATATTATAATCAAAAAACCAATTAGATTTCAAAACGTTTGGTGATCCGGAGGAAGATTTATAGCTACCACTTCTGATAAACGGACTGCTGTTCACAGTTATTTGTCCTTAACTTACAAAATAATGGAAGAACAATACAAAAATCTGAATACAACACGCAACATTGTGTAAGTCGGACTTTACGTGAATGCCATTTATTAGATTAAAACCGTCCCTACTGCGGGGACGAGCTCATTCTTAGCCTTTGAATTAATTACTTCGAGGATGCAGATTTCATTACGAAAGGGCAAAATAGACGCGATGCATAATTTGCTCTAAATGTAATCGTTTCCATGTCCTTTGTAGTCATATCCTGTACTTAGTGTAGGTAGAGAGATGTTGTGCCAATGTGTCAGATGCAAGTTTAATTGACGCGTGTGTTAACGTCCTGTTTAATTAGTTGGACAGCGTATTATGTTAATGCTATAGTAATGTTAACGATGTCAGCAGCAGCAGTGTTTCCCTTGCCAAGAAACAGTAAATTAAGTCTTTAAATTAAACAATGATGTACGATATAACGAGTTTTCTTCCTCATAACTTTTGCTACATAATGTTTTATTAGCCGTTGATTCGGACACTGTTAAACAAAAAACACTGGGTCAGTTTTTACAGCACCTTAATACAGACGTGGAAAAACAGATTCTACATTTCCAACTAGTTGGTGAAAACAAGTTTATCATTTAATTTCCTTTTTAAAAGCTTTTTTATTTTTCTTCAGTCGTTTACGTGCGATGTGTAACCTAACTCAACTTTTTGACGATCTCTGGCTTCTTTTATCGCTTCAGTGATCATCGTGTCTAAAATGTAGTTTTTTTTTATTACAGACTGGGAATTTTCCATAAATAGCATAATTCAACTTGTAAAAACGTAATAATTACCACTTTGCCGCCACCAAAAGCAAGTAAAGGATTGGTGAAATTGAAAGGCGGCATCTGTAGTCTCCTGTTTACTTCTCTGGCGAAGACTGGGTATGATGGGGAGGGTGACGGTGCCACGGCTATGTATGAACGAAAGGCTTGAGGAGTCCGATATCTTGGCACCTTTCGTAGTGGACCGGAAAGGTATCGGATTGCATTTTCTGAATCGTACTTGTCAACGTCCACTCCGATGGCTGCGTATTCTCCTGTGAAAGATTTGAATTTTGTTATGTTTTGGTAGAAGAAAACTCTTTTGTTGGTAGAGTTGTTGGCATCTTGTCTGTAGAGTGTGTGGTTTTGGATTTTGTCTCTATTCTGGAATAAGAAGATTATAATGTTCCTTTATTTTGAGCTTATAGATAGATTAGCTTCTGCCAGCGGCTTCGCCTGCTAGAAAGTCGAAAATTATCCCAAGGGCACATATTCCCGGGAAAAAAAAAATCCTGTGCTATTCCTATCTCTGTGCCAAATTTCATCCAGATCCATCCAGCCGTTTGAGCGTAAAGAAGTAACAAACATACACACTCACAAACTTTCACCTTTACAATATAAGTCTGATAGGTACAGGAGGAATGTGAGACATGGGATTCATATTAGGAAACGAAAAATAGGGATCTGAAAAGCTTAGCAAAACGAAAAGTAATGATTTTTATTGTCAGATTCATGAAGAAAATACTGCGTGTTAACTTTAGTATTCAAGTCGAAAATCATAATTATTCTTTTGTTTAGCATCAACGTCGATCTTTATCTGTCCCAGACAAGTTTAATAACTAATTTAATCATTCATCTCTTGCTGCTATTGTTGTCACAAATTCATCTGGATTTACGTAAAAGTTATAGACAAAAGATGTATTCCTTTATTTCGTGTTTATACCGAGGCTTAATAAAATCCGCCACGCTTCTATTTAAAATTTTAATAATCCATTTAGCATTCATTCTTGTAATGGCCGCTATGCGCGCGAAAACTGTTTGAGCAAATATTATTCGCCAGAGCTTGTGCTTTCACGTGAAAATCCGCCATATTTGGGCATTAACACTAGTTAATGTCTGTGGTGCAAACTGCGCGCGAAACAAAATATGAGGCGATAAAACTCTACATTCCGTGTTCGAGTTTTAAAACTGAAAAGCTGGACTATTGACAACTTGATATTTTACAATCTCGGTTGATTGTAAAACATCTAGTTGTCAATAAGTTCACTAGTTTTATGGATTAAATACCTACTTATCGGGCGGGTCGATGATAAGAGCTGTAACCATTGTTTATCTCCCCAAGGCTTATTAAACGTGTCACTGAATAATGATTAGGCCGCCATCAGCCATGAACCACAAACAGTAGAACTACATAGTTCAAAAAATACAGCGTTATTGGATTTGTTACTGTTGATATATCCATAATATATCATCCTAACATAATAGTGAAAAGCGGGTGTAAATTGAATAGTAGCGCTTCTGTAGAGCTACAATATTTGCTAGTCATGTGATCGATGTGCCCTCGCGAAGCAAATAGTGCTCGCTTCAGCGACCCACAATACTTCCTCGAATAACTATTCAATAGCTCACCAACATCTATTATCTATGCTTATTATGCTTCTATAATCTGATCATAGATTCTGATCTAAATTCTTCTCCTATCGTTCAGTCCATCCAAAGGTTGTCTGTAAGAGATTGCCCTGTGCGATAAGACCGCCCATTGTACACTTTGTTTTTAAAAATGTTTGTTCTGTATGTTTTTTTATTATGTGGAGTACAATAAAGTATATAATAATAATAATAATAGATTTTCATCTGAAAAGAAAATCTCTTGTCCATCGTCTCCGTCGTTCATCGTTGTCTGTACTTTTCACACAAACGTCTATCACTCAGAATCATGAAAAAAAAACAAAATGGTGTTCTAATAAATAAACAGATTCAGTTTATTAGTATCTGTCACAAACATGACTGCTCCTCTTTTCTATTTTCGTGTTTTACGTTTGAGAGAAACCTTATAATAGCTCTGATACAAGTCGGGAATATTTTTTTAGGCTTGTGTTGATATTTTCGTTTGGGTGAACATTTTTACATTTTGTGTAGGTTCCGGTGCTATATAAGTATTCATTTTATATACAGAGAATTGCTAATTATCTAGGAAATGGTGGAAATCATTTTGCTTCAGTTAAGTTCCTCAACCGAAAGAGGATTTATCCCGGTAGCAGATTAAGCTTTTCCAAGCTTTCTTACGAGATTCAATTTCAACATTCAAAAAACAGATGAGATATGATTGTAGATGTTATTAGTATCTATTATGTAAGTATGTATTGTTAATGTTCCATGAGAACTGAGAATGAATAACGCGGGTAAAGGCTTTTCGTCAAATAATGGGGCGGTGGTGTCAAGTAACAAAGAGAAGATCTAGACAAATATATCACACGCGAGCTTATGGAAATCACGCACGTAGTTAAGCTTTTCACTTGCACACTCACTCTTTGATATATCGCTCTACAACGCTAATAGGGTGCTTTGTATAATGTACAAATAAATTTACACAAACTAAGGTCTTAAGACCTTTAGTCTATTCTTATTTTCTTAAGAAGAAAAATGTTCTATTCTTAATTACTTAACTTCTGCATTGTTGTTAAAGCTACTACTACTACTGTTCCATGATTCTAATTAGTTTACACAATTATTAGCGTTACCTGAGTCACTATTAAACACAAGTGGCACTCTCCCATCGAAAGCGTGGCGATAGCGATTGTTAAAATGGCAAAATTGTATGAGATTGACAAGCGATAACGAAAATCCGGCCAAGTGCGAGTCGGACTCGCGCACGAAGGGTTCCGTACCATTATCGCAAAAAATACGTTTTTTTGTATGGGAGCCCCACTTAAATATATATTTTAGTCTGTTTTTAATATTTGTTGTTATAGCAGCAAAAGAAATACATCATCTGTGAAAATTTCAACTGTCTAGCTATCACGGTTCATGAGATACAGCCTGGTGACAGACAGACGGACAGTGAAGTCTTAGTAATAGGGTCACGTGTATACCCTTTCGTACGGAACCCTCACACTCAAAATCACGTGTTGAATCCCTTACATTTTGAAATTTCGATTATCGCCGCCTGGGCGGGCTAAGATCGAGCTGATCTGAGTTGATTGATATTTGTTAGGATTGTTTCTTCCACAAAATGTTCATTTTCCCAAAAGTTTACTTCAGTGTCAGTTAGAGATAAGGTTTAGCCTTATTGATATTGCCCTAGCTTCGGCAAATACGCTCTGAATATTATTTCAGTAATCAGACAAGTTTTCTTTTGATGGCGGTGCCGATAAATAGAACGATATGAATCCCGTGTTCTTTGTGATGAAAATGTTTTATTCACGCCGGGAAACGGAAGCAAGTTTGATGATAATAGAAAAATTTGGGGGTTGGATGAGAGATAGGGCAACACAGATGCTTTAAAAATATTCCTAATTTAGAAACATTTTATGATAACTAAAGTGAATATTCATCATAGAGCGGCAGACGCATAATGTTTTCCTATCTTACCTATGAGTATGTAAGGAATTAGGGATAACCTGAAGGGCGGTCTACTTTTTACAAGCTTTTATTTAACTTGCAATGTATGTATGTAACTTTGTTCGAGTCAAATCTTGCACCTGAATTTGGAAGCAGTTATCCTCCACCGATTAAGATGACATTTTGCATACACGTTTAGTTGGGATGACAAGGCATGGTTAGCTAAGTGATTCTAAATCCAATATGGCGGAAGGCCCAAGATGGCGGAATAGTTATTTTTTGTGCACCGCCATGATATGGGTATCAAATGAAAGGGTTTGCTGAGAAGAATACGAAAAAAAACTTGTTTAAAAATATTTTATAATAATTAATAATTTTTAAGTTAAATTAGGTACGAGTGTACTTAACTGTACTTAATTATGAATTCCTAAAAAAAAAATAACTTTAAGCTGAAAGAGCACCGTATAAAATTTCACTTACCAGAATCCAGTAACTGCATAGCATCCAAAGCCAACATTAATCCAATGTGATCGTGGTAATATCCAACTGAGACGTATACTGCAACAAAAATCACAATATTTTAATTAGATAATGTTTCAGAGTTTCAGCGCTTTAATGTAAATATATCTATTAAAAGTTAACATACTTCTGGTGTCTTTGTACGTATCGCGAACGATGTCCAGGAACGGGTTACTGGTGAAGTTTTCCCCTCTGTTCTCGTAATAATAAGGCTGTCTGTACACTTGCACCGTCCGGACTGATATTTGTTTTTCCCTCGCCGCCGCTATTATTGCAAGCGCTAAACGTGAAAAGTCGTGGTTTGGGGCCTTTAGGTACACGAAAGCTACCTGCGGAATGAAAAATAGATTACTTTGAGTTTGTCGAGCATTCTACAGTAGATTTATCCTTCCTTTTATGTAGCGCTAATACAAAATGACATAAAGGAATTCAATTTAACGGTTAGACAAATCCCTTAATGGATCCTTTTCATCAAAAAGAGAATTCTGGGAATAATATTAAATGTTAAAATTGATTGTACTGATTTTGTGTTCATACATATTCTTCCAAAAAAAAACCGGCCAAGTGCGAGTCGGACTATATTAGATATATTAGAAACCTCGGTGTCCTTTTTTGAAGACCTATCCATGGATACCCCACACGTATAGGTTTGATGAAAAAAAATTTTTTAGTTTCAGTTTCAAGTATGGGAAACCCCAAAATTTATTGTTTTTTTTTCTATTTTTGTGTGAAAATCTTAATACGGTTCACAGAATACATCTTCTTACCAAGTTTTAACAGCATAGTTCTTATAGTTTCGGAAAAAAGTGGCTGTGACATACGGACGGAAAGACAGACAGACAGACATGACGAATCTATAAGGGTTCCGTTTTTTGCCATTTGGATACGGAACTCTAAAAAGGACATTACTTTTCAGTTCGGGATATACAGGGTAGGCAAAAATTCGTGGTTCAAACGAAACAGGGCGATAGTGGTGTCTCATCCCATACATAGAAACCGTGTACATCAATCGCGTTCGGTTCCGTTCCACGGATATAGATGGTGATCTATCTATCGCCGTGGAACGGAACCGAACGCGATCGATTTACAAAAAATAATCGGTATAATCAGATGAAAAACACTACGTCGGCACGGTTTCTTTGTATGGGATGAGGCAAATGTATGCTAGTATTATATTATCTGTGGTTGGGGCAATAAGGAAGAAAAAAAAAAGAAAGAATATAAGGGTTCCGTTTTTTGCCATTTGGCTACGGAACCCTAAAAACTGGTAAGGTACTTTATGACCTACTACAAATAGCCCCGAATATCGCAATGTTTCGTTTGTTCCACAATTTGTGGTCCATTCTGTATATTACTTGTTTTTTGATTACTAAAAGTAGATGCGTGGTATGCATACAATAGGTTTGTTTTACGTAAATGAGCTAAATTAAATGTATTGTTATAATGTTTACATGCATGAAATTGAAATGCGTGAGCACGGCGACCACGGAGCGGGAGATGTCGATGTCCGAGGGTCTGGTGCGGGCGAACGTTGAGTACACTCGCTTGTTGGAGCTGGCCACATCGCGGCAGTACTGTACCAAACAAACAAAAAAAACACGTTTAAAAGGGGCCTAACTTATAAAAATCTCGACACTGTTTAGAAACTGATTAACAGATTCTAAATTTAAATTCTTTATAGAAAATTTGAATTTAGAATCTGCTATCCGTTGCTAAACAGCTCATTTTTATTAATAAGGCCCTACATAACAACTAGGTACAATTTGTCAGGATTATAAAAGAAAACCCCCGAAAAGGGTTGCCCTACACGAGTTTTTGCTGGGAAGATTAAAAAAATGCGACAAAAATCCGTCAGACAGAGTATGACAAATGACTTGTGAAAGTATTTAAAAAATAATTAGAGTAATTAAAGACAATCTAAAAATGCTTGTATGGGCAACGGTTTACGAAGCCGAAATATACACAGTAAGTGTGTTTACTGAGAGATTATAACGAGCGCTAATCGTCATGTGACAAGCCAGTTTTATTGCAGCCGGCAAATACCAAATCTAGTCTACCGTTCACGATGTTTATATATATATATATGTCGTGCCATGTCTAGCCGGGCAAGCACGGCCTCTATGATAGGTTTGACTTGGTTGCTTCATTCATTCATTTTATCACGGTGTTTGCTCCCTAACTGTGATAAAAATGTGTGACTCAAGCCTGTCACAATAGGACATGTTCGCCCGCCAGTAAATGCTGAGTTGGTAACCCTTTCGGTATGGGCACGTTCGGCGCAATTTGTCTTTGCACTTCTTTTTCGTCTTTTACTCCATGTTTGTTGCTGTTGTGTTGTGCCTGTGTCGAATATATTTCTATTCTATTCTATTTATGGACCAAGTGATTAATCAGTGCACTATGTCAATCAAGTCAAGTCGGGCAATGTAGGTAATGAATACTGATTTAAACTTCTGTAATTATCACATTGTTTGGTCACGGTCTACGTAACGTTTGTGCAATTCGATAATTATTATGGTCAATGAATTAGTCCAAGAGCGAGCGAAGCGAGCTCGGGCACTTATGGCACCCCGACACGGATAGAGATTTGAATGGGGTGACGGATGCTGAAGTGAGCGAACTCAGCTCCCGTCATCTCCTTCATGTTAGGTTATTTTAGATTCTGCAGACAGAAATAGGAGCCCCGGCGGCGGGGCCCCGTCGACTTTGTTGCTTAAATGGTAAGTGTGGTGGTCTTGCTTACCTATTCTATTTTAAAATCAATAAGTCAACATTAAATTTTGATTTCCCGGCCCAATAAGAATAATAAGTCTTTTATTTGTAAAACAAAGGTGTTAAATTTGTACATACTTAAACACTAAACAAAAGTAAAATATACAAACTTATACTAAACCTAACTACTTACACTATAAGTGATGGGCATTATTCAGAAAGCCCGATCAATTTAATTATTTCCATAGTTTTTAGCATATTGCTTACTCATATTGGACATTATTCAAATTGCCTGGACATTATTCAAATTGCCTAGGCATTATGAATAATGCCGTATTAATCACTTGGTCCTTATCAAATATACTTCGTAAAGTTTGTAAGACCCTCTGTGGTTAATGTGATTGCATTAACATAAGACATTGACTGCATTTGCAGTTTCGTTGCCTTCAACTCGACATCAATAACGTATATTGTTCTTTTTCCATTTAACTCGCAAACTCTTGGCAGTCTGCCTATTGAAGATGTCAAGTTTCATTGTTAACCGCAGCCGAGTGTCGTTCCTATATGGATATGGCGTCGCCTCACTATTTATGTTTTGTGTATTCAAAGTGGAACTGTCATTCTTGGGATTTGTTTTACTAATGCATTCAACAATCTTTTAAACCATTTCAGCTGTTTCTCTTATCAGCTGTTTATCTAGTATTGGGAGCATTCATTCATAACTCTAGAACCACTTAATATCTAAACTTAGTGAACACGATAACCTTGTCGTGATTCAGGTAAAGTGTGTGAATACATGAATCGATAAAAGCTAAATTGCGTTTTGACAGTTGATCGATCAGGTTGAGCAAACACTGATGGAGCATGATTGTAATGGATGATTAACAAGATTAGTCTTTGAAAATAGAACACATCCTTTCATGTTATGTCAGTGTGTCTGTCTCAGAAGGTTAGAGTTAGGACCAATATAGACAATATTATTGGTAGAATGTACGTTTGCTCCTACTACAGTGCTACAAGGATCGCTTGGCGTTTCAATGACAATTTGAATGACCACGACACTGTTGGTAAACATTATCGAATTAATAAATGGATAAATAAAATGTTAATTAAGGCAAATAATAAGCGCTATTCCTCTCTCCTAGACACTAACCGTATCTAGAATCTTACTGTGCCCCGCAGGTAACACATAACCATTATATTATCTGTGACATAACTATGTCACTTATATTTACCACCTTTATTTTCTTAAGCAACAGATACAATAAATTTAATTTGAATTGTCTGTGGCTTTTCTTGAAAAAAGAAGATGGCGACTTTAGTTCCATTTTTGAATACCAACGCGCCAAAAGATCCTTGCTGTTACAGCTATTCTGCCAAAATTTTTATCTTCTTGAGTACCTACCTTGCTTTAGTTATTAAAAGGATACTTACGTAGCTAACCATAGGCAGATTGAAAGCTGCCGCCATGCGCCCTTCGTGAACGCATGTCTCTTGTGGTCCGATGAATGCCGACACGTTGGCTGCCCACAAAGCCGCCACCTGTGGGACGCAATCACTTGGTTACACCACACAATGTGTAGCAGGCTGTAGTTAACTAATGGCGAGGTACAAGAATACAGCTGTGTACAGACAGAAAACACATTAAAAATATCTAGACTAGACTAGAAACATGTGTACAAACAGTTCTTTATGTAACGAAAGTGAGCACTAGGTTCAGCGAGATTTTTTTAAATGCAGTCCCATAAGGGAACGTCATTTTTGACGATGGGAAATCCCATCAGGCACTGGCACACGGCTTGTTTAAAACAAGTATGAATTTTTGGCCTGGTTTACGAGCCGTAAGAACTGTGTCTCCCACTGCGTCCGAAACTTCTTAAAGGCCATAAAAATAAGTTTTATCATAAGTCGTCCTGTTGCAGTTGTAAAAACTTAACGACGCAACTTTAAAATGTCCGATGTCGTCGCCACAATTTCATTTAAAGACAAAGTTAGTGTAGAACCTCCTCGTTTTTTTGTAGTCGTGACTTTTTAACTTAGGTAGGTACTTAGCTTGTTGTGACTATGTTTTGGCTAAAAGCCGAATGTGGTTTTAACCCCGTTCGTAACTTGCTGCGAGAATGAAAACCGATTGTGCATTTTAGGTGCACTTAGAAACACCTCAGCCTTTTAGTCAGTAAACAACTATTGTACTTGTGCCAGATTGAAACAGCGCTCCTAAAGCATTACGCATTCATTGTTTATTTGCTCTTTTGGATTTGGGCAACACGAGACTTCACAAATATCAGCCGAGCTCCTACCTACACTATGTACCTCATTGCATTTCAACGTCGGCTTCTTTTAATTCTTTACCCTTTACAAACTAGCACTAGTGTAAGGAAAACTCTGAACGAAGGTTAGGAAAAACTGTCTTGAGTTCCGTATAACAAATAGCCTTGTTCATGCATGTTTATTTTATCCATTAAGCATTTTATGGCCCTATTTACCAAATACCAATATTATGTTCTCCGTTCACTGAAATTTATCCTTTCTCAATAAATATGTCACAATCAACTTCAGAGGGCTCAAGTAACTTAATTTATTACACATTACTGAACGCCAAACTGTTCAAAGGAAACGGAGCATTATTATCTGTTAGAAGTTCGTAACAAAAACGAAACAGATTATTTATCAAGAGGGAAACGGCTAATAGTAGCCGTTGCAAACGAACTTTCGGCATTGGTTTCGGCCGTCTTCGTCCAAAAATACCATTTTCAGCCATACCTTGGGCTTCGGTCAAAATGGACTGAAACTTTGGCCGAAGCTGTTCGACCTTCGGTAGAACACTAGTTGACGGTTAGAGGAACATAATATTTTCTTATTTACAATTTGATTGAGGGCATACAGACGATAATGACTTGCAGTAATTAGTCGTCCACTGTTCTACTTGTACTTAGACGTAAACAGCTATTAGGTATACTTAGCATTATCTCTAACGTAATGACATTGAGTAGGTACTCGTACTCTAATTCCTGCGCGATGTATTGAAGTGCGAACAAAGCCACTTTCCAATCTAGTGTTACTACGGTGTTGCATATACACGCACGCCAATAACATGCTTTACATCGTGTATGGTCATGGTAACTGATACTTTCTCTGTCGGCATCCCATAAAGATTTCTGAGTACAGCGTAATGATATGGCAAAGCATGCGAGAGACAGCGAGTGATGCTCTCGTTTTTTACGAACCCTCGACGAGCCCGCGACTGTCAACTTTACGCGACAACATCAATTTCGCAGACAAATACCCTTAATAGATAAAAGTTTGCAAAGATAGTGTTTCCTGTAACAGCGAAATTTATGTTCGGTGTTTCCTGTTCTACATGCAGCTACTTATCCAGAGTGAAACGATACACATTTGTATAAACAAATCAAGATCAAAAGAAAGATTGAGCGATTTTTCTTTCATCTCTATCTCTATAAAAACGCTACTTATTGCTGTTACAAAAATTATTAAAATATTTTTTCAGTCGATACAGACATACTTTTATAACAGTCTTCCAAAAACTTTTCGTTTATCGGTTTGGAAAAAAGTATCGAAAAACATCTAGCACTTAAAACTTTTCCGAAGAAAATACGTTTACAAGAATCTCAGTGAGTCGGAAAGGAATCCGCGATTACCATTTTATGCGTTAGCTGGGCTGATACGTCAGGCTTCGAACAGAGGGTGGCATTAATGGTGACCCAATCTTCTTTACTTGCTCTCTTTCACAATACACAGTAAAAAGATTTTGCGGCCGTATTTTATTTTATGCTCGATATTGGGCGGGATGGAATCTAGAACTTTTTACGCTGGAGTTTTGCCGTATTCAAAAGAACGAATTACTAGTTCAATTAAACTAGACGTTCCAACTGAAAATCCTCCATTTCTTGAATATCCCTTTTCTCTATAATTAATATTTTACTTAATTTTATTTAATAATATTTTACTTTCTGTGCCCGCGGCTTCGCTACCGTCAACTGGACCTAGCCTGGACCTGGCCTACCTACCCTGCCCCACCCTACAAACCTAACCTACCCTACCATACTTACCTACCCTATTCTTTCATGTATGGCGCAGTGTTCGCGAAAGGTATGCTAAAAAGAATGAAAATAAATTAAAAACGTAATTTTTTCCAATGTTTAATAGTTATTCTGTTATTCGCGACGGAGATAAATCAAACCAATAAAAAAATATGTAAATCGGTCCAGCCGTTCTCGAGTTATAAATGGTGTAACTAACCCGACTTTGTTTTATAAATAAATAACTAGCAACCCGCCCTGGCTTCGCCTGTGACAAATTATACACAAAAACCTTCTTCGTTTCTCACTCGTTCTATGGGTGAAAACCGCATGAAAATCCGTTCAGTAGTTTTTGAGTTTATAGCGTACAAATGCGGCCGGGGCTTTAATTTATAGGTAATATGTAGTAATATGTAGTGATGAAGATTCAGCCAGGCTCATCCTTGCAGAAGTCAAAGTAATGAGTTGTGGTGCGGAAAACTGTTTAACATCCTTAGTAAATTCATTTGATTAGTCTCATTAGTGACGTGGTCTGCGACTTTCATACCTTATCTATCATTGTTAACTTGTGTATATGTCACATTTGTTACGTGCATATAGGTTTATTATGTACCTTTCATCCTTCATTGTTATCTCATTGGCAATGTCTATTTTCAGGTAAGTGGGTAATAATACGTAATTTAATCGTGCACCAAAGTGGTTTGATGTAAAGACTGGCTTGAATTAAACTAATAAGATGCTTCAATGACGTGCACGTGTTTTGCATTTCGATGGCCACCATTACTGGGTCATTGCTTTTTGCAGAAGTAACCATGGAATTATTTCTGGTTGCTGCATCCGTTTTATATCATGTGCTTGAAGCTTCACAGTTAGATAAACTGCGTTTATCAGTGGCCTTTACAACAAAGTACAGTTTTAAATCAAGGTTTATTTTACACCGCTGCTGCTGCTTAGTATAATGAGATTGAGTGCATAATTGGATTAGAGAATAAACGTGCAATAACAACTAAGTAGCCCTTTTACTAGATAAGAAAATATGAAAGATGAACAATTACCTCGTTTAAAGAAACGCGTGACGATCTTGAGGCAGTTGCAAAGTTAAGCTCTAAAAACTAATGTATTTCAATGGGATTTGCTTCTCCGAGAAACTGCAAATTTAATTTGAATTACATCGGATCAAGAGAAGATTCAGCCCCATAGTTATGGCGATGTTAAAGTTTAGTCTATTGCCCATAAAACTCATCCTTACTGTGCGTTGTGCGACTGTCCTATTTGACTCTACTCACTGGCTGGTTGTAATGAACCGCTTTAATGTTCCAATTTATGACTACACAAATATTATTATTTATTTTGAGCCTGTAATGTCCCAATGCAGGGTACTGGCCCCTTTTATTCCTCCCAGTTTACATAAATAATAAATTGTTTTTTTTTTAGTTTTCTTCTTTACTTATTACACACTGTCATAAAATCATGAAAGATGACCAATACAAGTTTACACTGGCCATTTTATTTTATGCTTACGATCTATCTAGCTTGCATATCGTAAACCTTATCGAATATCGATTGTATCCCTTTGTCGTTTCGAATTACCCATAATTCATTGTAATAAAGTTTGGTGTGAATTATGGTGACAGGTTGTTGTACGACGCGAAGTTTTCCGTAGAATAAAATATTAGCTCTATTTTCTGTGTTCGGGAAAAAAATTACAGCTCAGAAATAAATATTTTTTAAACAGTTTTTGCTAGCTATTGAATATTGTACGGCTTTTTTTCTGGCTATCCAGTGATAAAATAATATCGCGTCTACAGAGCATAGTAGAATAAATAGCTCCCTAAGATATCACCTATAATATAACATTTCCCGAGAGTAATCTGTGTGCACAACCTGTGAAAGAATAATGGTCGTCGAGTGAGTGGGCACTCCCAATGAACTCCCAAGTAATTTTGCAACCGATTGGAAAAAAGTATCTACGGACTAAATTGGAATACTTTCTGAAGATGTTCTTCTACAGAATTAAAGCTAACGTCTATGAGGGTAATAAAAAGTTATTTATTGAAAGGAAACACACCTGCCGAATGGAGACCTCTTCTTGTCCGAATGTCTCTGCGATGACGAAGTCTAAAGAGTGACCCATTGGACCAAGGAGCTTCTCGTTCACCTCATCAATCGCCATCGAAATGGCACCTATTTTAAACAAAACAAACAATATTATTTTAACGGAATATGTTTACTTTTACGAAATTGAATCGTCAATATTTGTGTTACACAATTGTTTATTTGCAATAGCAAATTATTTAATAAAGTGGATTCAGAGCCAAGTGTTGCCGCCATTAATCTTGTTGAGGCAATTCGATTTGTCAGTCAGAATATACAAATGCACGTTTGATGGCTTCAGTATAATATAAATACAATCTCCTTTGTGTAAAAAGCATATTAAGAGGTTACATTCTATGTTCTTCATCACTCTCTGAAGAACTATTTGACTAAAAACTTGAGTCACTAGAGATAGTGTTGACGTTAATGGAAAGTTTATCGACATGGTAAAGCTTTTAAAGTTGCACAAACGGACGAGACGTTTTGGAGGGATAATTTACTTTAGAACTTGGTTGAATTAAGTACCTAGTTCGCATGCAAACTTACGTGTTGAAGTTTTAAGTGCGTAGTTATTATAAAGTCTCATTGCTAGTCATTTTGTCTCGTCTTTATGCCTTCATATAAATTAGCTTGTGATGTACCTGAAATGACTCTCCCTGGTCTCTGGTAGCTGTAGTCTCCAGGCCGTCGTTCTGATCCGGTCAGATAGCCAAGTGTGAATTTCTCTCCGTATGAATATTTCAATGATATCACCAGTAAGCCCCAACACCAATGCCACTGCGGACAAAATGTTTTGATCAACATACATTTTCTTTTGAAAATAAATTATGGGTGTGTGAATGTGGTCGCGATCGAAGTAGTGATTTATTAGATTTAAAGTTCATATAGTACGTTGCTTAACGAAATGCGTGATATTTGACTTTAGGTACATTTCATATTAATTTAGCTGCCCATTCGGCAGAAAAAAATATTTGATTTCAAGTAAACGTAGCGTGTAAGTAATTAATCTAACCCCCGAAGGAAAAAGGGGGGTGTTATAAGTTTGATGTATGTACCTGTGTGTTTGTGCATTGGTGTATATGTGTGTTTGTGTATTTGTCTGCGGAATCATAGCTGCTAAACGGATGAACCGATTTCAATTTCGTTATTTTTGTTTGATAGATGACTTTATTGAGAGTGTTCCTAGCTATGTTTGATGAAAATCGGTTCAGTCGTTTAAAAGTTATGGGCGTTTTACTGTTCGAAGCGTGTCTACTTAAGTAGTATTATATAAAAATATGTTGGTTTTTCAAATTTTTAAGTTTTACTTGTTCAGGAAGTTTTCAACGCTCTTTTAAACCATTAGGAAGTTATTAGAGATCCTCTAACAAGAAAAGGTTTACATCGAATGATTAAACAAGCTTGGAAAACAATATTTCAACACGGGAAAATGGGACGCGAAAGTGGAGTGGAGCTAAGCAACAATTAAAAAAAACAACTTATGGCAGCAAATCGTTTGGAGTGCACGTGCCGCCAACATTTTTCCAATATTGCCAGCTCGTAAAATGGCACGGCTTGTGGATGGCCCCGACTTTAAACACACGCTACAAAAGCGCTTTAAAGCTTATATTCCTACTAATGTTTATGTCCCCAAATTATAGACATTTGCGACATAACAGCGCCAGATTTAGTAACGACGTTCTATTACTGCGTCTAATGGGGATGTCAACGTCATATCCTTGAAATGCGAAGTGCCGAATTTCCATATAATAGGGGAATTAGGGAAAGTTTATCGTACTGACGAGTTCTGAGCAATAGGTAGGCGACACAACACTGCTTATCGTTGTCTTATGGAAATTGTTTCTCTGTTACTTTGATTAACCTTTGAAACGATAACCTCTTCTTGATTTAAGATTTTGATTCGGATTAAGCACAACTTCTAGTGTAAGCCTCGAAGCTTTATTGCCATCGTATCCAAAATCCATAACGGTGAACTCAATTTTTTTTTTGGTTACGTTATGGGTATAGAACTAGTGCTTCATTGCCAGTTTCTTTCATCCTTCTAAAAGGTCTCCCATGACTAATTACAATGCAAAAACTATTTTTAACCCCCGCCGGAAAAAGAGGGGTGTTATAAGTTTCACGTGTTTTGATGTGTATCTGTGTATCTGTATGTCAGTCTGTGGCATCATGGCGCCTAAACGGATAAACCGATTTTGATTTAGTTTTTTTTTGTTTGAAAGGTGATTTTGTCGAGAGTGTTCTTAGCTATGTTTGAATAAAATCGGTTCAGTAGTTCAAAAGTTATGGGTGTTTTACTGTTTGAATAGGGGTGTTTTCGCAAGATAAATGTGTCGGAGTTTTTTTAATTTTTGAAATTTTACTTTTTTGTAGTTAAAATAATGTCACTAGGCGTGTCATTCAAATTCAATGTCATTGACTCGTACTCTACTAGGGACAGTTTAGCAAGATGTTCCCTATTTAAAATTCTGCGTAGGTTGCCTCTATTATTGTTAGAATGACCATTCGGCCGCATATTAAGTGTTCCTTCAAGTGTTTATGTAACGACTCGAACGAGTGTGGTACACAAAACTTGTCTGGGCAATCCGAAAGGCGACCGTATGTGAAGCATACAATTTGCCTCACATTGTGAAAGTTACCATCCGCCAATTGCCTTTAGGACCCACAAGTGGCATCATTTTGTAAGTGAAATGTTTTTGTATAACCAGGTAAGTAGTTTTCGATATATGAATTCCTTTCTACAGAGAAACGGGAGCTGGAATGAGATATAATCTAATTATAGACCCACCCGTTCATATATTATAAACAAAATGTCTAAATAAACTATCAAGGCCTCAAAGTCGACTTGTTGCGAATTTATGTTATGAGTGTAAAAATTTCGCAGCACTTGTTTTGAATTCTTTTGAAGAAACAACTCTATTAGTTGATAACGTTCAGAAAGTAGACTAATGGCTATTGGAAGTATTAAAAACTGGTGTGGACGAGCAACATGACAGCGTTGTCGGCAGTTGAACACTCTCCGACACTAGACGGCTCTCGTTTTGTGTACAATGTCGTTATAAATAGCTCCCGTGGGATATTTATGTAACTATGACCGGGTTAAGTGAGTGAGTATCATAAAACCGTCCCTTGCCTGCTCCATTGCACTTGCATTAGACCGAATCTCCTCTCATATTGTATTAAAAGTGTTTCGTTAATTAAAATCGTCTCGATTGTCAATGGTCTTGTCCTGAATGCGTCAAATACTATCATTTTTTTATGCGCAATATCTCACTTACTTAATAGTTTTATGTTCAATTTATTTTCCTGCTGTCTTTATTGCCTAATATTTCTGCGAAGAGAAACCTTCTAAGCTTAGAAAGACCTTCATTTATTGAGGATACTTTTATTTTCTACAGTTCCAACCCATATTTTTATGATTAGAAAAACGGCAGATATATATACCACTGTCACATATCTAACTAATGGGTAATATTAGAAGAATATCTATGTAGTTACGATATGTTACGGTATTTTATGGGATAGTTCGAAAGCTGTTACGGGTTCAGAGCAAAATAACAAGTTCGTAACAGGCGGCTAAACTAATTACTCATGGGCGGTGTCGAACTTCGGATCCTTCTCCGAACATTATTTAACGGATGGTAAAGTACGAAGAAGGATGATTGAAAATTTCGCACAAGCCTGGAGTTGATTCCAGTTTATGGTTGTTTTATAGGTCCATAGCCATACCCTTTTACACACCGATTTCGGCGGAATATCGAAGTGGATACTGACATTGTTTGCTCAGGACTTTCGTAAGAAAATAAGTTTGACCCAAGTATTGACCGTACCATAAAAAAAGATTTTACCCAAAAAGTTTTAACTACAAATTGCGTGCTGCAATAAAGTGGGTAGGTAAACGTTGTTCATTATTATCATTCGCGATCAGACCACCATAAAGTAGGCTATCTACCGATCGGTATTAAACTCTTCAATTTAATTTCTTTAAAGCAGGGATTCACAAAAAGGTTGATGTATAATACCCCTTGGGGTCAAAATCAATTCGATAATAGATCGAACAAAAACTGATTTTGGGGGTCGACGAGGTTTAAAAATCGACCCCTATTTATTAAAACAAGTTCTCATTTGAAACTTTCAAGATACTGTACCTATATGTTGTGTCACATTGTTAAAAGAATGACTAATATTTTAGTAGGAAGTATCATTGTTGTACTTTTAATTTAGTGGGAAGTACCTATATTTGTTGTTCTTACTTTTTATTTTAGTAGGAAGTATCATTGTTGTACTTTTATAAAATTCAACAAGTCGTTCAGCGTACACAAGTTCGTACAAGATGAAAAAACTGGGCAAGTCAATAAGCGGTTTTTTAAACTGATACCACAGACTCCATAGCCAAATTAGGCTATGGAGTCTGTGGTATCAGTCCATTTTGGAAAAGGGTCTCTAGCCCAAAATAGTTTGGGAATCCCTGCTTTAAAGTAGGTATTGTTAAGGTCTTGCTACTATGTAGCTACAAGGATATGAGAAGCTTTCCTTGTGCTTTATGTTAATTCAGTCACAGTACCGCAAGTAAAACATTTATGTGTTTTTTTATGTGTTTGGGCTCATATTCCAAGATTTCAAGTACAGTTTGAAGGACCTTGACTCAACTCAGTCGCTAACGGATAAAATCCTCGATTATAACTTGTTATTTATTGACACTCAATAAATAAGCTATTCAATAACTAACTGTTAATTTTATGATTCGAGGTGCAGTAAAATCAAAATCAAATAGTTTATTTCAAATAAACCTAAGAGGTATCTACTTTTGAATTGTCAAACAATAAAAAAGATGACTCTAGTTGCAAATTCGCAAGCGTCAGTAGGTCTCAATGGAGAAGAATTTGCAAGAAACGCCACGGACAGTCTTTTCCATCAGTTTGAATTACAAGTTTTTGGTTACATCATTCTTGTTGAAAAATACATATACATAAGTAAGAACGATGTAAAACGACGTGCACGTAAAAGCGTCTAGAGTAACAATACATTTTAATAAATACAATAACAGGCCGAGGCAGCTAAGTTATGACCAATCCCAACTGATGGCGCCTGTTCACGAACATGACGCATGGATCGGCACCACTCAGCTCAACCATCATGAAGGGAACCGAATGATCCAACACATGTGCCACCATCAGAGAAAAATTAGAGAGAGCATGACATACTCAACTGCCAGGGCACAGAAGTCAACGAACGACACATATGTACAATGAATGGTAGATTTACGTCGGAACATAGTAGTCACACACGTGCTGTGCAGTTATATAATACGAAAAGAAATTGAGTTTAAACAATACAAATATATGTAATCATACAGTCTTCTGCAGAGGTCCAACAATACTTTAAATGTTTTCTGCTCATCACTTGTTTTTGCGCGACCAGCATTGAGCCAAGCATTTTTATCAGAAAGTCGAGTTGGATAACATGACTTGGTATCAAGGGATAAGGCTGGCTATAACTTTTTAGTCACCGTTACTAAGTACCTACACGTGGTCGAGGTATAGAATTTACTGTCGAGAATTAGCAATCCCAGAAGTGACTGCTAAAATCCTTTAGAGAGCCTAAAAGGGCAACCTATAATCTTTTATTTATCAGTATGTACACTAAAATCACCACCCTATGTTACAACCGCCCTGAGAGAAGCTGAGAACCGATTGAAGTGGAAGAACATCGTGCATAAAGCCACTAGGGCATTTCAGAGTAACGACGTTCAGTAATGAAGAACGCGACCAAAAAGACACTAAAATCACTATGCAAATTGCGATAACCTTATGTATGAGTTGGATATCGAAACCCAGTCGACGTAGGTTAAAATAAATGACCATGTTTACCTACACGTATTAATTGATGGTGTCTTAGAAACAGGTTCATTACGTGTAGCCGTCTCTACGCATGGCGTACACCACAGGTACTATTAATCAGAGTATTTTGAAACTCGTTTCAAAGCCCCGTAGATTAATCGGCTAATTATTCATGTGTACAATGTTAAATGAAAGCATTATAGACATGATCGCCAGTGTAGTAAGCTGTAGAGTACTTATTTGTACTATTTTTTTTATCGTCATTCTTTGGTAAGGATTTGAGCACTTACTAGTGTTCTAGATCTACTTAAGTTCCATACAATTTGCAGTTAATGATTCTAACTGTATCTTGCAGTGGTGTAAAAAAGCCTATGGGCACAATCACTGGTTTAAGAACCTCAAGAATCTTTGTGCATGCTTTTTTATCACCGTTCTTTCTTTAAGGGTTTGAGGACTCATTAGAGGTGTTCTAGATCTATTTAAAGAGCGAGCAGTGACAATTTGCGTTATACAATGATTAACTGTTCCTTGTAGTGACAAATATTTCTTTATTGTTTACGGATACTTTGAGACTTGAGAGGATATTTGTTCTACTATTGAAAAGAAACTCGTTAATTTTAAAGTTTGATCTAGTTTGAGGTATTGTTTGCTAGAACATCAGATCGAACGATTTACTTTAGGCAAATTGCGGTTAGACACATTTAATAGATGCAGACTAGCAGCTAGTTCTCTTCCATCCGAATAAAAGGAAAATGCAATAAATATAGGAGATTTATAGTTGGAGTCCTCCCTCGCTTTAGTGGTCCGGCTATCAGGATATGGCAGAATGGAGGGTTACGTTCAATTAACGCCATCTCCGAATCTTCCACTTTGGCCAAATGGCCCTAATATGAGCCTTTCAGAATGTTTGTATGTATTGAAACACCATTTCTTTAAGTGCGGACAAAAGAATGAAAACGTTTTATGTTTATTGTAAGATACAAAATGGAAAGCTGTTAATTGTTATGGCTGTTACATACAGACCCGTTTCTTGTGAAATTACTTAAATTAATATATGAGTTCGTAGCTTCCAACCCAAATCATAATTTTTTGCAATTTTTCCTTGTTAGTCAGTTTTTAGCCCCCGCAGGAAAAAGAGGGGTGTTATCAGTTTGATGTGTGTAGATACTTATGTATTTGTCTGTGGCATCACAGCGCCTAAATTGATGAACTGATTTTGATTTCGTTTTTTTTTTTGGTTGAAAGGTGATTTTATCGAGTGTTCTTAGCTATGTTTGATGAAAATCGATTCAGCATTTCAAAAATTATGGGCATTTTACTGTTTGAATCAGGGTGTTTTCACAATGTACATAATAGCTTGTCATAATTACGTGTTCGTATCGATCGAAGCGTATCTACTATTAGATAAATTATGTAGCATGAAATAAAAATGTGTCGGGATTTTTGGACTTTGACCTAATCCGAATTATTAGAAACAACAAGTGGATCTGTGTCTAGCAATGTTGTTTTCCAATGTATCGAAGAGCTCGATAAGAATTATGCGATAGTGCAGCCGACACGCGGGCGCGGCATTGACATAGTTGCCGTGTCACCACGTCATCGCGCCATGGCGTCAACGGCCCGCGGAACGCGACTCAGGCGCACGCGATCTTGCCAATATTTATCAAAACATCTAGCTAGAGAATTTTATTGGATAAAAAGTAAAATCTGCCCTTAGCCCAACCGTAGGTAAAAATGTCATCATTATCGTTTCAGCCGAAAGACGTCTTCTGCTGGGCACAGGCCTCCTCCAAGCATCGTCACTTTGACCGGTCCCGAATGTTTCGCATCCAGCGGACTCCTGCAGCCTTCGTCAAATCATCGGTTCTCCTTGCTGGACGCCTTTTAACGCCGCGGCTTCCGGTTTGCGGTAACTTCTCCAGAACCTTTCAGACCCATATCGGCTATGCGTTGTATGAGCAATGTACCCAGTGTCACTTAAGTTTGGTTCTACTGCGATGTCATCTGTTCTTTTAGCATTCGATTAGCTAAACTCAAATGGAAATCAGCTTTTATATAGTTTAGAGGGACAGCAAGTGCGTTATCTCAGAGACAGAAGTTGAATGAGTCTGTCTACATCGGCGACCAAACCGAAACACGCTGCTCAGCGGTAGAGCATGAAGAGTCTGTATGGCAGTAGAACAAGCTCAGACGAGCTTCTTAACAAAGCTTTCCTTCCACCGCCTACTGTGATAACTAAGGAAAATCTAAACCATCTGATAGCTATTTAATTATTTCAGTATCGGACACCGAACTCCGTGAATGGGTAGGGAAAAGCTCCTTGTTAGCTTAATTAAATTCCAGTGTAACGTGAACGCCAATAAGTTACGTAGGTTCCTTTTAAAATTCTTAACAAATACGACTAACTATTTATTATGTACTTTATTTCTTGCCGTCAGCTTGCTGACATAAAATGCGGGAAGCTTTTTTGTGAGATTACGTGAACGATTTAAAAATAAGTTCATTCAATAAGTTCAGATTTGTGATTTTCTGCCACAAAGGCAACTTTGTCTGTCTTTTCGAAGCTCGTTATTTTTCATGTGCTTTTTCGTCGATTTCGGCTCAATATCATTTGAAAGATCATCGTTCGATTCAATAGTTCGGTGGAAGTGAAAACTAAGCATTTGTATGCATGTCGGGGTGGGCCCGTACATTGCGGAACCATCGATTGTGCCCGCATCATCGATGAACAATGTCTGATCCCGGGCGCGCCCGCGCAGCCTTCTTGTCACTTCACCTGATGCATATTAATGTCATGTTTTACATTGTTGTATCATGTCATGCCATTCATTCCTGTAACCATATATGTACTTTTACTAATATACATAAACGAGTGTGTCATACTCGGTCATATTATATAGGAATTTCTGATATATTTTTCTATGGCTAGAAATTGGGTGAGGTCACACACGAACGTTATAAACTTAATAAATACTATCTGACCCTCAGGGCTTCCGTCAACTGGCTACCTACCTATCTACCCTGCCTACCCTTGTCTAACCTGCCTTCCCTGACTACCCTGCCTACCCTGCTTACCCTGCTTACCCTGCCTACGCTACCTACCAACTAAGTTTTATCTATCATCAATAGTTTTCACAGCGCACGCCAAAGACTGAATTTTATCGGCAACATTTTGCTACTTTGGGTTACATTATTGCAATTTTCCTAAGTATCTCTAATTTTTTTTAAACATATTATAGCCTATGACACTCAGGAATAATGTAGCTTTCTACTGGTGAAAGAATTTTCAAAATCGGTTCAGTAGATCCAGATTCCAGAGATTACCCCCTACAACGTCACAAACTCGCAAACTTTACCTCGTTATAATATTAGTATAGATTATAAAGCGTTCAACGTTATGATAACCGTTAATTACTACAAATTTATGCGGTCTTCGTTTTACGATAATGCCGGTTTAGAAAATAGGACAATGTTATACGTGGATGTATAAAATATTTATGTAGCTAGGTATGTATATGTTAGCCCGCATGTTTAGACAAATTAGATTAATGTAACCATTACCCTAAATCGAAACACAACAACGGAAAACTACACCAAATTCGAAAGTTTTTGATAAACTTGAAATCCATGAGAACATTAGTCATTGTCTTGCATCACTTTAGTTACTTGTAAACGTTTTGCGTAATAAAGGAGGATAATTCACAGTCATTATACTTAAAAGGATGTAGGTACATAGTAAAATTCGCAGGATTTCCTTTATTTAGGTTTGTAATTTGGCCACAACCAAATTGTCCACAATGCAGAAAAACAAATTATTGTAAAAACAAAAAACCCGACTGCTAAAAATTAATTAACTGAAAAGAGAAAAACAAGTACTACTTAATATATGTATATGCTGCCAGGCGGTGACAAACGAAGTTTTGGTCTGTATTTCTATAATTTTTGTTTGTCCCCCGCCTGCAGTACTTCATAATATTTTATGTATAAATTATATTTAGTCTTGTTATTCTCTTTTCAGTTAGTTAATTTTTAGCAGTTGAGATTTTTGTTTTTATTTCAGACTTTTTAGTTTTAGTAATTAACGAGTTCTTCAAATAAGTTGTGGTTGTTTTGCTATCAAAGTTACGCTTATCTTGAATTTTGCCTAAATAGGAAAATAATAGTGTTACAATATATATATATAAATATATATTAGCATTCATTTGATACCCATAAAAAAATTGTATCACCCCCTTTTATAATTATAGCATAAGTCGCTCCTACAATTGAGACGAATCTAACGACACCTCATACGAGTATGTCATAATCCGTCAAGGCGTTTGGGCTGTAGAGCATGCTATAGAAATGGACATGATATACATACAGGATACATACACTCGAATAACATTACTCTACCGCAGTCGGGTAAAAAGAGTGTTAGCCTAATGCTTCTCGACAACCATATAGTTCAGTAGTGTCTAACCCCCCGGCGTCGGAATTGAGAATTTTAACTTTTTGTATTCATTATGATGCATTTTTTTTGGTATTTATTAGTTATATTATCTGAGGTATTAGTAACTTGTGAAATTCTAATTTGATGATAAAATTTGACAAGTTCTAATGTTGAAATAGAGTATTTTCAGATTACCCATGTTGGGTGTGATATAATAGAAAGATGAAATACTTTCTATGTTTTGCGGCATAACCTATTTAGGAATACGGTGACGAATACGTCGCAATTAGAGAAACATGTTTATCAGAAAATCTGGACATACGCTACTTGTGAAGGGTACCAACAAATTTTGTTTCACGTAATTTTTTATTAAACAAATAATAATAAAAGAACAAGATCTTTATTACGATTACCATTTTTGATTTTACGAGCAATAACGTTAAAGTCGATTGTGAAAGCAATTTTGTTTTGTAATCTTGTCTCCCTGCCAAAGTGTACCACGTATTTATATAAACCTCGAAAAGAACCCCTTTATTAATAGTCTAGATTTTCCCAATACCGGGCAAGAGTCTCCCTCCCTTCTGCCCTTCCACTTGTCTCTATCTAGGGCTGTTTGAGACCAGTATTTCTCTAAGGCCCAGTTTTTTGACCCGCAGTTTCAAATTTCGGTAAAACACCATTTTTCTTCAGTTGTTAGCCTGAAAAATTGACAAATAAGTTGGCGAGTTAATTATTTGACCATTTGTTAGACTAACAATTGACGAATAAACGCGTTTTACTGAAATTTTAAACCATTAGTTAGCATATTTAACCATTGGTTGAGTTAACTACGGATCAAAAAACTGAGCCTATGAGGTCTGATCATCTGATCATAGGCCTGTCTAACAGTCGCATGTGAGGGAAGGGAACCAATTATGCCTTGAGTATTGCGCATGATCGTTTGATATGCGGCAGATATTCAATTCAAGTTTAGCATTATTTTTTGTGATTGATCGGATGGTAGTATTCCTACGTATGAATGAATCTCAAATATTTTAGGTACAAGGATCGGGATCAATTCATGATTCTTTATACGTACGGTAGAGTTCGACCGCCCATCAAACTTTATTCGATCTTCGTACTCTGCAGTTTCCTGCATGAATTTGCTTTACTTCACACTAGCTGACCCCCGCGGCTTCGCTCTCGTCAACTGCCTACCTACCTACCCTACTTACCCTGCCATACCTACCTACCCACCTACCTATCAATTTGTTAAACTATTTATTTGAATAAGAATTAATACTGCAATACGAATGCAACCAAATTTTGTTTCTACCGGCGATCTAATTAAATTTTAGAACACAAAAGCTGCTATTGTGACTTAACTATGATATAGAGATAATATATTCTCTCGAGTACTTTAATCATGTAGTGCATAATTTTTATGTAGGTATCTTCAATAGTTTTCTCAGCGCACGCCAATTAATGAATTTATTAGGCAATTTTTTTGCGACTTTGGGTTACATTATTGCAATTTTCATAACGATCTCTAATTTGTTTGAAATTAAAGTATAGCCTATGTTACTTGGGAATAATGTAGCTTTCCATAGATGAAAGAAGTTTTTTAAATTGGTCCAGTTTTTTCGGAGCCTATTCGGTACTAACAAACAAAAAGAACTTGCCGCTGAATAATATTGGTATAGATATATAAAGGCATCGAATCAAAAATTATCAGTTAATTACTGAAATAAATGTTTATTTTTCAACAGGAATTTACCATCATGTAAAAATCTTACCGCGAGAGCTATTAAAATAGCTTTCACTGTTTTCTGCTGAAAAACTGGAGGGTTTTTCCTGTGGAAGCCTCTGATCGTCCACTTTCCCAGCAACAATAATATTAAAGTCTGCGATTGTTATCACAGGAAATGGGAGGATTCTAGTCAGACTAATAACATTCGTTCAGTTTCCGGAGAAGTAAATTAAATTCTGGGTCCATTAACTGAGGTTGATTTTCAGTCAGTTGAGGTGTCAGACGTTTATTTAACATAGTCTGCCGGGAAAATGATGGATGGGGTTGTCTCAATGAAGGAAATGTAAAATAGTTATTGGTTTTGGTCTACTTTGACGGCTATAAGAATATTTTGCCAGACATTTTAAATTCTTATCTTTCTTGTCGTACAGATTGTCTCAGTTTCCGACTAGTATTTAGCAACCTTGTAATATAAGTTGCTCCAAATTTTAATCAGGTTTGCGAAGGTGTCATAAGATGGATAGCTAACTACATACCTATTAGATGAGGATGATGCACGTTAAGGTAGGAAATTATATTAAGTGAGGTGAGTAAGCATGGCCCTTGCCTGGGGCAAGCATTTCCAGTTTGTTCACTGCTTTAACTGCACATCGATTTCTTAAGTGCTGCTGCAGACATGTTATGATTTAGACTCTGGCTCTTTAACTTAGGAATATCCTCCATTGGTTGACTGGTAGAGAATGCCTTAAGTCTGCCTCTGTACTTGTATGTTGCATTGAATCAAGTTTCAATAACTAACATTAACATTAGAAACGGGTTATTTACCATGTTTACTGTTTGTTGCGAGTTTCCGATGTTTCGGTGTATCACAGTTAAGTATTTTAAACCCACAGGTTAACTGTGGA
Source organism: Orthosia gothica (assembly GCA_949775005.1). Classification (NCBI taxonomy): domain Eukaryota; kingdom Metazoa; phylum Arthropoda; class Insecta; order Lepidoptera; family Noctuidae; genus Orthosia; species Orthosia gothica. The sequence continues at coordinate 2,250,013 of OX459049.1, forward strand.
CTTAGTGCGAGTTTTGTTTGCTGGATTGCGTTTACGTTAATTTGTATTGAAACTGGATAAGCGCCGTCTGGTGACAGTAACAGGAAACCTCTTTTTATTGTATAGAAATTCACATAGGAGAAACGATCTCTTATGTCAATTTCTTTATGTAAACGCAATCGAGCACTTGGAATAAGCCCACTAGTAGAGAATGCCTGGTTTCTTTAAGTCCGCCTATGTACCAATAGTTTGCATAAAGTTTAAATAAATAAATAGAATAAACATATTGTTCAATGTTCTTCTTCGCAGTTTTATTTTAAAGTATGAAACAGAATAATGGGAATGCGCCAGCAGGATTGTCGTTATAATTTAATAGGCATTCCAGCTTCCTGTAGCTTAGTTTTCACTGTGGAAGGTCTATTCTTCCCTGTTTTCCTAGCTTTTAGTAGCTTTGCTTCTTCATTAGAGAAGGTCTATTCTTGCCTGTTTTCCTGGCTTTCAGTAGCTTGCTTCTTCATTATAAAAGGTTAATGCTGCCCTGTTTTCCTAACTTTCAATAGCTTGCTTCATCATTAAAGAACGTTTATTCTGCCCAGTTTTCCTAGGTTTCAATAGCTTGCTTCTTTATTATAGAAAGAAATATTCTTCCCTGTTTTCCTAGCTTTCAATAGCTTGCTTCTTCATTAAATAAGGTTTATTCTTCCGTGTTTTTTAGATTTCAATAGCTTGTATATTCATTGTGGTAAGTCTATTCTTCCTATTTCTCTCGGCAATAAGCAATTAGAGATTTTTATTTTTTTATGGTTTAGCTTCCACTCAATAGCCTAGCCGTGGGTCCGGAGACCCTAATCAAACAACGAGTTCAAAGATTTCAGGCTTTCAGAATTATAGAAGTTGCGGGCCTAATTTTTTATTTATAATTTTGATGAATGAAATGAAAGTCAAAAAAGGTAAATAAATAAGTATTTTTTATAGTTCACCAATATTTTTTAAATGAAACTATGTTAATACAAAACAGTTGCAACCACGATGCTTGTAGTTATAAATTATGGATTTATTTTATTTTGTGTTTTAATTAAAACTAATAGTGATGAGTTAGTTTCTGCCTCTCAGTAGGTTTTTTGTAGAAAGTAAAGTGGCAAGTTTTGAAAAATATTTTGTACATTATAATTATTGTTAGATAATAGAGACGTTTATTTATAGATATATACCTATTATCTATGAACGACATTATAAAGTTAGAAGTATATTAAAAAAAAAACAATGCTTTCTTACCATGATCCAAGTCAAATACTTCATAATGTCCAAGTTCGTAACTTTTTCACTAAATTTTCACAGAATTTATTTAACCATAACTCAAAAGGTCACTTATTTTCATATTTCAGAGACTTCCAACGTTAAATTATTTTCCCGCCATTACGTAAAGTTAACACGCGATTCGCGAGTTGGTGAAATGAGCGCGCGACTGTCGTCAACGAATGACACCAATAGACTGGCGGGCGTGTGCTAAAGAATACCTACAGACTAACACGTCCAGTTTTCGAGTTGACTGACTGGTAAGGTGAAATTGTGATGACGTTGATCTGTGGTCGACAGAAGCAGAACTGTTTTGCTCTGACTCATTTCATGAGAACTGATCCTTTTTCGGATAATCCACCCTTTCGTGCGCAAATAGGAGCGTCAGTTTTAGGTATTCATAAAATGCTTATTATAAATTAAGCGCTTTACTTTTAAATTAATTTTGACGAAGACTGATAGCTGAATTTTCAGAACTTAATTTTAATCCAGTTATTTTGAATGCATGCAGTTGCTTTACAGTAACAAACTTCACAAGGTACAATCAAAACCAAAACTGTTTGGCAATTTTGAATAAAGAAATTTCGAATTAATGGTATCTAATACTCATAAAAATTCATTGGACTTCCGTTTTCACTGTGAATTAGCGAAATCGTCCAAAAATACGAATATATTTATCATCGGCATGGCATTATGAATGGAACACAATATACATAACCGGAGTGCGGTCAAGGCGAGCATGTTTGTTGCACTACATATGTACCTACGTTAAGTACTTGTAACATAAGCTACGTATTGTAAATACATAGGTAGACATATGAACTTGTCATTAACTGTGAATTAAGTTACCTTGTAGGTTGATGTAATGTAAGGACAGGCAGTCGATCCACGTAAAACACTGATATAGTTCTCGCCAAACTTCTTGGCCGCCCTGAAGTTTGCTACAATGGCTGCGCAGTAGTAAATCGCATACAAAAACAGCACCGTTTCGTGCCTCGCGCATCGGAATGCCAACTTCAGGGCGGCCTAGAAGAGCACTATACAGCTGGATCGTTCAGACTGAAAGTCGCACCCATCGTAGTTGGAAAAAGCTGAGGGTGTATCTGTGTGTGTAGGTGCATTTACACAAGTAGACTCCCTGGACTGCTAGGTTCCTAGTTCCTAGTATTATTTATTCTGTGACACTGGTTAGGTTTTCTGCAAATATCTTAGTGGGTATGTTTCTGACAACTTTTCACCTTCGAATACTCACCGGAATTTTAACAGCCAGTAGTTGGGTTATGGAGGTCACAGTAACCATTAATCAGTAGGTAGCCTGTCACAGCTAAATGAACCGAATTCTTAAATAGTTAGGTAGGTATGTATTTATGTGAACACGCCACAATTGAGGCGATAAGGGCCTTCTTTGAGGAGTCTTGAGAGGCGCCATGGCGTCCTCACCTTTCACCTGACGCAAGACCTCACCCACGGACCGGATACGGCTGTTTCGGGAGGTTCCTGTTCAGGATAAGGCAGGAGGAAAAGCCCGGGTGTCACCATTGTGTGGATCGCCCGGAGGACACGGAGGAGGTCTGACCCGCTTAAGCGGAGCAACGCGTGTCCTTGTGGAAGTAATCGGCAGTGGCGACCTCTCGCGTCCGGCCCTGGTTCAGGCCATGATACGGAGAAGCTGTCACCTCCTTCTGCAGTAATGCTCGCGAAGGAGGAGGCGGAACGCGTGAGGGAGGCGCAACGTAGACTCCCTCACGCCCCTAGCCACCACAGGAGACGTCCCGGGCGTCGGGAGTCGGAAGACGATTCCCGGCCACCGAAGGCGCGGGCTTGCGGACGGCGAGTTACTGATAGCTCGCCGTCCGATAAGGACCAGGCCCGAGTCGATGGTACGTCGGTTGTGATCCACGCGCGCCTAAAAGAGATGTCAGCAAAATTGACGAGGTCCGCTGCCTGTCGCGGATAAATTTGAAAAAGTGTTACCGGGGCCCTGGCTCAAGCAACTATAGGAACACGGGTGGGTTTTAGTCAGTAAAAGTCTGGCACGCCCTCCCGCTTCACCCAGAACGGGCTGTCACTGGATGATATCGAACCCAGTTTTTTTTTTTAAATGTATTTATGTGGCTCTGAATAGAACGGCCGAAACCAATAAAACTATTTAAACATATATTTAAAAGAGAGCCTGTTCTAAACTTTTATAGGAATCTAAACTAACTTAAGCAGACATTTAGTTATGGTAACAGCCAGCAATGTAGGATAAATTGCCAGCCTCAGTAGTCTCATCTTGCCCTGGTAGCTTTACTGTCTGCACGTCTAGGTATATAATCTCGAATGACTATTCTGTCACCGCAAGTCTCTTTCTCGCTCCTTCCGTTAATTTGAATGGTAGGTAATTTACCCCATGTTTTATGAATCACCTGTGGCATTTGAGGAAAACTGAAATTATTACATATCTTTGTTTTAGAATCCAAGTTCAAAATTACATAGGTACCTACCTACACCAAACGGCTAATTTGGGCAGGTGGGTATCGCATCGCATATTAATAGTTAATATGAGTATATTATTATCTACTTACATATTTGATGCTAGACACGTTCCACTCTTCATGTTAAAAGAATTCGACATACCCACGTCGAGCAAAATACTTACAATGCCTGCATACAATATACTCACTGTAGATATAAAAGCATTTCTTCACACTCGTTGCCTGGCAGGTAACAGGAAACTAACTGATAACAGAATGATTCAGAGTCGATTTTGTTCGGCTGCCAAATGATACTTAAACATTCACTTTTGGGCGGATACGAGGTATTATACGATTCGGGGCGACGGGTTAATGAAAAAATCGTTATCAGCTGGGTTCATTCCAAAAACTTAAGACAAAGAGGCAGATCTTATAGCTATTAATCATGTCTTTATCTCGATTGCTTTCAGATGGTGCCCTCAATCCATTTATAAGCAGTTGCGAAGATGTCAAGTTTTTATTTTGACCACTAAGGCCCAGTTTTTAGGGCCGATTTCACCAATGTTCAACTAGTTCGCGTTCTGATTGGTTTTGACCGCTAAGAAACTACCAATCAGAACGCTGTATTTGCATAAACTGAGTTTAGTTGAACGAATCGCGATCAGTTTCATTCGTGAAATCTGCCCTTAGATCCGTAGTTAACTTAACCAATGGTTAAATATGCTAACCAATGGTTGAAAATTTCGGTAAAACACAATTTGTATGCAGTTGTTAGCCACACTAAAAGTCAAATAAGTTGGAGAGTTAATTGTTTGACCATTTGAGTAAAAGTTGACAAATAAACGCGTTTTACTGCAATTTTAAAACAATGGTTAAGTTAACTACGGATCAAAAAACTGGGCCTAAGTTAGCTTAAATGAACTCTCTCGTTTTAATTAAAATCTCTAATTGCAAAAGCCTTGTTGTTGGTAGCATCACGCACGAGTGTTTAACGCGGTATTATTGCGCAACTTTTGTTAATAGCCTTATTAGGACCGTGTCCAGCAGAATCCTGATAAAACATGTATCGAAAACACAACAGGAAAACTTCGAATCACAAACTTCCTAACACAGTTCAAGATATCGGTGTAACTTTAGACAGCTAGGTCAACCGCGTAGCGCCCAACCAGAATCCAAGTCCTAACAACAGATGTGCTGAGAGGAGGAAGTTTTAATCCATTCGATTTAAGTCACTACACCATTGGGAAGTTAGTGAACCCTGTGGGGAGCAGCGTCACTGCATGACTGCAGCGTAACTCGATGGTTTTAGCACTAGCTTTCAACTGGTGAAGTGGAATTCCGTGTAGTATTGTGCAATTAGTTAAAAAGTAATTACGGTATACAGTTTTGAGATTAGCGCCGATATCGATTTTTATCCGGTTGCAAGGAAAGGGTTATGTTTTTCGCGCGTATCTTGTATGTAGATATGTATGTTTGTATGTATGTACCTAATATTCTTTATTACCTCGTATCTTTCAAACCACAAGACGGATTTTTATAATTAAGACATTAAAATCGGCAATGAATGCAATTGCATTTTCTTTTTCTTCCCAACCCAAAAAAAAATATTCACTAAAAAGTTATAAATAAAAAAAGATAATTTAAAATAAAAATCCCGACTGCTTAAGAAGCGAACTGAAAAGCTGTAAACAAGAAAAAATCATACTGTGCAGTCGGAGGATACATATTCGCGAACTGCCTGATCCTCCGACTGCACAGCATGATTTTTTCTTGTTTACAGCTTTTTAGTTCTCTTCTTAAGCAGTCGGGTTTTTTTTAAATGCTTGTTTGTGTGTAACTAAAAAAGATTTACGTTAGTCTTGTTGCATTTATTTAGTTTAAGTTTAGCTGTAAGTGTATGTCTGTGGTTTACCGACATGTGATAAATGGATGTATAGCAGCTGTCTATTATCTGAGCTTCGCACTTCCACATAAGAGTTCTGTCTAGAATGCTTTCAAAGTAGGTAGGTGTAAGTAGCCGGTCTCTTACAGGCGATTAACTCTTGTAAATTGTATGCGCCTTTGCAGAAGAAAGAAACCTGCTTAAGATGTTAGATATCTACCTATATCTATCAACGATTTTATTCTACCATTGGAAGTTTGGGAAATTAGTGGGAAGAATTTAAACTCTAGCAAAATTACCCCATGCAATGAAAAAAGCAAGAATTTCAGTTTTACGATGAGTTCGCAAAAACAAAACATGGTAGTATTTTGTCTGCAAAGACGACAAACGATCTCATTATAATGGTATCAATGTCTCTGATCTTAGGTACTCACGACTCCAGTCTCTAAACCACGTCTAGAAAAAGAGCAAATGAGATACATTTGTGTCTGCATAAAATGCTGACATTTATGACATTTTATGAGTTACTCTGCGTTCGATTTTGGTCATCAATTGTTCGTACATATGTCTTTCCAATCTACCAATATTATAAACAGGTAAAATTGATTGTTTGCTCAAGGTAATCACTGAAATTATCTACCGATCCGATTTTGTGTTTTTGTTCATAAAGGAAGCTACAAACTGTCGCTGAGTGTTCTCGCCAAACTTTTTGGCTGCCCTGAAGTTAGCTACAATGGCTGCGCAGTAGTAAATCTCATACAAAAACAGCACCGTTTCGTGCCTTGCGCGTCGGAAAGCCAACTTCAGGGCGGCCCAGAAGTTTGGCGAGCACTATACTAACGCTACTTTTTATTCCGGCATAATGCACGATGCCTGCGATGCCTGCGAAAGCCGCGGGGAAGGTGGAAGTGCTATATTTGTCTTTAATTAATTATTTATAAAACAAATCGGTTACAGAATCGCAGATGTTTGAACTTCAGTGCGCAAGCGTTTCATCTGTAGACGATAAAACACCGTGGCTTCGGCTGAAAATACTTTAATAAACATGAGTTCTAATGATGAATTCATTTTAAGACAAGTATAATCTCATTTGATTCGTAAGAAAACAGATTAACTATGATTCTATCAGCTTGTAGATCGTCATTAACCGCTTTAAATTAAAAATATTTTAGTAGGTATCTAAGCATTATCCTAAACCATTAAACAAGCAATTATTGTATATATCTATCTAATACCTTTAAACAGCATTTTTTGTATAGATATAATCTGAATCTCGGAAACGGCTCCAAAGATTTTCATGAAATTTAGTATGCAGGGGGTTTCGGGGGCGATAAACCGATCTAGCCAGGTTTCATTTTTAGAAAATGTCGTTTTCTCGATTTTCATCCAAGTAGTAGGTACTCGGTCGCCTAGGTACTGATTATTATGAACAACTTTAGATTTCCGGTGAAAAATATCAATGTTTAGGGAACATATCGATACCTCTGGGATCAAAGGGCGTATAGCACAATATTGATTTGGGTAGGGCTGAATTCTGTTCTAGGATTAGTGTTTTTGTACGTCTGTACTCCGTCCAGCCTATAATTTACATTTGATATAAGCACGCCTATGAAGTTCCATAGTTATTATGGAGGGTAGAAAGGTAGTAAAGGAGAAAGTATTCGTGAAAATGTACTAAATAAGGTTGGAGCTACAGTAGACCCCGGGTAGATTTTGCAATCACGCCAATGTCTGTAAAGAACAATGGCGAGATTTTAGCTGACTTAAATTTGAGCGTCTGAAAGTGAGTTATATACGAAAGACGTTCTATTAATTGTCTACATTTTTTTAATATATTATTGGGCTGGTTCAAAACGGATAAAAAAAAATCATAATAAATAAAAAGTTATTTGATTTTTTTGTTAATTTCTTTAGCTTAGTGTTGCCATTATATATTTTATCTGCTAAGTGACAATTAGTAACTATATTAATTAATAATATAATTAATGTATTTATTGCAGTAAATGAGTTAACAATATAGTTTATGTCTAAGTATAGATGTTCCTCGCAGGTAGGTAAGAATATTTTAGTGCAGTAGAAATAAATGAATTACTTTTAATTAATGATTGGCAAAAAGACTAGTATCCAAGTTTAAAAAATATAGCTTGGTTGTTGACGAGGACGACGACCTTTTGATAAACGTCAAAGTCGCTTAGTTTAAATAAATATACTCTTTCCAAAGAGTATATTATACATTTCATGCTGAAATTACTAGGTAAGGGAAATGCTAATGCGATATTCCCCTTTTACTTCCACGAAATTGAATAATATTACCTATTAAACACATTATTAAAAGTTACCCAGACATAACCTACAAAAGTTTATGACTGAATATCTATTATTCTCGACATTTTCGAACAAAAATTCTTGCACAAACTAATTCAGAACATCACCCTGAGTTAAACCAGATATTTTTCATTTAAAGACGTAGGAATTTAATCTCAGCTAAAAAAATGTATGGGCACCTGCCATTGTTCTTTAAATAAACAAATATTTTTTACGTGTTGTTTTTTTTTATTTTTTGTTGTAGTCAACAAAAAAAAAAAAAAAAATTCTTAAAGTAAATATTTCATAAAAAAATATTATACATACTGTTGGCTGGAAATAAGACGAAGACTGAGACGAATCATTTTGTTTATTTTCCAATTTACACCCACTTGGACAACTTATCACCACGCAAATTTGCCCCATTATTGTTCAAATGTTTTAAAAGTTAACAAACTGCTACATTCATACCACACCCTTTGCCGACGCTAGCGCCATTTTAGAACTATTATTTATTACCTACTAGCTGACCCGACAAACTTAGTTTTGACATAAAAACACAAAACATTCATCTACCCTACCTACCCTACTCTACCCTACCGACCCTACTATCCTATGTCCGTCTCCTGGTTCTAAGCTCCTTCCCACCAATTTTCAGCCAAATCGATTTAGCCGTTCTTGAGTTATAAATTAATAGTGTAACTAACACGACTTTCTTTTATATATAGACTAGCTGACCCAGCAAACTTTGTTTTGCCATAAAAAGACCAAACATTTATCTACCCTACCTACCCGACCCTACACTACCCTACCCTACCCGACCCTACACTACCCTACCCTACCCTACCCTACCCTACCCGACCCTACACTACCCTACCCTACCCTACCCTACCCTACACTACCCTACCCTACCCTACCCTAACCTACCCGACCCTACACTACCCTACGCTACCCTACACTACCCTACCCTACACTACCCTACCCTACTCGACCCTACACTACCCTACCCTACACTACCCTACCCTACACTACACTACCCTACACTACCCTACCCTACCCTACCCTACCCTATGTCCTTCTCCTGGTTCTAAGCTACCTCCCTGCCAATTTTCAGCTAAATCGATTCAGCCGTTCTTGAGTTATAAGTGAAGTAACTAACACGACTTTCTTTTATATATATAATAGATATATCAGGCCCCTCAGAAAGTATTGCGAAAAAAAGTTTTTATATATGGGAGACTGGCCAGTTATAATGTTTTTCGAAAATATGATTATTTATAAGTAAAAATAAGTAAGTTCCAATTTCAAAATTTCCCTCCACATTTTTTGCGAGTTAATTCAAAGTATTGTGTCTCACTGAAATATGGATCTGCGCCGGGAACATTTTAGAGCTATGATTTTATACGATTTCAAGTGTCGCCTGAAACCGGATGAATCGTACGATAGACTTCAAATGGCATTCATGGATGAAGGCCCTTCCAAGGCAACCGTGTATCGTTGGTATAACGAATTCAAGCGCGGTCGACCAACTTTGGGGGATGACGAAAGAAGCGGTCGCCCTTTGACGGCTGTTACCGAAGAAAACGTGCTAGCAGTGAAAAATTTAATCCAAGACAATAGGCGAATTACATATCAGGAGATTCAACACATATTGAAGATTGGATCGGGAAGCGTTCACGAGATTCTACACAGCCATCTTCGCGTGAGGAGGATAGTATCACGCTGGGTGCCGCACAACCTCACCGATGCTCAGAAGCAGGCCCGGGTGGAATGGTGCCGTGATATGCTTAACAAATTTGAAGCAGGCTCGTCTCGGCGTGTTTACGACATCGTTACAGGTGATGAGTCCTGGATTTATCAATACGACCCAGAAACCAAGCGCCAGTCGACTGTTTGGGTGTTTCAAAATGAGCCAACGCCTACCAAAGTGAAGCGATCTAGAAGCGGGGGTAAGATTTTGATCGCTAGCTTTTTTAATTTGACTGGCCACTTGGTATCAATTCCCTTACGGGATCAAAGAAGCATTAATGCCGAATGGTATACTACCAAATGTTTGCCAGAAGTTTTCTCTGTTATAAGCAACAAGCGACCAAACACAGGGCTCCGCGGGCTACTGCTCCACCACGACAATGCACCTGCGCACACCGCACTCAAAACGAGGGACTTCCTGGACAGCACGCCAGTCAAACTCTTGGGTCACCCTCCTTACAGCCCTGATCTAGCACCGTGTGACTTCTTTTTATTCCCAAAAATAAAAAATCAGCTCAAAGGGATACAATTTTCGTCGCCGGAAGATGCGCTGGCTGCGTTCGAGCAGGCTGTAAACGAGGTGTCTGCGGCGGACTGGAAAAAGTGTTTTGAAAACTGGTTTAGGCGCATGAATCTTTGTATAGAGGCTGGTGGAAAGTACTTTGAAAAGATTTAATAAAAATATATGTACGTATAGAACAATTTTTTTTAGTTTCGCAAAACTTTCTGAGTGTCCCACGTAGTTGGACACTTTTTCAACTTTCACCCCCTAAGAGATCGTTCTCCTTCTCCATAATAGTTTATTAATAGGCAACCATAGACAATAACATGCAATCCTTCATGGACGCTTACAATAGTGAAGTGACGTGCTCTTTAACAACGATATTACAATGATTTAAAATTCGTTAATGAATCGAAATATGTATAAATAAAGCAGTAAAATTAAATAAGTTAATTTTATTATCATAAAACATTATAATCTAATTATCAATAAGATAAATGTAAGGGTAAATATTGAATCAAATCAAATCAAATATTTTTATTGTGGGCATAGGTTGCACAGACAGATAAAGAAGAAATATAGAAAAACAATAGAATATACATTTAGATAGATAAAAGTTAATACAGAATATAAAAGTTCGTTTTAATACCTAACACATAGTCATTCGCCTGGGTAAATAAAAAAATACAAAATATTGAGCAAAAATAAAATACTTGTGTTAAATCGATTAAAATTTCTTCGTAAATAAAGTCGATTGTTGTTTAAATCGAATCGATGACACATTTGGACATCACTAAATGATAAGTTTTTGAGCTGTCAAATGTTACAGGCTGGAACAAATATATGTGGTCACAGATAATATAATACTAGCATACAGATGCCTCATCCCATACAAAGAAACCGTGCCGACGTAACTAGCGTTTTTCATCTGATTATACCGATTATTTTTTGTAAATCGATCGAAGTAGGTTCCGTTCCACGGCGATAGTTTGATCACGATAGATCATCTATATCGGTGGAACGGAACCGAACGCGATCGATGTACAAAAAAATATCAGTATAATCAGTACAGTACGTCGGCACGGTTTCTTATGGGATGAGACACCGCTGATGTGGTGTATCATCGTCAGAAAGAGAAACAAATTTTTAAATGAATAAATTCATATAATATAACAGATAGATAGGTATAACATAATTACATAATAAATGTAATAATAACTTAATATTTTCCTACTTAGTATAAAAACTTAGCATCATCACTGCACCTGGGGCGTTATTGCGATCACCTTAACTATCATTGCACTTTCTGAAACAAAGATTTTACAATAGTTATTGAGTATGTCGATGAGTTTTGAGGGAAGGACAGATCCAACGACTAATCGACTGTTAACGGCCTTGGTACAAAGGTTAAAGGACGGACTGAAGAGTGACGAGGTCGTAAGTTCGGTTGCCTGTCGATGCAATTGAGAAGTGAACCGGTTGCTAGCAACCTTAACCTCTTCATCTTTCTACTTACTTTACTTAGCTTAAGTAGTGGGGCTCTACAGGTGTTATCGTTTATGTGAAACATCTCTTTATCCAGCACTATTTAACAATGAGCTGAAAAAGCCATTAATTTAAATATATTTTTTATATATTTAAATTAATGGCGAGACTTGAGGGTTCTCGTAGACTGTATTGCTAGAAGAGTAAATATGTAAGCAGGAAAAAAAACTAAAATTATAAACACTCACCATAGTAATTTCCGGAAATATGGTACTTAAGTTGAAGTTAGCACGAGAGGTGACAGGAAAACTGGCCAATGATCTGTCCACGTTGTGTCCCATTCCCTGCACGTTGGCAGGCATCAGATGGCTGTTAAAGAAGTCAGACTGGTATTGTGAAGGCATTTGATTCCCGACGTAGTTCGGAAAAGGCAACTCTTCTGTCATCAAGTTAGGGTGCTTCTTATTCAACGCCTTGTTCTGCCAAAACAAATGAGGATCGTTCCATTCTTCAACCTCGTTATTGATCTTCGCTTTCTTACTTTGATACTTTTTACTTGATTCCTTTTTAGAACATTCTAGTTTATGTTTTGTCGCTGACTCTCTTCTTGAGCTTTTGTAAGTAGGTGGAACCTTCTCAGATTGAAACGCTGTTGAGTTGTTTCTCATTTTTAACTCTTCATATTTATGGTTTCCGTAATTGCATTCAGCTGACTGATTGTAATCAATAAAGTCGCCAGTAAATGGCCCACTGGTATAATTGCTTGACATTAAGTTACTACTGCCAGGCATAAAGTTGGAGTAAAAAGAATTTGACATTGTATTAGTGGTGGTGTTGTATAAAGTGGTTCCCGAAAACTGTTGTGTGGCGTAGCTGTTATCAGAGTAATCCAAAATTGGTGGGAAATGTGACACTTGTGCTACAGCACTATCCTGCGGAGCGCCGAAATCTGTATACTTCTGCGGCGGCATCATAAACTTCGCATTGTTGCTGTCTTGAATTTTCTGCGTGCCGTTTGCACCTCGTAATAATGCTTCAGTTGAATAATTGTTGTTCTTTTGAGTTTTAGAAGACTTTTCCGTTTTACTATTAGATTTCGTTTTAGTTGGAGGAAACTGACTATGTGTCATAGTTTCATACGAGTTTACTAATTTAGGGTCATTGAAAACATAACAGGGTTGTGACATATGATTATCTAAATGTGGCATAGCTTTGCGGTTACTTTCGTTGGTAAAATGGTTAACATTTTGTTTTCCAGGTACTGTCTTCGATGCGTCAATATTTGGAACTTGATATCGAGAAGGCATATTATCAGTTGAGCGATTCATAAGCTGTGTGACTGAGAGGAAATTACCGCAATTTTGTATGTCAGGATGTGGCACACCACGATTCGATACGTCTAGTTTCCTATTCTTATCATGTGGGCCCAGTGCTAGATCACCAACTAAGGTTGGTAAGTTGATAGGCGGTGGATCTATGCTTATTTCTGTGGTTCCTAAAGGTCTAGTAGAAGGCCACACTTGAAACTCATCTTGTGCTGGTTGAGTTGGAAAATTATGCATCGATATAGGAAAATAGTTACTTTCGTTGTGCTCTTGTTTTTTTACCGAATGATCAGCTTGATTGTATGTCGCTTTGTGACTTTCTTTTATCTGCGGGTGAATTGGATTACAGTTATTTTGAACAGATCTTGTCTCAGATGTCATCCAGTTGATGTGCATTTTGCTCGGAGATTTTTTGGTATACTTCTCGGGAATATTTTGAGCGACGATATTATTGCTAGCTTTTAACCCACTTTCCACGCTTACTTCAGCCGTTTTCAGTTCGTAATGTTTGTGAGTATTTGCTTTCAAATTGACGTTAGTATACACTGGATCAAATGTCGTATAATTTTGGTTCTTGGTTGTTAAAGTTTTGGCCATGTTATTATTGTTATAGAACGGTACGTCTTCAGTCCATAAATTAGGTTGTGAATAAAAACTAGTAATTGTTTCAGCAAACGAAGAGGTCGGTTTGGTAGAGTTATCTTTCTTATTAGTATTTGCAACTAACGGGACGTGAAAATCTGGGTTGAATGGATTATAAGATGTCGTGTATGGCGCCGCAGCAGAAGTAGTCGTTAATATGGTGTCTTTGTTGAAAGTGTTTGTAGTTGTTGTGCAATTAACAAAATCCAACCCCTTGTGTGACCAGCCCAAATCAATGTCGTACGTTAATCTTGACGAGCCAATTTTCATAAGATTGTCATCCACGCTTGAATAATCTGGCTTATTTTTCGAAGTGTATTTTTCCATTGCACAGGGGTATAGGCCAAGTCCATTAAATTCATGGCTAGATGTAATACTGCTGGTACTATAAATAGCACTCTTGGCAAATGGATCACTTTTGTAAAAGAAATTGTTACTGCTAGCATAACCAGTGGACTGACTAGGCACGGATTTACTAATATTGCAATCGAAATCTAAATTAAACGTGGTGTCTCCTAATGAACAACTGGTTGTTATTATTGAAGGCACCGATAAGTTCAAGAATGGATTTTCACTGGAAACGTTTGGCAATGTCACAGTGTTAGAATTTTTAGTTACTGGTGTTGTAATACTGGATTCTTTAGCAACGATACTGACGGCACATTTCTGTGGCTCGTTTTGTTTATTTGTAGGATTGCATGTTTCGGGCAGTTTGCTTGCTATTGGTTTTAGTTTAATATCGTTATTGTTTGGTTTTTCAAAGTATGGTATAGGCGGAGGAACTAGTTCGGGTCTCTTTTGATTATCTTTCGGGATTAATGGGGCAGTGCTCTGATTATGCTCTTCGGCGGGGCTATCTGCCCTATTTCCACTGACTAGTGGAAAAGACATTAGAAATGCGGCCGTAGGTGAAGTAGCTAGAAACTCTTCTGCCAGCTCAAGCCGTGCATTACCTCCATCAACGACGTTATCGCATAATGTTGTGTCTAGAGGTAAAATAGTGGGCAATTTGTTTTCTTTACTTTCTGCTATTGTTTCTTTGACATTCAATATGTTATTAGGTTTAGGGACTTCAGTAGTTGTTTTGATGTTTGCTGTATTTGTTGTGGTAGTAGTTGAAGTAACCACAGGAGCTGGCATTTCTTTGACTATAGATTCCGTACTTTTAGGTTTATCAATAACAATAGGAACCGCAATGTCTTTCTTTTTGTTACTACTAGTTTTATCAGAAACATCAGCAATATCTGGTTTTTTCATTGTTTTGTTCTCATCTTTATGCGCGTCGTCTGTTTTAACCGATTGATCTTTAGTTGTGATTTTATCGCTTTCAGTCTTCTTAACATCACTTATTACTTCTTTATCATTTTTCTTATTTACGCTAGTTGGACATTCAGTGTTTTTACTTTCCTTAGAAATCTCAACCACCACCGCTTTGTCTTTTATCTCCGTACTTTTTGCAGTTTCTTTTACATCACTAACAATTGCTTTAAGTTTTTTAGCAGACTTTTTACTAATATCATTTTTTAACTTAACATTGTTCTTTTTACTCTTAGTAGCTGATAGTGGACGGGAGTAGGCAGATATCGGTAGAATATTAACCATAGTAGTTTTAGTGATATCTCCATTATTTCTATTGACTATAGGAACAGGGGATTTATTTAGCGGGTGTATATTTTGGTCTATTAAAACTATAGCAGGCGGTGCAGACGGAAACAATAGTGGTCTCTGTGGGAAAATATATGGTGCTGCCGGTAGTACCACTATTGTATTTTCTGAACCTGAAACAAATTTTAAGTCGGGTTTTAAAATGAGAGCATCGTTTTATTTACCCAATTTTTTATTCAAACTAGTAGGGGTAGAACGCCTGAAGCCCGATACCGTGCTGACTTGCAAATTTTTTGCCAAACTATTCCAAATTCAAATTGAAATTATTTCCATAGAAATACTGCCTGAGGTAAATTAAGATTATTTTTAAATGATAATATGTTGTACCGCAAGCTGAACTCTATGTATGAGGGTTCAAATTATTTACAAGTTAGGCAGTTTTCATTTTTATTTTTAGCTCTGGATATGTTTCATAATTTGGATTCAAACTGCTAAAGAATTTGTTCCGTTTTTAAACAAAAAAACGTTGACCCAGACTAGGTATTTCTGCCTGTATCGTGGGTGCGTTTACAAACATTTAAACTCACATACACAAGACACCCAAATCCGGAACAACTATCTGTAGACCATACAAATATTTGTTCCGTGCGGGAATCGAACCAGCGACACGCAGCGTAGCAGCGGAACGCTCAATCACTACGCCAACCGTGTCCTCAACTAAATTTGAACTTACAAATGCTCTACTGTTTTATGAATTATCATCTTACCTTTTTTATTTAAGAAGTTTGATCTTGGAAGGAGTAAGGGTAATTTCTTCTGAGTTGCAGTTTGTACAGGCTTATCTTGTTGATTTTTGTTTTTCTTCAACATCAATAGTTTTGCGTATTTACCATCTGAAATAAATATAACTATTAATGAATATGAATATTAATGAATGAATAAAGTGCGAAATAAGTATATTAGAGGAAGTTTGAAAGTGGCGCAAGTGACAGAAAAGTTGAAAGGAAACCGTTTGTCCTTTTGTGGTCATGTGGTGGGGAGGGATGAAACACATGTTACTAAAAGAGTTATGAATATGGATGTGGATGGATAGAGAGGGAGCGGATGGCCAAAGAAAAGATGGATGGACTGTGTGAGGGGCGATATGAAAGATAGGGAGTCAGTGATAGCCTTACGGTGGACAGGACGGTATGGAAAAAGAAAACGTGTTGCGCCGACCCCAAGTAACATGGGACAAGGGCAGAAAGAAGAAGAAGAATACTATTATAACTGTATAAAAAGTTAAATCAAAAAATCATAAAACCCGACTGCTTCAATAGCGATCTAAAAAGTCGTAAACAAGGAAAAAATCTGCTGTGCAGTCGGAGGATACATACGCGCGAGCTGGCTGACCAAAACCAGATGTCCTCCTCGTGCACAGCATGATTTTTTCCTTGTTTACGACTTTTTAGATCGCTTTTGAAGCAGTTGGGTTTTTTATTTTTTTTTATTTAACTCTTTTTAGTTATTTTTTTAAAATTTGATTTAGATACATTTAAACATATAAGTGTTATATATTTTTGAAATCACCTCTTAAAACACTTTATTGTGATACCTCACACAATGGGTTTGGAAGAAAAAAAAAATTGGGACCAATATGGCGCCCAAAATCCGCCATTTTTCTATTGTCCAATTTTAATGTAGCCTATGACACTCGCAGGGTTAAGACGAATCGATTGACGTATGAATCATTAAAATCGGCCAAAGCGTTTGGTCTCTCGACCGCCATATAGGAACAAACATACATACATAGACTGATAAACACATTACCCTCCTTCGGCAGTCGGGTAAAAATAGCTAAGAATCTAATAAGATGTTGTGGATAAAACTCTGCCTAACCTTTCAGTGCTACATATGTTATGTTAGAAAATTATTTCATAAATTCTGATAATGACTATGATATTAGTTTTATATAAATTATATTAGTATTTCTTGTATTTTGATGCTGCTTCTATAAAATGGTAATGCAATTGGTATGTTTAGAAAGAGATTGAACTCTGAATAGAAAGCTAGGAAACTCCAACCAAATCTAGTTTGATTTGGTTGGAGTTTTCTAGCTGTAAAAAATAATGATTGATGTGTGTAAAATGATATTATTTTAAACCAATTTACAAAATAAACATCATTTATTAATCTTACTTGCTGATCGCGTTTTCGTCTCTGTCTCACCCAAAGGTCGATGAGTAAAAAGAATAATGTTAAGGTAGAAAATGTCTGAGTCATTAAGCCTGAACCAAAACAAAATGTCTGAGGCAGGCTTAATGCCTCGTATAAATAAACCAATATTATAACGAGGAAAGTTTTTTTTAGTTTGTTTGTTTTTACCAAATAAGCTCCGAAACTACTGGACCGATTTAAAAAATTCTTTCAGCAATAGAAAGCTACATTATTCTTGAGTGACCTAGGCTATTTTTAATCCCAAAAACGGATCCTATGGGGTGGTCCACAGGAGCGAAGCCACGGGGAACAGCTAGTACTAAATAAAATAATACTATTTAGTACATTTTAGTATTATAATAATACTATTCTAGGTACTTTTACTACTAAAGGTTCCATTTTCTTCTCTCACCTTTGCGCTTCTTCGTCAAGTTCATGTAAACTTGAGTGCATACGTCTTTGCCTTTTCCCTTCTTGTTCTTCTCAGTGTCTAGCTCCACTTGTAAGGCCAATATTTCTGTTTCTGTAATTGACAGATGAAGGAGATGATGACATAACTTTCAATTGTAGTAATTGAAGTTTATCTACATAAATTAAATTTTATCCTAGAAAATAAGTATCTTAAAACATCAGTATAAAGGATCAGAGAGTGCACTTAAACATCGCCTACATACTTGAATAATCTACATTGAGATTGTTCATAGGGACTGAAATTTTGGATTTTGGCGAAGCTAAAGCTGTATTTTAATGAAATACCAAGTCATTAAAGTTGCTATCTTTTTCTGTGAAATACAATTAATTATTATTTATTCATTCTAAAGGTAGAGCCAAAAGGTAGGTGTTGCATAAAGAAATAAAAACGAAAATGGTTTTTAGTAGTAGGTAAGCAATGCTAGCACAGTTCCTTAAAATTTAAGTAAGTGAGTGAAATCATACTGCTGCTTATCAGTGTTCTTGTTACAATAATGATAAATACTTTCTAAAAATTCAATACCAAAATCTAAATCACTAGGAACCTATAAACTACTACAATGTAAGATAACATTGGTTATGTTCATCAAAAGCTTCTGGATTCATATTTTACTCAGATATACGTAAAAATATTTTTATCAACTTACTCAATCGTGTTTTCTCTTGAACAAGATTATTTAAGTAAAATATGGCCTTATGGATGATTTCAATTTTCGGATACTGTACATCTTCATTATCTTCTGCAGGGCAGTTACTCTTCTGTATGGATTTGACTATTTCACAAAGCTTACTTATAGCATCGTTGAATTTATTTCGTCTAGCCCTTTCCCATTCACGACAACGGCTGAAAATTGATAATTTATTGATATTCAATCAAATTATTTTGTAAAAGTAAACAGTGTTTTTAATTCTGGATGGTCAGAAATACAAGTTTACCTTGGAGTACGCTTGCTGTTTACTGCTTCCATAGTTTAGAAACACGAATGAAAAAAAATCAAATTATTCCTTAGCTAATAACATTTCATAAAAACTAAATAAAAATTCAATTCAATGCATGCATCAGCATAGCACTTGACATTCATGACGTATTTCTATTTGACAATTTTTATTTACATTGTTCATGTTGTGACAATTGACACTGACAGCAGCGACGAATGAGGTGTGTCAGTAGTGAAGCGACTAGAAGTCGACTAATTTAATTACAGTACCGTTTAAACCGTTTTCTACAAATATCAAATATTTTTTACTAGGGAGCACGCACGGACTTCTGCATTTTACAAATAGGCTCAAAGATCGTACCATTTTCATAGGAAATAAAAAATAAATGGTTTTCCTGTGATCATTGATGGTCTTAAAATATGAATGTAACTGATGAATAGAAACAAACTGAGACGGCAGTCGATATTGAGTGATACAAACTGTAACTAATGATGTGTGTCAAGTTTTTCTGTGGCACGTCTCTAATGGTTTCAATTTTATCAATTGGGGTTTTTTTGTTATGATTCATTCATTGTATTTCCAATTAGTCACAGAAATAGTGTTAGCGCGGACGTCGAAATAACAATTGAAGGATCTTGTTTTGCGGATTAAAAAGCGTCATTTACGATAACCAAGATGTCTTTGTACCCATCCTTAGAGGACATGAAAGTGGATACGATGGCGAGGGCTCAGATGGCTCACCAGCAGGCAGCGCCCATGTATAGCCTTCCACCTGCTGCTCCCATGCCAGCCAGCGCCCCTTCACCACATATGTATCCTGCGCTGGGTGATTACATGGGCCTTGAATTGTCAAGTGATGTTATTGCGTTAAATATGCCAGAATATCAACTACAAACCGTAAGTTTTGTCTAGCTAGTATTATATATATTTAATAGAAATAGCGAAAACCGCCCATAACGACGTAATAAAGAGTCTTCTTCTTTGCATTTGTCTATCATCAAGGGTCTTGATGAGCCTTGATTTCCCTAAAGGAAAAATAAGGAAGATTTTTTCAGATTTCTTCAATGTATCATTTTCTTGTGCAATAGTTGAGAAAGTAACACATGTCTTATAAATGGCCACCAAACTGTTATGATTATGTAAAAGTACTGATAATTCTTAAATACCAACAGGTTCAGCCACATGGAACCGTTAGTAATATGATAGCACCTTTGTCGTCTCAATCAACAACTTTGGCAAAAGCTACAGTTACTGGAGCCATAAGACCGCTTATACTGTGCAAAGACAAAGATGGGAAGTGTGGTGTGAGGCTGCATTCAGTCAACAATGGAGTGTTTGTTTGCTACGTGGCTGCTAACAGCCCTGCTGCTCTTGCTGGTCTGAGATTCGGAGACCAAATTCTGGAGATTAACAATGTAGCTCTGGCTGGAATGACAATGGACCAATGCCATGGATTGCTGAAGAAGTCTCCTGCTAATGGCATTTCTATGGCTGTTCGTGATAGGTATGAATGCTATAAATAGTAGAACAATTCAAAGATTCTTATTAGTCTATTTTAAATCCTTTCTACTCTTTGTTAATGTATTGCATTATATTTCATCAAATATTAAAAAAAACCCATCAGTAGTTATTATAATTACTAAGGTACTTGTTACTTTCCATTTGTAGGTACTTAAACAAATAAAATGATTATTTTCTTTTTGCTTTCAGACCATTTGAGAGGACAATAACCCTCCATAAGGATTCTCTTGGCCATGTTGGATTTCAGTTCAAAGATGGCAAGATTGTTGGCTTGGTGAAGGACTCTTCTGCAGCGCGTAATGGTTTATTGACTGATCATCAGATACTAGAAATAAACACTATTAACGTTGTGGGCATGAAAGATAAGGAAATATCTAGGGTTATTGAAGCCAGCCCATCTGTTGTAAACATCACAATAATTCCATCCTACATATATCAGCATATGATAAGCAAGTGAGTAATTACTTTATTGTGTACCAATATTTCATGCTTTTGCAATAAAGCCATTCATTACACATTTATTTCTGAATACCTTAAGCTAATATATAGGATAGGTTTTTATAAAACCTTTTATTGAACAGAGGCGGTTCTAGTTTTCTCTGTAATGAAGCCTGGTTGTTATAACATAATTATCACGGGAAATAGCTTATCTATATGTCGGCTACATGCGCATTTGCTGATAACTCTCAAAGTGATTCTGTTTGCTCTATTAATTTGTTTATGCTATCTCTTGCAGAATGTCGTCGACATTATTCAAGGAACTGGATCGCACTCCTGCTGTCTGAACAAAGATGTATAAGTTGTTATAAGCAAAGTCCCAACACTGCCGTGCATATAGTGAAACATTGAAAATTTATACATACATTTATATATTGTTACAAAAAGTCTGATATATTGCACATTACATGGACTTTGCTCAAAATGTTAACTTTGAATCTAAAATATTTAAAGCTTTGTGTCACAAATCTAGTTGTATAACTTAAAGTACACATAAATTGGCACAGTTTTGAATCTATGTAGTTGCAATTAAATATTTTGATATCATTTCGTAAATGTAGGTGTTCCTACAATGATTAGATTTATTTTATGTTAAGAGTACTATCGTTATATTTTTAGTGCTTGTAATAGTCAGTAAGGGCTGTGAAGAGATGCCAATGCGGTTTGATTGAAGTGTAACTATCAGAAAGGTGTGCCGTGTGTGTGTCTGCTAACACGGTGCTTGTCTATGGAAATGTGACTGGTCTGGTGGAGATGCTAAGCTGAAAGAGATTGTTTGTAATATTTTTACTATATTTACATAAATAACAAATTTTTTAGGTCAATTATAAATACTGTTTGTTTTAGATTCCCTCCTTAAATGTGATGATATATATTTATAATAATAGCTTCAATAGGTTTAACTGGCTACATTCCTGTTTTGCCAACTACACTCATTTCCATAGTCCTAGTAAAGTATATATTTATTATTAGTTCTTAAGTTACTCAGTGTTAGAAAGTTAAGAATTTAATTCAAGAGATTTTGTTTTTTGTTATTATTTAAGATATAATGCGGCCATAGAATTTATTTAAGTGCGCGTAGGTTAATTTTGTTTCTGTACGTACCTACCCATTTTAACGAATGCCAACAAAAGGTTCGAAATGACGTAATATTTGGAAGTAAACGCATACTTATACTTGATTACTATATGACGTCGAATTTTTATTGTATTTTAATATTTTTTATATTCAATAAAATTATTTCGAAAACAATTTGTACCTATTTTTAAATGAAAGCCCTGGTTGAAATAGAATGATATTTGTCTTATACTTTTTTTTTGTCATCGCACTGTTTGTGCATTTAGCCTAGTAGTGTCACATTTAGAAGTTCTAGTTGCTAGTTATTATTCCATTAGCATAAAAAAATTGTTTTGCATTAGAAAGCTGATTTATGTAACACAGTCCAATGTTTTTTGGAATATTTGGCAGCAAATATATCGAGTCGGAATTCTAGCCAAGCTTTGCTGTGGTAGTCAATACTACAATAAAATTCTCAGCTCCACTTTACCAAGATAGCACCCGTTTCAATGATCCCGAATTTACTTCCAATGCATTATCACTTGAGACACAAAACTACACCGTAAATACAAAAAGTAATAAGTAGTATTAAGAAACCTTAATACTTTTTCTTTTAGTGGAAATATAAAATGCATCGAGAACGAAAAAACCCTAAAGTCGGCCGTTCACGGCCCATGGTCGGTCGCGTTTTCCCCTAATGTCGGTCAGGTATAGGGTGTTTTAAATTAAGACAATGAAAAATATTATTAATATGATTTATTTTGGCAGCAGTCTAATATCACATAAGTAAACACTTGTATTTGTTTAAGACCTTCAACTGTCCATTTCCAGACACAATAGAAATTACCATTGTTCTAATCCGATTCGCTCTGATGGACAGATGACCGGCTGTAAAGAAATTTTTTGATTTGCACTTAAACAATGTTACTATAATTATAATGAAGTAAAAAAATTATAATAACTAAGTATGTGATAAGAAACTTATCTTCTTTATGATATTAATAAATTATAATAACACATATTCAATTTTGAGAAAATAAGTTTGATAAATTAATTAAATATGACTACCCACAAAATCAATGAAAAAATACAAATGTAACCAGCCTGTATAGTGACGCTGTAATTCGAGGCTGGCCGACATTATGATCTTTAATATTTCTAATGTCGGCCCCTGTTTTGTGTACCTTATTTCTCGAGATTCAACTAATATCACCCCGGCCGGAATTTGACGATTAAACGTAAAATAGATTTATTTGCCTATAAACTTTGCAAATTCTCTTATTAAGCCAATGGAATTGGTAGAATCGGAATTTATAAAACAGACTGCATTTACTTTAAGTCGGCCATGGCCGAGAATCCGGTTTTAAGTCGAAATTGGTATTCTAATGGCGGCCCCCTATTTTTCCCTTAAAACAATACGCAAAAAGTTGAGAAAACTATCTCAAAATATAGTAAAACAAACTTTTTAGTGATAACAAAGCTTAAAAACAAAAAAATAAAGGTCTTATCGTTGTAATATCAATCCCCGAAGTGCGGGTATTCACAGCTAGTAAGCTACTTTAGCTGCTAATTTGACGCTGCAACGGCGCAATCGCTATTGACGCTCAGTGTGCGAAGAGTGAGTGACGTAATCAAATAGAAACGGTTTGTACTTATAGAGTATGAACTAAGGTAATTCGAGTGGCAAAATTGCCACTTAATTATATTTTGAATGAATGCAAGCTGAAAATGTGCAGACGGCCGAACATTGGGGGGTGGCCGACTTTTGGCGTATTTACCCTAATATTTGCTAGCTAAAAGATCTACGCCAGGAAGCGGCAAAAACGGGGCTCAAAATAAACATCCGGAAGACCCAGGAAATGAGAACTGGTGTGAAGAACCACTCACCGTTGCTGATTGGCACAGAGGCAGTGGAACGCGTCCACAAATTTACATAACTCGGGAGTGTCGTGTCAGAGACTGGGGGAAGTGAAGAGGACATCGTTTCACGGATCGCCAAAGCCCGAGCAACCTTCGCGCAGCTGAGACCTGTTTGGCAATCGCGGAAACTGACCCGAAGGATTAAACTCAAAATCTTCGGGTCCAATGTCAAATCCGTGCTGCTCTACGGGTGCGAAACGTGGAAGGTCACAAAGGACATCTCACGCCAAATACAAGTCTTCGTCAACCGCTGTCTTCGTCGTATTCTCGGAGTTTACTGGCCCGAAACCATCTCCAATAAGAGCTGTTTGAGAAATGCCGCGAGAGCCCGATCGACCGCCAGATCAAGCGTCGCAAGTGGAGATGGATTGGCCACACGCTCCGAAGGGGTCCCGATCACATACCCAAACAAGCTTTGGACTGGAATCCCCAGGGGAAACGAAAGCGTGGCCGTCCCCGTCAAACCTGGCGTCGCACAGTGTTGGCAGAAGCGACGAGCATCAAAATGACATGGAGCGAGGTGAAGCGTGAAGCTCAAGACCGATCGCGATGGAGGACATCTGTGGACGCCCTCTGCCCCATCTAGGGGTTAAAGGACATTAAGTCAAGTCACTTTAACAAGATAGCACCCGTTTCAATGATCCCGAATTTACTTCCAATGCATTATCACTTGAGACACAAAACTACACCAAAATGACATCACAATATTCACTAGGAATCAATTTGCGAATAATTAAAACAGCCGCTGAATCTTACTCGAAAAATTGCCGCCAAAATATCGAAAAATCTCCCTGCATATTACATATAGTTAGTGTAATAAAAATGTTTTCTTCCAACTATGTAGTAATGTTATCATTAATCACTACAAAACTGATCACAAAGGACGTATTTTTTGCTTAGAACCAAAACAGTGCAGAAATGTTACATGAAATCTCATTGTTGCACTGTTTTTCATTAATGCACTGTTTTGTATTTTTTAGCTATACTAATATTCAAAGCCGAAGAGTAGGTAGAGTAAGTAGAGCAGGTAGAGTAAGTAGAAAAGGTAGAGTACCTAGGTATAGCAGGTAGAGCGGGTAGAGTAGGTAGAAAAGGTAGATCAGTTAGAGCGCTAAAGCAGGTAAAGCAGGTAGAGTAAGAAGAGCAGGTACAGCAGGTAGAACAGGTAGAGCAGGTAGGTAGCCAGTTGACGGGAGCGAAGCCGCGGGGGTCTGCTAGTTTAGATATAAATTTACCACAGAGGTTTAATGTCTCCCATTAAGTTTAATATAACATGTATGCAGTAGATCAAAAAGATACTGGCTGAAAATAAAAATCCGCTGTATAAAACCAATGAGGTGAAAGTAGAGTATTTAAGAGGTAAAGTAATTAATGCACTCGTGTTAATTTAGTACCCTCGCGTGCGCTCGGGCACCAACATAACACTCATGCATCAATAACTCACTTTGCGCTCGATGCAACAATCTACTATTAGTTTTTTCTCAAGTTAAGCCTACACCTAGGCTTTTGGATTTTCTCTATGCGTGACTCCCGCCAATAATCCGGAAATGGAAATCGCCCCGTCTTAAAGAGGCCAGCATTATTACGGTTTTGCTTTTCGAAACCTTAATTCCTGGATGTTAGTTATACCCTTAGATACCCTTGTAAGCCAATTAGCTGCGGTTTCAACATAAGTTAATCCGAGCCCAGAAATGAGGAAAAGCGTGAACGGTAACTATTCCTTTCTATTAATAACATTTCAGTACCTAGTGGGTAATCTCTGTTTCTATTATTTTTCGGTAGTAGGTTGGATAAATCCATCCATATTACCTAATAATATATATTACCATAGTATAAATGCGAAAGTAACTGTCTGTTTGGTCCACGACTATACTGCTAGGACATAGGATAGGTAGGTAGGATCTTCTCATCCAGGTAATAAGTTTCCTTGGGATAATAAAACACTTTAGTTAAGTACATTACACACACATACATTTAAGGTTCCCCTAGTCGGCGGCACGAACTATTTTGTACGCGAGGTTAAAATGCAAACCTACTATCTCATCCGACAACACCTGCGAAAGAGATAGGTGCTATGATGAGCAGTAAGGAGCTAGTTCGCGTACGAAATAGCACTTTTCCAAATTTGTATCGAAATGGATGATGAAATAGGTCGAAAACGTGCGCGCGAAATTTTATAAACAGACCTTTGGGAGTCTAGATATAATGAAAAAAACGACTAAAAGTATATTGTCAAAATAAAATTATTGGCATTTTTGATTTACTAATCTATCCCTGTATATATGGAGGCCGTTTTGCAATTTTCCTTCTTCTTATGGTATTTATTTCCGCCCAATGTTGAAATATGGAACTTTTTGCGCTCATAACTTTCTAATAAATATTTTTTTTAATTTTTTGTTTCCTTACAGGGCTATAATGATGAGACAAATTGATATTTTTATTTTGAACGTACATCGTCAAACAGTGGAGTAATCGCTAGACTACGTTTGTATGGAAGAATTTTCAACTAGTGTAACCTTAAGGGCGAAGCCACCGAAGCTAGTAGACAATAAATAAATAGATGCTGTTTATATTATTTTACTTACAAAAGTATATAAATAACATTCTATTATCTCCAATTGCTAACTGAAGTGGCAGTGGGCAGGGCACATTGCTCGCAGAACGGATGGTCGATGGGGCCGGAAAATTCTGGAGTGGCGACCGCAAACCGAACGACTCAACGTTGGAAGGCCTCCCTATAAGTGGACCGATGGCTTGATTAAGGCTGCGGGAATCCGGTGGATGCGAGACGCACCGGACCGGCCAGTGACGATGGGGCAGGCCTATATCCAGCAGTGGACGTCTTTCGGTTGAAATGATGATGATCTTGAACCTATTTTACAACCTTTTATTTAACTTGCAATGTATGTATGATAGTGGGTACAGCAACCTTATTGCGTAATGAATTCGGCAAGGTAAAGATTATGAATATAATTATGTAAGAAAATATTAAAGAATATGTGGCAAAGGGCAAAGAATATGGAAAATCGACCAATCACATGCGAGATGAAAACGCGATATTTTGGGGGTAGGTGGAACAGGGTGTAAAGTCCCACAAACCTCCATAGAAAAGGGAGGATCCTCCGACCAGACGGGTGTTGTGTCTGATCCGGGCAACTGCCCAATGGTTGTTGTCGGACTGTTGTATGTGTTCTAATCGGGAAACTTTGCTTGCGCGATGCAGGATTTGTGTGACGTCATGTCATTAGTTCGTAGGTGGCGGCGTTGGTGCCGCTACAATATAACTTCCGTCATGGGATTGGTCGATTTTTCATACACTTTGCCCTTTGCCTTGCCGATTTCATTACGCAATAAGGTTGCCGGGTCAAATCTTGCAAATGAATTTTAAAGCAGTCATGCTCAACCGATTAAGGCGCCGATTCCCTTGAGTAGCTGATTTTAAAATGAGAATCACGTCTAAACGGCTAGTCGTAATTTATTGTAAAAAATATATGTTATATTAGACCATTTTCTTAATAATTTCATCTGAGCAAATTTTGAGTTTTATTCGTATAACATAGTGTAATTAATTTGTAAAGTTATGTCTAAAACGGACAAAAACACGACAATCACAACAAAACCGCTGGGCGTATTTTAATAAAATCGACACCATATCATAGACAATTTAATTATCTACATTTTGATCTGAAGCTTTTTTTTTTAAAGTCTTAGAATAATAAGGAAAGTACAAAAAATTACTAAATTTCGGGTCGCGCGGGTGTGAAACGAGGGCGCGTTTTGTTCCCTCAAGGTCGTTGGCGTTAGTCGTCGTCTTAAGATAAAATTTTGCATATCTACACGTTTGGTTTGGATGACAATTCACGGTAAGATAAAAAGATTAAATAAAAATAAAATTGGAAAAATATATGATAGCGCTGGTAAATGAAACTAGCAGCAGAGACGAAATCAAAACGTCAAAAAGGCAGATGACATAACGGAAACACGAATTATGTATTGTTATTGTAAAGATTTGTTTTTATTTGAGTAATATTTTAAAGTCAAAAATGGAAGGTAGATTCACCGACTGTTAGTTTATTTCAATAAAATAATTGGTAACTATATTCGTTCAAAATATTTGTAAAAAGTATTATTAATTACTAAACAAATAATGTACACAATTACTGCATTTTTACAAACCTAAATCTATAATTAATTGATAAACGAATGTCACCGGATGTTGTTGCTGTGTGACGTCTTGTCATTTGTTTAAACGTATAAATAGGCTGGTTCTAGTCGAAAGAACTCAGTATTGAATTGTATTGAACTGTGCACATATCATTATAAAATTAAGTTGTGAGACTTACTGTTGGTGTGAGTAATAAAAAGTGTATACAAGATGTCTGATCGTTATCATTTGAGAATCCTGAGTACGCCCGCTCTTACATCAGAAGAAAGGGATCAACCCGAGCCTCAACTGGACCCATCAACACAGTCGCCTTGCCTAGCCTACCGACCACTCGACCAGGACATTCGGATGAGCTGAATTTACTTCGTTGCCAGATCAAGTTGCAGAAAAGGATGTTTTTCAAAAACAAAACACCAATACCCACAAGCTAAGTAAAATTTATTTACCTAATTATGATCTTGACCAGCATAAAATAACAATTGAGTGAACAAGTTACCTGTCTATCCACCGTGCGAGGTAGTTCAGTCTATTGCTAGGATGAAGGGATTTTCATGCTTGCTAAGACGCGCCAAGCAATTGGTAGACACTAATGCTCATTCTTTTGCACTCGTAGCACTCTAACACGCAATATTAAGTAGCTAAACTAGATATTATATTGTGTATTGGAATTGTGTGTGTATTGAATAGACTTCAAATCAAGCTAAATCTTTTTTTGAATATGGTACCAAGTCATAAAGTTTACTTTCAAGTATTTTTCCTAATGCTCCAGTGGCATAAAATCATAGTTTTACCAAGCTGAACCCCTCGGGTCAAGCATCAAGAACACAAAACAAACATGATTTGCGCTAAACTTTGACTTTGGATATCAAAATACTTCATTAGATGCCACTAAATATGATAACACATACAAACAAAACTTTCGGTTATGCCCATTATTTTCATATCCCTTAATAGAGGAGCTCGTGGCTAAATAATAACTTAAGTTAAGCAACGCTTGACGATGTCGGTCCGTGGATGTGTGACCATTTCAACATACCGAGTTTCCTTCGTGCCTCGGAAAGCACGTTAAGCCGTTGGTCCCGGCTGTCATTAGAAGATCTTTGACAGTCTTTACGGGTAGTCCGAAGCTTGAGATCTGACACCAGTCTTGCCAAAGGGTACTGTGTTACCCAGTTACTGAGTTGTAGAGGTCAGATAGGCAGATTGATTGGTTTAGGTTACTACACCGGTGCACAGGTTAATTTCCATCAAAGCTGTGTATGGTTAAGATAACCGTGTGAACATTATACTCTCGTAATATTTTTCATGTTTCAGATACCATATTGTGTCGCAGCCTGAAGCTTCTGCTGAAGGCTAGCGATTCAGATGCTGAGCGCGAAGGTTGACGTGTCAACATCTGAGAGGTTAAGAAGAACAGCATGCAAGCAGTTCGCTGGTCTTAGCCGAACGGTACGAACGTGCGCAAGTTTGGAATGGAATACTCGGTGAGTCGCTTCCATTTTATTTTGATAGTGAAGTCGAATATTCTCTAGTGATGAGATGCTATTTCGAGTTTTAAGTGTTCATGTTGGAACACTGAATTGGTTGGTAGTGGTTATACCTAGCACTATCACTAGGTAATTAAGACACACCTGGTAAAAAGCAAGTAGCTAATAAGTTACCTATTGGGTTGTTAGTACTTTCCTAGTTTCAACATTTGGTTCAGTACGAACTTTAGGATGAGATATCCCATAAGAAGGAGATGAAATATCCAAAATGACTGAATAACTAGTCGTTTTCAGTGGCAAAGCGAGTTAGTAATGTCGTTGGGCTATCGTAATTGTATCGAGTTAGTAACGGTACTGGTCATTTGCGTGTATTCAGGACGGATCTTGTTGCGTAACGATGTACAACCACCGTCTTCAGATCTGAATTCACTTGCTTACTTTCAAAGTAATATTATGATAACAGTAGATCACGCGATTGTTTTTCTTACATGAAAACTGAGTTAGTGACCGACAGTAAAGGGTTACTGTTGATAATCTGATATTTATGATATTGATCAGAGTTAATTCGTGAAGCTCCTTAATAGTATCAGGGTTAGTTGTTTCCCTTTTATAAGCCATCAGTATGTTCCAAAATCTTTAAGTAGAAAACACGAATCATGTTGGAAGGATACCCGATCGCCAAGTTCTTTGAGAATTAGACGTCATAGTTGATGACTGTGGTAGTGAAACCGAATCTGATTAACATGTCTACTCATAAGACCAATTCTGGACCGCACCTCATGCGTACCATGTGGCGATGGGTTTTTTAAAGTGGGTTTATGAGTTGAGTATGCATTGCCTTTACTTTGTTTAGTTTAACTTGTTGATCGTCGGACCTTTTTCTAATGAATAGTGTTGTGTGGGAAACTTTAGCACGAAAACTGAAGAGGCCCGGTATTAAATCCGCGATAGGTGATTATGACAGGATAGTGATCGTTATACACCGAAAGCTTTAAATAGATACGCTTAAACCTACAAGTATGGACACGGTAGGTTAAGGAAGATGCCAGCGGGTCATGTACCAGTCGATGTTGATGTTAAAAGGATTTTAATGATGATGAGCAAGCTCAAAATGTCGAGTAATTGAGTCTATCAGCCGTATTATGTTTGACCGTACCAGTGGATTCTGGCGGAGGTCGGGGTCTTGAGAGACCGTTGTGTGAGAGCAATATAATTGCTGTTCGGCTACAGAGCCGTGGCGTTAGAGGTTTTACTCGAGGGTTTCTGTAAGCTTGGCAGTTTTCGCTGCAGAAGAAGTTTTAAAGTTTGATTTGAGCGACTGGTGGTACATGGCCCAGGGTAATGATTTAGTTAAAGATCAAAGTTCTAAAATTTTCCTATTGTCACGAACCCAATGATCTAGTTTGGTCAGGAGTAGCCGAGCGTTGTGCGTTGGCCTGTGTGGCAACTGTTGGCCTTTATGGCAACTGTTGGCCTGTGTGGCAACTAAACGCCAGTGTGCCAACTGGAGGCCTTTATGGCAACTGTAGGCCAGTGTGGCAACTGGAGGTCTTTGTAGCAACTGTGGTCCTGTAAGTTGGTTTAAAATAAACACGTTTGTGTAAGGAACCTTACAGAGGATTCCTGTAGAGTTATGAGGTTAAGATAAAGTAAACTCGCATAGTCACGCGAGAGGTGAGGTCACCATGTTAATGTTGATGACGTTCGAATCGACAAGCCTTCGTTACGAAAATTGAAATAATTTTGGTTTTCTAATTTTTATTACTATGCGTAGATTGTGTTAGTAAGATATACAAAGCTGAAGTACCAATTGAGATTGTAGATGATGAATAGACGTAACATAGGACAGACTAAATCTCTGTGTGAACAGGTTCTGAGTTCAGAGAGTTGAGTTGACTCGACATCGTAGGGATGTGCGAGTAGAGCAATTGAGAAGAGAGCTATGTGATGGCTAAAGGTCGTGAATAAGATACCTGGTGTCTTTTTCTTTTGTTTCATTTAATGTGACATTAGTGACTATCAGTGGTACTTGGACTTTGTAATCACGAAGATTGGAAGCTTTTGCGTTCCGAATTTCACCCTATTGATGATCATTGAATAAGTATAACTTTTCAATTAATCTTTTGGTACCTCATGTAGAATTATTACAAATGGGGAATCCGCTACAATGGCACAGATTACAGCCATTTTTATTTTCTTTTTCTTCGTACATCATGCTATTATTCGCGGTACATCTAGAGCTAACAGTCAAACTGAATGGGTTTGGGTTAATAAAATAGGTGAATTGTAATTGGCATTAAAATATACGAAATCTAAGACTACTGAATGGCCCTTTTGATTAACTAGGTAAAATAGCCCCTCCCCTGCAATTGAAAATATCATATCCGTTTAGACCCTAAGCATAGAATGGCCGAAACGGAAGCAAAAAAAATAAATAATAAAAAAGGTTTTGGTTTTAGAAAAAGACTTTGGTCACTCAATGAACTTTGAACGACTAGACCGTGATAGCAAGAATAAATAATAATGAAAAAAAAAGGGTTAAAACTTTTTATAACATTATTCAGAATTGAAAAGCTTAACTTATGGATAAAATAATGAATGTTTTGTTTGGTTAAATAAAATTTAGTCGAAACAAGTCAAAGACTGGCCTCTGAATCTTTATGATCAAGCAACGAACTACGACCTCTGAGTTTCAGAATTAGTTGGTTAAATAAAATTCTGTCAAAACAAGTCAAAGACGGGGCCTCTGAATCTTTATGATCAAGCAACGATCTGCGACCTCTGAGTTTGATAGTTAAATAAAACTCAGTCAAAACAAGTCGTAAGACTAGCCTCTGAATCTTTATGATCAAGCTACGATCTGAGACCTCTGAATTTGATTTGAGTTAGCAAAATGGATGTGTAAAAAGGCCTTGGTCATGGCTATGGTTTAAGATGGATGATTCAATAAAATTTAAGTCAAAACAAGTCAAAGATGGGCCTCTGAACCTTAATGGACAAGCCACGATCTGCGATCTCTGAGTTTGACAGTTTCACCAGAACAAGCAATAATGTTGCCTCTGAGTCTGGTCTAAAAGGTTTTTGCATATTTTAATTTTTTTTTTATGATTTTCAGAGATTCGCTGGGCCTAGCAAGGCCCGCTCGTCAGTATGGCCGTGATAGCGCTGGTAAATGAAACTAGCAGCAGAGACGAAATCAAAACGTCAAAAAGGCAGATGACATAACGGAAACACGAATTATGTATTGTTATTGTAAAGATTTGTTTTTATTTGAGTAATATTTTAAAGTCAAAAATGGAAGGTAGATTCACCGACTGTTAGTTTATTTCAATAAAATAATTGGTAACTATATTCGTTCAAAATATTTGTAAAAAGTATTATTAATTACTAAACAAATAATGTACACAATTACTGCATTTTTACAAACCTAAATCTATAATTAATTGATAAACGAATGTCACCGGATGTTGTTGCTGTGTGACGTCTTGTCATTTGTTTAAACGTATAAATAGGCTGGTTCTAGTCGAAAGAACTCAGTATTGAATTGTATTGAACTGTGCACATATCATTATAAAATTAAGTTGTGAGACTTACTGTTGGTGTGAGTAATAAAAAGTGTATACAAGATGTCTGATCGTTATCATTTGAGAATCCTGAGTACGCCCGCTCTTACATATATTTGTAATTTGTTGTATTTTTAATGTGGGTAGAGAATTCTGGAATGTCCAGTTAGGTTTCAAAATGACCTCAGGACATGTCCATGACTTTGGTATGAACAAGCTATCGTTTTCTAAAGGCGGACAGTTCTGACGATTGAAGAACTCCATCGGTTTGCGAAAATTAGTGTTGAACTATGGAACTTTCGACGCTCATAACTTTCAAATAAATATTTTTTACTTTTTTGTTTCCATACAGGGCTACATGAGACAAATTGATTTCATTTTTTTAATTCTCGAACGTACATTGTCAAACACTGGAGTAATCGCCAAACTACGTTTGTATGGAAGAATGATCGACTAGTGTAACCTTAATATTGGCATTACGCACTTACGTTAAATATTTTTTTTTTTTGTTAATTGCACAAATTCGGTATGAGGTTGGATTGAATACAATAACAAACACGTTTATGCCGCGACATAAGTATTAGGATGTTCTATGGTGTCTCTCTCTAATCACCAATGACTGGGTAATCGGGCGCTTATTAATCTAAACTGAACATTATAGAATAGAATAGAATTTCTCTTTATTCGAGTATCCATGACTCAAAAGATGGTTAGTAAAACTTACAACTATGTTAGTAACACAGATATTAACAAACTGACACTACACAAACAAAACAACAAATAATAGTGACTCACCGCTGCGACAACCCATGTGAGATGGCACAACAGCGACCCACGAAAACACAGTCTTGGCGACACGAAATCATACTTAGGATACTGTTGGAGCTGCCCCACACCCTGCGCACCATGGATGCGCACCTTTTGCGCATGGTTGTGTAGAAACAATCTACATGCGCATCCGCAAACATCCCCGACGCACTACAGAGGCGAGGCAGCCCCACCAGCATCCTAAAAAAAAAATCAATCAAACAATCTGAAAATATTCCCGATAAGTGTAGTGAGTAACAATGATTTAAAAATCCAGTATAAGTATCGGTCGATAAGTACCGAGACTTGGTCGCTCACAATGGGCCTTATCAGAAAGCTTAAAGTCACCCAAAGGGCAATGGAGAGGGCTATGCTCGGCATTTCATGCGTGATCACGTCAGAAATGATGATATCCGCAGGAGAACCAAAGTTACCGACATAGCCCGAAGAATTGCCAAACTTAAGTGGCAGTGGGCAGAGCACATTGCTCGCAGAACGGATGCCCGATGGGGCTGAAAAGTTCTGGAGTGGCGACCGCGAACCGGAAGACGATACGATGGAAGGCCTCCCACTAGGTGGACCGATGACCTGGTTAAGGTTGCGGGAAGGCGCTGGATGCGAGACGCACGGGATCGGTCAATGTGGCGACGCCTGGGGTAGGCCTATGTCCAGCAGTGGACGTCTTTCGGCTGAAATGATGATGATGATGATAAGTATCGGTCTGTGGCGACGCCTATGTCTTTTGGCTGGAATGATGATGATGATGAGAGATAATGTAGTCAAGTAGTGGAAGTTGATTTATCCAACCGATTAGTGATAGGATAGATATTTTTTTTGTATGCAATACAAACAGAAGACTGAAAAATATTAAGCTTTAATTTATTGAGTATTCCAAGCCAGTAACATTGTAAATTTAAAATAAAGTTTACTCGTTCTGAAACAGCCCTCTCAAAAGTTGAAAAAATATCTTAGCATTCATCATCATCAGCCGTAATTTTATGTTAAGTAATTTTAGTAAGTGTTTAAGTAATTTTAATGTGGAATTGGAATATAATAGAATTTTTGTTTTGAATATCATTGAATTTTATAGCATTCAATTTAATTTTGATTAATATAATTAAAAAATTTAATTTGGATTTTATTTGTAATTTTAATTTTTGTTTTAATTGTATTTTTTTGATTTTATTATGTTTTAATTGTATTTTGATTTTTGTTATAACTTTGATTTGATATAATGTCATTTGATTTCGATTTTAATCTGGAGGTTGGTCGATAGCTTTATCATGTGAGCCTGCTTGAAATTGGATGAGTAAAGGATAAGAACTCATCTAATTGTAAGTAGGCGCCCAATGTCAATCGCCCAATGTAATGCATGATATGCTTACCTGTAAGAAGTTGGTACACTAGTCTACAAGTATATTGGATGTATCTCATATCTTTGTATCAATGTATTCAATTGTTGGTGAGCAAAATAAATAAAAATAAAATAAATAAAATCATCATCGTCATTTCAGCCGAAAGACGTCCTTCTGAACATACGCCTCCCCCAATTTTCGTCACATTAGCCGATCTCGTGCGTCTCAAAACCAGTGGATTCCCGTAACCAAAGCATTAATTAATGAAAATATATTATACAAGGGGTTGTATGAAACTGTGTATTTGCTTTCGTATTGTATTCTAAAAGGTAACATTTTTAGCAATCTCGAGACTGTAAATCTGGAATTCGTCCAGGCACATATTATTTTTTCATGAAGTAAAGTTTAAGTAAATAAGTGCCCGATTAGGAAACAGGTTACCCGAACACTGCTAATCACCGTAGTCAACGGGCTTAAACGCGCTTTCTCGCTCAAGGCTTCACAATGGAGCTAAAATAGGTTTTTTTTCTGATTTCGAGATTCCGATATTGTATCACTCAGAATCGGAATTGAAATATCGGTAATTTCGTTCCGAGATTCCGATACCTATTACGAGATTTCGAGATTCCGATATTAACACAACCGCTTAAAAAAAGTTAAATGGGTCTCTCGAGGAATACGTGTTTGCAGTAAAAAGCAGCGCAAGCAACAAATAATAACAATCATAATATTCCGAAAAACCTAAACTTAATTTTTATGGCACCAGTTCTACCCCAAGATGTAATTAGGACATTAAAAATAAAAATAGTGTTGTGTGTGACGATATAGCAACGAAAGTTGTTATATTTGTGGCGAACAATAGCTGTAGGTACCTCTTAGCCATATTATTAATCTCAGCGTTAACTCTGGTATGTTCCCTAATAGCTTAAATACTGTTATAGTTAAACCACTTTACAAGAAGAATAAAAAAGAATAAATAGTTAATTACAGACCAGTAGCCTTGATAAATGATAAATGATTTTATTTCTGTAAGTTGGTTTGTACAAACACTTTTACATGTCGATCATATTTTTTAAAACTAGATGAGGTCGGCGTTTCCTATCTGACTACTCTGAGAAGAAAGGCCGAAACAAACTCAGAGGTCACAGTCTCTTTTAAAGTCCTGACAAAATCTTGGTTATATCATGTGAAGACCATGTAGACAGATGTCTGAAATGGTCTTTTGAGGAAAGAACCAGCCAGATTGAGTGGACCTGTCCAGTCAGTGCACGCATTTGTCAATAACTGAGCAACTCAACTCAGAATTTAAGGAGCTCAACGATTCGACGAAAAATACCAAAGAAAGGACATTCGGGTAGGCCGCATAAACTACTCAAACTGCCAGACCATGAGTAAAACTAACTAAGATAAAACAAAAAAAAAAAAACCACTTAGTCTTCACATTCACAATAATAAAAATAAAATAATATAATACTTTAAAAAGTAAATATTCTTGTCATTGCAAGAAAACAAAAAAAATATCAAAATTAAAAACAAAATTCACGGTGCAAAATATAAAAAATCAAAATTAATTGGAGCAGCTCAATCCCAAGCCTTTTTGTCCTCAACGTAATCTTTAATAGTATAAAACGCTTTCTGGCACAACTTACGTTTAAGGTTGAACTAGTCAACCGCACGAACTATTTTGTGCGCGGGGTTAAAATGCATGCTATCTTATCCGACAACTCATGCGAAAGATATAGATGCTGTGATGAGCAGTAAGAAGCTAGTTCGCGTACGAATTAGCACTTTTGCAAATTTGTATCGAAATGGATGATGATTTAGGACGAAAACGAGCACGCGAAATTTTATAAACAGACCTTTGGTAGTCTAGATATCATGAAAAAACAACTACATGTATTTTTATAAAATAACATTATTTGCATTGTTGAATTACTAATACGTGGGACACTCAGAAAGTTTTGCGAAACTAAAAAAAATTGTTCTATACGTACATATATTTTTATTAAATCTTTTCAAAGTACTTTCCACCAGCCTCTATACAAAGATTCATGCGCCTAAACCAGTTTTCAAAACACTTTTTCCAGTCCGCCGCAGACACCTCGTTTACAGCCTGCTCGAACGCAGCCAGCGCATCTTCCGGCGACGAAAATTGTATCCCTTTGAGCTGATTTTTTATTTTTGGGAATAAAAAGAAGTCACACGGTGCTAGATCAGGGCTGTAAGGAGGGTGACCCAGGAGTTTGACTGGCGTGCTGTCCAGGAAGTCCCTCGTTTTGAGTGCGGTGTGCGCAGGTGCATTGTCGTGGTGGAGCAGTAGCCCGCGGAGCCCTGTGTTTGGTCGCTTGTTGCTTATAACAGAGAAAACTTCTGGCAAACATTTGGTAGTATACCATTCGGCATTAATGCTTCTTTGATCCCGTAAGGGAATTGATACCAAGTGGCCAGTCAAATTAAAAAAGCTAGCGATCAAAATCTTACCCCCGCTTCTAGATCGCTTCACTTTGGTAGGCGTTGGCTCATTTTGAAACACCCAAACAGTCGACTGGCGCTTGGTTTCTGGGTCGTATTGATAAATCCAGGACTCATCACCTGTAACGATGTCGTAAACACGCCGAGACGAGCCTGCTTCAAATTTGTTAAGCATATCACGGCACCATTCCACCCGGGCCTGCTTCTGAGCATCGGTGAGGTTGTGCGGCACCCAGCGTGATACTATCCTCCTCACGCGAAGATGGCTGTGTAGAATCTCGTGAACGCTTCCCGATCCAATCTTCAATATGTGTTGAATCTCCTGATATGTAATTCGCCTATTGTCTTGTATTAAATTTTTCACTGCTAGCACGTTTTCTTCGGTAACAGCCGTCAAAGGGCGACCGCTTCTTTCGTCATCCCCCAAAGTTGGTCGACCGCGCTTGAATTCGTTATACCAACGATACACGGTTGCCTTGGAAGGGCCTTCATCCATGAATGCCATTTGAAGTCTATCGTACGATTCATCCGGTTTCAGGCGACACTTGAAATCGTATAAAATCATAGCTCTAAAATGTTCCCGGCGCAGATCCATATTTCAGTGAGACACAATACTTTGAATTAACTCGCAAAAAATGTGGAGGGAAATTTTGAAATTGGAACTTACTTATTTTTACTTATAAATAATCATATTTTCGAAAAACATTATAACTGGCCAGTCTCCCATATATAAAAACTTTTTTTCGCAATACTTTCTGAGGGGCCTGGTACATCCCTGTATGGAGGCCGTTTTGCAATTTTCCTTCTTCTTATGGTATTTATTTCCGCCCAAAGATGCGTTAAAATTAGTGTTGAAATATGGAACTTTCGACGCTCATAACTTTGAAATATATTATTTTTTAACATTTTTGTTTCCATACAGTACTAGATATTGATGAGACAAATTGATATCATTTTTTATTTTGAACATACAACGTCAAACAGTGGAATAATCTCTAGACTACGTTTGTATGGAAGAATTTTCGACTAGTGTATCCTTAATGAATGATTTGAATTTATTAAGACTTAGATCTTGTACGTGGCTTGGAAGCTTATTATAAAAGCGTACACATTGACATCTAAACGAGCCACCTATCTTCTTGAGCCTTGTTGTAGGTACTATAAATTTGTGTTTGTTCCTAGTATTTATGTTGGATATCACTGTATTTTTTAAACAATTTTATATTTTTATGAGCAAATAAAAGATTTTCATAAATATACTGAGAGGGCACAGTCATTACATTAATCTCCTTAAATTTCTCTCTGGGAGAGTGCCTCGGGCTTAATTTATAAATTGATCGAACAGCTCTTTTCTGCAAAACAAAGATATTCTGGATGTCGGCGGCATTTCCCCACAACAGAATACCGTACGACAATACACTATGAAAATAGCTAAAGTATACTAAAGGGGCTGTCTCTATGTCAGTTAAATTACGAATTTTTCTAACAGCATATGCTGCGGAGCTTAGCTTCTTTGACAATTTATCTATATGTGGGCCCCACTGAAGCTTAGCATCCAAAGTTAAGCCTAAAAATACTGTGCTATTCTCAGGATTCAATTCTTCGCCCTTTATCAACACATCAGTTTTCACCTGCCTAACGTGAGGTAGGGTAAACTTAATGCATTTGGTTTTTTTTTCATTAAGGAGTAAATTGTTAACATTGAACCAGTGAACTACTTTTGAGATCGCGCTATTTACTTCGTCAGTAACCAGCTACTGCCGTTTAAGTTTAAACAAAAGTGAAGTATCATCTGCAAACAACACTATATCATGGTTATCCTTTATGAGGTAAGGCAAGTCATTAATATAAATAAGAAACAAGAAAGGACCAAGAATTGAGCCCTGTGGGACTGCCATTTTTACTATAGATCCGGGTGATCTTTTTCCATTAACGTCAACAGTCTGAATCCTATTACTCAAGTAAGAAGTAAGAAGATCCAGAGCGCTGTTTCGGATCCCGTAGTGGCGGAGTTTCCTGATTAGCGTTTCATGAAGAACACAATCAAATGCCTTGGACAAATCACAAAAGATTCCCAGGGCATCGCACTTATCTTCCCATGCATTAGAAATATGTCCTAAAAGCTCAACACCGGCATCAGTAGTTGAACGACCCCTTGTAAAACCGAACTGTTTGCTATGTAATAATTTATGCTTATTAAAAAATCTTTGCAATTGCTCTAAAATTAATTTCTCAAATATTTTACTAAAAGTAGGTAGTACTGAAATAGGTCTATAATTTGTAGGGTCTGATGTACTACCTGATTTAAACAAAGGTATTATTTTACTATTCTTCATTAGGTCAGGAAACTCCCCACAGTCGATACAATTATTAAAGATAATAGCTAAACTAGGTGCGACAACATCAATAATAGACTTAGCAACTTCACTTGCACAGATCTGCAGTCTTTTTAACATTTAAAGTGTGAAAGGTTTTAATTATGTCTCTACAAGTAATTTGTTCAAAAAGAAATTCCGTATCGCAGACATTAACATTTTCTTTTAGCAAAGACTCAGCAACAGAAGGTGATGAGTTTAGGGATTTAGTAGTTGAAATGGGAATATCCGAAAAGAAATTTTCAAAGGCCACTGCAACTTGTGAGTCTGATTTTATGATGTTGTCATTAATAGACAGGCTGTAGTCAGTATTTCGGTTACCAGATCTTCCCGTTTCACTATTAATAATATTCCAAGTCGTTTTAATAACATTACTACTGTTTTTAATCTTCGAACTCAAATAATGCGACTTGGCCAAACTACAAACTTTTTTAAATAATTTTGAATAATTTCTAACATATAAATTAAATTCAGCAGTGTTTACATAAGGCCTTTCACTGTACAGCTCATAAAGCCGTGTTCTACTTTTATGAATACCAATGGTCGCCCAATCACCGAATGATGCGTTACTATTAACGGAGATATTCTTGGGCATAAAGGTCGAATTAAATTGTTTACAGTATATACTAAAAAAATCATCATATAGATGATTAGGATCAGCATGAATTGACAAAATTGGTAATTTATTAATGAGTTTAGCCTTAAAAGCTGCCAAACGACTTACAGTTTTGGGGTTAACAGTGATATCCTTTTTAGCCACTTTGTTGTTTAGGTTTTGTATAGTAATCCTCTGCCCACAATGATCAGAATCTAGTAAATTTATAATTTCTTTGTGGACAGGTATAACATTCGTATAAATATTATCTAACTATGTGGCACTATTAGGAGTTATTCTTGTGGGCTCCAAAAATAGGTTTACAAGATTGTAGGACTGAAACAGACTTATTATTTTACTACAAGAACCTGAGTTTTCTAATTAATTAACATTAAAATCACCACAAGTGATAATGGATTTATTTGAGTTACAAATCTTGTGTAACACTTCATCCATTACCTTTTCAAAGCAGTCATACAATCCTGAAGGGGGTCTGTATACACTTAATACAATAAACTGCTCCAATTCTATACAAGCTATTTCAACTGTCCGCTCAACAGATAGGCTCACAATATCCTTACGGTCCTTAAATTTAAGCTGGTTACTTACTAAAATCAAAGAGCCACCATGTATAGCATTAACTCTGCTAAATGAACTACCAACCTGGTGATTATTAAAATTGAACAAAAACTGGTGGCTTTTAAGCCAATGTTCTGTTATACAAAGAATATCAATGCTATTAAAATTCATAAATAAATCTACTTCTAAATCTTTGTTCAAAAATCCTTGAATATTTTGATGCACCAGGTTAATACTATTTACATTAATACAGCTATTTTCGAGTTATACAGTAGGTACCACAAAATAGAAAGTAAACATAAATATATTTCGAAAATTGACAGCTAAACTTGACAGATTCAAGGTTGCTACTATAGTGATTCCGAATTTAAAAAAAGAGTAGGTTGAATAAGTTACAAACATAAATACATAGATTCGTCTAAACATGGGTACATCATAACATGCTTACATGCCTGAGAGGGTAGACAAATCATCAAATATCCATTAAAGGTCACGACTCCACATACGACGAAGATTGGAATGGTAACAAGACGTAACAATGCTGTAATAATGATCCCACCAAAACCATAAAATGTGAAAAGCACCAAACTCGACAAAAATATAAAAGTGAAAAAAAAGATTATAAAATCAAAAAACCCGACAAAATATGTACTTAGACAAGAAGAAAATTATGCTGTGCAGTCATATTTGTGAGCTGGATGACTTAAATCATATTATTATGTCATGTTTCATATCCTTTCCAATTTCGTCTATAGACTTTAAATAATTTATTATTTTCCTAGATATTGAATTTCTAACTAATCATCTTGAAAAAAATTATGACCTTTATAACTTAAAAATGAATGACAGAACGAATTTAAAGAATTAATTTAAAGTATATTCGGTCTGTAACAATTAATAAAGGTAGGTAACCCAGCCAATGCAACCTCGTTACAGTACTTTATGTGTGAATGACGAGACAAACGCCCGCACAAAGCACTCGTGCCAGCCGTGACTGAGCTCGGTCCATTATTTTCCAATATTCCCTGTAAAATGGCAATGTGAATGTGTGTGTGCAAAATGACGCTTTGTTCGTAATGGCCTCTCTGCCTTAGGTGCGCCGCCGCCGCCGCTTACGTACTTTGTGACAGTAATATCATAAAAAATGTAGATAAAAAAAGTACCTATTTGTGCAATCTTCACTGATATGACAAAAGCTTTTGATTGCGTCGATCACGACATTCTACTGAACAAGTTGAGTGTTTATGGAATAAGGGGAAATGTACTCAAACTTATTAAATCATACCTTAGCGATCGTTAACAGTACACGGAAATAACTAGAATTAAAATAACTAGAATAGTGAAAGAAAATACCGATCCGAAGGACGAACCGTAAAATATGGTGTACCACAGGACAGCGTCCTTGGACCACCCCTTTTCTTAATTTATATCAACGATTTGCCACGTCATGTTGATAATCCAATGGTGTTATTTGCTGATGACAGCACCGCGTTGGTAAAATGTAAACATCCGGATAGCTGTGAACAGGACATAAATAAGACCCTGGAAGATATCGTACATTGGCTGGAAAGAAACAACTTAGTGATAAACCTACAAATAAACTTAAATAATGCACTTCCATCAACGCAAAATTATAAAAAAAGTATCTGTAGACTGCAATAAACAACAAATTAACCAAGTTAAAGTAGCAAAATGTTTAGGGAAATACATTGACAGGCAACTGAATTGGTAACCACAAGCAGAGGAAATTTGTAAAAGGATGAATTCAGGGCATATGTCCTTTCAAAGTTATCCAAAAACGTTGACATACAAACTACTTTAGAAGCTTATCATGGTCTGATTGCATCAGTTCTAAGATTTGTTATTATTTCCTGGGTCAATTGCAGCTCAAGGAAAGATATATTTAAAGCGCAAAAATGATGCATTGTTAGAGCGATGTGTGGTTTGAAAACCACAGACAGTTGCGAACCAAAGTTTAAGTCTCTAAAAGTGCGTTCATTTCCCTAATTATATATTCTGGATATGTCCATGTTTGTAAAGACCAATTAACACTAATTTCCCATGATATCAGAAACTAGTAAACGACCCTTCCTAACAGAAAAATGTTATTATTCGATTAATGATTTTTTAATTAATAAAACTTTTTAATCAGCAATGTGTGTCATTTTATTCTGCAGTAACATTTTATTTTGACATTATTTAATATTAATTAATGTAGGTTTGTATAATTGTTATAATTCTATGTGAAATTTTAATTTGTAATTTAATTTTTAAACATTATTATGAATTTTCGTTTAGCCTTTTCCATCTTTCTGGGTACATTTGGAAAATGCATCACCATTCATAGGTTTATATCATATCTTCTTTTTTTCTACTTCTGCTTTATAATTTTGGAATTATCAAGAAACCTTAGAGCGAGCAAAGCGAGCTAGAAAATTTTAATATCCCCGTAAGCTTAGATTTTCTTTTTACCATTAATAGA
The DNA here is from genome assembly GCA_949775005.1 of Orthosia gothica. Taxonomy (NCBI): domain Eukaryota; kingdom Metazoa; phylum Arthropoda; class Insecta; order Lepidoptera; family Noctuidae; genus Orthosia; species Orthosia gothica. Next base: position 2,293,719 of record OX459049.1, read on the forward strand.
ATAGTTATAAAAGGTAGGCGGCAGGCTAGACGAATATAGTTCTTGTATCAAGAAAATGCAAAGCCAACCAAAACGCGCTTACGTAAGGCTTGTATAAAACGCCGTCTCTTACATCCCCTCCCTCGCAGTCTGCTGTCCCTAGCCATGTCAAGTAGCGTATAGTAAGGAAAATATGTAACAGCTTGGTTGTTTTGACCAGACAGTTCGGCTAACAATAGTAATCAGATGACTATGACCTGACACTGCTGCCTAACCCCGTCCACCGTCTCCTGGCTCCACTCGCTCCCGCCACCTGAATCGCGCCGCCCATGGTAATCAGCCCTCACCCCACGCTACGCTACTGCCTGCAACCTACCTACCATGTTAAGCGACTTTCCTGCAGACTGTTCTGTACCTAGGTACTGTTCCTAGGTCTGATATGGAAATGATACTTGCAAAATGGCGATTGCAGAATGATTTGGATAGCTTGGGTAGGTAACTAATTACTTACCTAGGTATAATTCACGCCAAACTTCTGGACCGCCTTGATTTTCGCTTTCCGACGTGCAAGGCGCAGCGCGGTGCTTTTTTAGTATGAGATTTACACTACGGCGCAGCGATTGTAGCCAACATCAACCGAGCCAAGAAGTTCGCTGAGAAATGTAGGTACCTATATAATGTTGTATAAGCCGTTATTTACGCATTTTCAGGCCTACACTGACGTAAAGCACGAGGAAAAAGTACCGAACGCAAATCATGCCAGTCCCAAAGTAGGTATAAAAATATTGCGTGGTGGGTTAAACTCATTAGGTAGGTACCCGTACCTACTACAGATTATTTCCTTCCTTGTAAAATTTTGTTGTTTAATTACCGCTATCTACGTCAATTAAAGTTATTGTTCCTGCCACAGCTTCTATTGTGACACAAATTTGCCTTATTATTTCTGCATAAATAATTATAAAATTACCATTAGAATTAATATTTGTTTCGGGATATTTACCGTCTATATGCATGGCATGTGTATGTGTTTGCTTTGGTATGTTTTGCATGCTTGAGACTCAATATGCGGTTTCCATGTTATTTTACTCGGGTACTGTGCGATATACTATTTATAACTGTTTGGTTAAATCTCACTTGGACTACTTGATTGAGGTCTGGGAACTGCTGCCAAATCAAACCTAAAATACTACAAATTGCCCAAATAAAATAATCAAAACACTATTTAGGTATAACTATTGAACTCCTTCTAAAAAAATCTACAAAGAAACACAGCTTAAGAATCTTTTTTCAAATATATAAGTACAACACATGCATACTCGTAAGAAAAATTCTAACTAAAGAAATACATTCTCAGATAATATTTACAAAAAGGGCACAAATTTATAAAATCTTAACAAGACAAACTAATGACATCTGTTTAACCCAGCCTAGGACTAAATATGGAGAGAGGAATATTATGTATGAGGGTAACAAGTTCTATAACAAACTACCTAAACACATAAAAGAAGTCAAATCGTCATTCACTTACAAGAAGACTTTTCCAACCTTTCGATTAATCCAAAATAAATAATGATATTCTACAATCGACAAACAAAATTAAATAGATATTTAAATATATATGTCGCCGCGTAGGCGTGAATTTGCTAATTTATTATCCTAACTAATCGTTTTAAGTGTCTATGTCTATTTAAGTTGGGTTTTGAGTTCAGCGCCATCTATTGGCTCACTGTGGAATCAGTATTGATTCATAATTCATATGCTAATTTCAATGTTTAATTAATACGAGATGTTTAAATTAAACAGGAACACTTATTGTAGGACTTTTGGATTTGTTCTCATTTTAACTATTGCACATTTGACGAAGTAAATGTGTTTCATTATGTTATTCTTATTAAGTTGTCAAACAATGGCGGATGTTATAATTTCTATGACCAATAACCAGATTTAATAATTTAATACGAGAACTAAACAAATTTGAGTAAATGATTAAATACTAAGAAGTCATAAGACTATTTTACACAGCTATGTAATAATGAGAAACTTTCTAATTAGTAAGATTGTTAGATCACCGGAAACTTGAATAGTTTTGTTATTAGATGACTATTTCAATAATAAACTACAAACCACTTTGTATTTGTGAGTAATGAGGTTGTTTAATGTTAAAATAATTAACTGATCAGCATTTTAGTATTGTTTGCTAACTTTACTCAACTATCCAAGTAATTAGTGTCTAAACAAAAACAATATGGAAGTTCCGCCCACTTAGAACGCGCATCGCGCGGACTATGTGTGAAAAATAAGAACTGATTAATAAATGTAATCGAATAGATGTTTGAAAACCTAATTAATTGTCATAAAGTGATTGTGTAATCTATAAAAACATTTAAAAAGAGTGTCCTGGAGTTTCTTGCTAGATCTCCTCCAGCGATCGACAAGGGCTTTGCGATCTAGCAAGCCACACGATGTGGTTTTAGCTTCAAGTTCATTTGAAAACTCAAAGTGCCTGTAACTAAATCAAATAAACACTCTTGAGTTTCAATCCAGTGTTGTGTGTTATTGAAGTAACCCGCTCCAGTCAAGAATAAAGGAATTGCCTCTAGACATTGGGGTTAAAGATGGCGATTCTACGATTCATAGGTACTTCGACGTGACATCAGAAGTGGGATCAGCTCCCACTATCGCCTTCTGCCCATGCTATGAAAGCCATCCGAAGAATTTTGTACAACATCGCCAGCGCCGAGGGTATGGCAAAAGATTTTCCTATGATAATTTCCAAGAGTAAGCGATGCCCAGACATAGGCGAAAACAACTGGAATATTTTTACGTGAACGATCTGAACTCTATTGAAACGACAGAAGAAGCTACTAACTAGTGGCATGGATGCTGTCCTACACCATTGTGGCCAAAACTTTATACAGCACAGAATGACCGAAGCAGCTAAACGAACAACTTGATCTGTCCATTGATAGATTTCATCATGGTTGAGGGGAGTATTCTGTTTTTTTTTATTTATGTAACTTAACATTCTTAATTATTTTCATCATACAAGGCAAGGTCAGTGACCTTTTGTGTGACAATTTTAATCAATCTGCCTAGTCTTTTCCCAACCAAGTCTGGGACAGCTTCCATTCTAACTGGATTCAGCTGAGTACCAGTGTTTTACATGGAGCAACCAAAACCCAGTAACTGGGTAACACAATACCCCTTACTGACTGAGTGGTCCCTGCTGTTGTTTGTGTGGCAATTTGTGGAATTAAAATGAATGAAACGGCTTAAATTACTCCATAAAATAAGACAGCTGACTAGGAACTCAATGTTATTGTTTAAATATGGCTCAGTTATTTGAGAAACTTTATTTTATTTGAGGAGTATGTAAGGATCGTAGCAAGTGGCAATCTGTGGTTGCTGCCTATCCCCATGGGGACAAGGTGTGAGTGTATGAATGTTAAACAATTCAAAGTACCTACGTTGAGTTTTGTACCGGACAAAAAGTAACAACTTATTTTTATAGCATTCATTACATTTAGGTAGCTAAAACAAAAGTTTAGTAGGTAAATAAGTTAAGTAAGTTACAGAATGTATGTGCAACAGAAGTAGTAAACATTTGGCAGAAAGTGCCATGACATATTCATGTTGACGCACTAATTGGCATTTTTGCAATTTATTGTTTTACCCGACTACCAAACGGGGTTTATTATTGAATAATGTGGAACTCGTTGCATGTCATACTTTTTTTAAAGTAAAGTAAGATAAGAAAATGTATTAACACATTCCTTAAACATGAAAAGCACAACAAATAAAAATAAAATTATAGTGTGCTCAAGAAAATACTTACAACGATTTGCATTTAAGTAGCTGGGGTGAGAATAATTGTTTGGTTACAAGACTAAACAATATTTAAAATATTATCTAGAGGTTTTTGTAGAGTGAGTATGCATCTAATATAAATGTATTTGTATGAATGGGTGAAAGGGTTGTGATACACCTGGGTGAGTCATTACAAACTTTATAATCAGGGTAAGTATCAGCAGAGCTTCAGTTCATGCATAATCATAATATAATAATAAATAGTCATAAGCTGATAGCCACCTGGTAACTTTTAATTTACAAGTAGGTACGCTTAGTATGTGTGAGTAACCTATTATGTATGGACCTTGTGATTTTTGGTAAATTAATGGTCCTGTGTATGTAAGACATATTTGAGTGAATCTAATGTGATTACTGTGTTCCATCTTATCTGTCTACATGATCTGGTAGATTTGTTTTGGCTATGGGGTTCTTGACAGTGATAGCGCTATAAGTTAAATCTAATTAAAAAATTGTCTGACCCTACATTCTTGGTTCAGACTGTCAGTTGGATACTGATGGGGCCTTTTATAAGCTCTAAGATTTATGCTTGTTCAAGTTAAGTTTGTTATAATAAAGTTTATTTAATCATTCAATATTTGAGAACCTTCCTAATGAATTAAATCTCACAATGGGTTTAGTTGAATTTTACTTGTTATGGTACATGGGTGTAAATAGATTAGTAATTTCTGACAGATTTCAAAGCTTGTTATTGGATGCACTTGCACAGAATAAAAACAATCAAAAGACAGGTTTGTTTTTTGATAATTTGTCACTTTTAGCATTCAATAACTTTCTTTTCTTTTTGCAACTTTTTACCTAGCTTGTATTCAAACTTGTTCACACATAAATGTTTTGTAATGAAATAGGTTTGTAATAGGTGTGTAAATAGGTTGTTGTGTGTGTGGTATGCAAACATGCATCATTAAAAGTAGTTTTCAACATGTTTTAACATTAATCTTTAGCTAGTGCAAACACCGTCATAAGTAATGCAGCAATCTTCATAGTTATTCATTTCAGTGTCATCAGATTCTAGTTAACTTTGAATTACTCACTTACTATTTCAAAACAATAACATAATTTATTTGTTATCAGTACTAACTCCTACTTATTTAAATATTAATAGGATCATCTTTTCTTTTATTATTATTTATCTGTATACCTTCTCACATTCCAGATTCCTGTGTCATATCAAAAATCAAAATGGTTACCTACATAGTCAAGTATTATCAAGGATGTGGAAACAAAACTAAAAATACCTGGTTTGCAAGTGACCGTGTCGCCGGGTCAGGACCTTAGAAGCTACCAACATACATACAAGCCACCAAATAGAGGTCAGCTGAAAAATGACTTCCAGCCCAACATAACTAAAGTAAAAGGTGAGAAGTTTTCAAACTATCTTCTACTCACCTCGCTAACTGATACGGTGTTGTTGTATCAGAAGGCTCAACACAATAGCCATGTCGAATAACTACATGACGCTTGTGCATGATACTACCATGCAACAAAGTACTTTTAAATTATTATTCCTGGGTTCAATTCCTAGGTTGGGCAAAATTTGTTTATGGGGTTTTTCCAATAGGGATTCCTCTGTAGCAGCCCAGAGTTTTGAAATTGGTGAACCCCCATGCTTCAAAAAGCATGTTGAGCCATTGGCCTTGTGCACCATAGTACCTCCTTATGCAGATGGCTCAACAGTCAGGAGGACTACTGTTATTATTATGTTTTTGTAACTCGTTTCAGTTTATGCTATTCTATTGTCATATTTAGTCAATTATAAAAATGAATAATAAAACAAGCTCTAATTATTGAGATGTCCAATAACCTATAGCTCTGGAGGCACTTAATAAAATAATAGGTTATATCAACACCAAACTATCAGCATCCATGGAGATGGATTTGAGGTAATAATGAGAACACAATAAACTATCTTATTATGCTGTGGAAGCAACTAAGATTGATAACACAACAAACTATCCTATTGGTATGCTGTGGAATCAAGTAATAATGATAACACAACTATCTTGTTGGTATGCTGTGGAAGCAACTAATAATGATAACACAATAAACTATCCTGTTGGTATGCTGTGGAAGCAACTAATAATGATAACACAATAAGCTGTCTGTTAGTAATCCGTGGAGGAAACTAATAGTGATAATACAACACACAATCTATTGGTTTGCTGTGGAAGCAACTAATAAAGATTTAATATCCATTGGTTAGGCGTGGAGGCCGCTAATGAACAAATCTCTCATGTTATCCTGCTAGGTCCACGGTGTACAAGACCACCCAGAGCCTGGTTCCTTATATCCTGTCAAATCAAAGACTTCGTGCCTGTCACGGAGCAATGATCCTAAACTCCTTAACCTTTAATCCTGTCAAATCAAAGACTTTGTGTCTATCACAGAGCGGTGTTCCTGATCCTATCCTTAAATCCTGTCAAATCAAAGACTTTGTGTCTATCACAGAGCATTACCATCCCGTGAGAATGAAACTAAACAAAAAACAGCTGATCACAATACTCCTACACTACCTACACTATACTTACCAAATACAAGGCTGCTATGTAAGCCTTCTTATAAGTAGGTATGTGCTCATTAATGCATCAAATATTTTCATTTGAGATAAACTTAATAGTTACCTAATTTCATAAGTATTCAGTGATAAATTGATAACTTAAACTGACTATTACCTATTACAAATCAATGAATATTGTAAGATAATACAAACAATAACATTCTGCAAACAAGATTCAAATTGGACTAAATAAGCTAGCAACTGATTATTCCATGTCAAAAATCTGAAATAGAAATTGTATGCCTTCATTGACATGACATGTAGCAGTTAGTTGTTTCCTAACAACATTGGTCTTTACCATATAGCAAGTAGAATACCTAAAGCATATAGCTGTGGGTGTAAAAATACATTCAATATTTCCAAAATAAGGCATACTCAGCTTAGATTTATTACAAGCTGTCAATGATAAATAAAATCAGTTGTTATCAGATTCTAAACTTAATTAATACTGTAGGATGATAAACAACAATAATCTGCCGACAAATATTTCTCCGCTATTACAGATAACAACCAAGAAACACAGAGACTGAGGACACCGGAAGGCCCAGAGCACGAGCCTCCGATCACAATGGCCGTGTCGCCGCGTAGGCGTGAATTTGCTAATTTATTATCCTAACTAATCGTTTTAAGTGTCTATGTCTATTTAAGTTGGGTTTTGAGTTCAGCGCCATCTATTGGCTCACTGTAGAATCAGTATTGATTCATAATTCATATGCTAATTTCAATGTTTAATTAATACGAGATGTTTAAATTAAACAGGAACACTTATTGTAGGATTTTTGGATTTGTTCTCATTTTAACTATTGCACATTTGACGAAGTAAATGTGTTTCATTATGTTATTCTTATTAAGTTGTCAAACAATGGCGGATGTTATAATTTCTATGACCAATAACCAGATTTAATAATTTAATACGAGAACTAAACAAATTTGAGTAAATGATTAAATACTAAGAAGTCATAAGACTATTTTACACAGCTATGTAATAATGAGAAACTTTCTAATTAGTAAGATTGTTAGATCACCGGAAACTTGAATAGTTTTGTTATTAGATGACTATTTCAATAATAAACTACAAACCACTTTGTATTTGTGAGTAATGAGGTTGTTTTATGTTAAAATAATTAACTGATCAGCATTTTAGTATTGTTTGCTAACTTTACTCAACTATCCAAGTAATTAGTGTCTAAACAAAAACAATATGGAAGTTCCGCCCACTTAGAACGCGCATCGCGCGGACTATGTGTGAAAAATAAGAACTGATTAATAAATGTAATCGAATAGATGTTTGAAAACCTAATTAATTGTCATAAAGTGATTGTGTAATCTATAAAAACATTTAAAAAGAGTGTCCTGGAGTTTCTTGCTAGATCTCCTCCAGCGATCGACAAGGGCTTTGCGATCTAGCAAGCCACACGATGTGGTTTTAGCTTCAAGTTCATTTGAAAACTCAAAGTGCCTGTAACTAAATCAAATAAACACTCTTGAGTTTCAATCCAGTGTTGTGTGTTATTGAAGTAACCCGCTCCAGTCAAGAATAAAGGAATTGCCTCTAGACATTGGGGTTAAAGATGGCGATTCTACGATTCATAGGTACTTCGACGTGACATATATATTTATAATGTAGGTACAAATTTTAACTGAAAACATTTTAATTAATCGCTCATGTTTTGCACTGTGTCCTTAGTAAACACGCTACGACTACTAAATTGCACCCTACCCTCATCTTCTAATTCTTTATGGTACACAAAATGATATACAACATAATGTAAAAAAATAAATCATATACATACATACTTATGTGCAAATATACCTATCACCCTCTTCGCTCAAAACTGTTGTGTTATATTGTTGTGTGTGACTTACCTTCTTCTGGTTTGTTTATTTTGTACTTGTCATGCTAAAACGGTGTACCTATGTTAAGTCGAAGTATTATTGTAATGTTAGTTTTAATATGCATGCTTGTTTCTGTTTATATCTACGCTTACTAGCATATAACATTATTATAAACCTATTATGTTTTCTCTATAAGTGAATTTGTTAATTCTTTTGGGAAATAAATATCTTTAACCGTGTGTGTATCCCGAAACAAATATTAATTCTAATGATTATGACCATGTCAGCATAAAAACTTATAGAATTACCATTTCCAACAAAGAAACCCAGCCAAAAGAACAAGTTGTTCGCATTTGGGAAGCAACGTCCAACAGTTTCCGAGAGTGGCACCGCTATGACACCGAGCAAACCAAATTCGACCAGTAGAAGAAGACCGGGTAGAAGAAGCCGAATGACAACGCCAGGATGACCTCATGAGCTATTAAAGACACCAAGAACAGACAAAAATATATAAGACAATAGATCGGAACCGTCGGACGAAAGCTCGCTAAATTGATTAAGTACAAAGATAAGTTCGTGCATCACAATGCCTTAATTTACGAGATAACAAAACTGTTTACGTCACTCATCTAACGACGTACAGTAGTATTAGTATCGTAGATTCGTTCATTGTTCAGGAATGTCAGATATAATGCGAAGAAGGCTCGGCGGTTTTTTCAGCAGGGAGCCTCTTATCTTGTCATATGCACGGCCGCCCATTTGCGTCCGACGTAAATCACGGCTCTTTGTTTATCTTTTGACCGTCAAGGAAAAATAATTTCACTTCATCTTTTGTTAATAGAACTGATTATTTCGTTCAAAATTCCAGTTTGTTTTGAAATTCGTAAAATATTTGCTATCTTGAGTGATTCTGGCTTATTGTTGCCCCCTTATTATCCCAGTGCAGCCAACAATAGCTATTGTCAATTGTCTAAGTGTACAAAGCGAGCTCTGCTGTTGACCTCGTTAATATCTAATTAGCAGTTCATGTAGGTCGAAGTTCAATTAGAGATGAATTACTAACACCGGATCAAGATCTTATATCAATTAGTTTGATAAATGATCTGTGTTATTTACTGATACAGGCTCATACATAGTAGGCATGTAGCTATACCTACATTGTCATTAACCAAGGGTCCAGATAAATTAATTAATGTTACATCATAATCACATATCCGGCAGATGAGACATAGGTACCTTAGTAATACCTACTAGGTGCCTATGTGCTATAAGTATTTAGGTAGTACCTATATATTACTTCTCTGATTTTTAATTTCGTAGACTAAACTGGCATTTCGAGGGTTGTCCTTGTCACTTTATCGTTTCATAAAAATAGTGTCGTTCCCTGACTATCCTGAGTGATCGAAAGTTGATCGAAAATCGGAGTAGATTGAAAATGGTACTATTTCACGACAAAAAAATTCATTTGTTAAGAAACTAGCGACTATTTATGTCAGACTTTCTTTTTATCGATCGCATTTATTTTAATGTTGATTTCATATTTAACTCAATAAAAGTTTATGTACTATGGGTATGAATACTGTTATATTTAAATATATTACGTTTATATTCATAATATATTTATCAACACTAATATTAGTAGATAACATTAAATTGTGGAGCCATGTCACTTCTTGACATTTAAATACTTTTTATTTTTGACATTTTTATTATTAATTTACATATTTTTGATTAATTGTGGTTTTAATTTCAATCAAATGACTATCAATATCAAATGGCAATATTTTGTATTTTGTAAATGTTTATTTGATTTGGAATGTACTTTTTACTAACAATAGTTGTATAAGTATTTGTTACTAACAAGAAATGGACTGTAAATTGTCTGAATTTTGAAAAAAAAAAAATTAAATTGTTTAAGAAGTGTTTGATTAATGATGAGTGATTAATGAAAGTGTGTTGTTTAAATAATTTATCCCTGAACCCCAGCTCGTAACAAATTGTTGTCAGAAGTGAGAGAGATAAATTAAGCCGGTTCTACCGAAAAAAGAAACGAAGGGGATGTGCACCAGGCGTCAGCGCCAGCAAGACTTAGACCAGAGGCACTTTGGAGACGATCCCTCACCGTCGTCAGGAGACTGTCGGCAGCAGCTCAATCACCGGTGACCGCTGACCTCGCCACGCTTATAGATTTTATGAAGGAGCATGCCCGCCACTTGGAAGAGCAGCTGCAGCGCGACAAGAAGGAGCAGACTCGTCATCAGAAAGAGCAGGCTCGCCGTCAGGAGGAGCTGGCTCGCCGCATGGAAGTGCAGCTGCAGTGTGACACGGAGAAGCAGGCTCATCGTCAGGAAGAGCAGTTAGTGGTGATGAAAGACCTCAGGGCAGGCATCCGTAAGGAGATGAAGGAGTTGAAGGACCAAATCTAGCAGCATGAGACCCGCAGCACTGAGATCGAGAAGATTATACTTGGACTCAAGTCTGGGGATGGGACTGTGGGGGCTGCGGTTGTGGCGCCCTCACCACGTGGTTTTAAAGTGCCACGATTTGACGGCTCTTCTTCTTGGGCAGCCTACAAGATACCGTTCAAAGTTTGGCCGTCGTAAAATCGAATGGGTGGACCAAAGAACTGCTCTAACCTTGGGCCATCGCGACAAGGCCTTGACTGTGTTAGAAGCGCTTGGGCAAGACGTCACATAAATATGAAAAGCTTCTGAAAGTGTTCGTGTGTGTTTGTGTGTTTAGGCAAGCGTATAACACCGTCAACCACATCATCGCTTGCCATCAGGTGGGATGGTGGTAAAAAAAAAAAAACAAAAAGCTAGATACGGCGACGCGCAACTGGAACATGTATTTCGAACCCAGCTGATGGACCGATCGCAAAGGGTTGGTGAAACTCTACAGCAGTGGGCTCTGGATGTGGAAAAGCTGGTTCGACAGGCTTACCAGAGTGCCACCTGTGCTGATCGATGAGAACCCCGTACATTCGATCACGGATGGGATATGCTATTTTAAGAACCTTAAGGACACCCTAGCCTACGTTTTGGAGGTGGAAGCTGTTCTACGGGACGATCGAGCTCACCGCTTAAGGGAGGTTGTGACTTCACCCCGGTTGTATAGCTGCGCAGAGATGCTCCATCCGGTTCAGCTACCCAAAGCGAAGGAGTCCCCATCATGAAAGACAATTACCAGCAGTAGGGAGACCAGTAGACGCCAGGACTAAGTGGTGATTGGCGGCTGGTGATGAAAGAGCCCAAAGGATCTCGATCTTACAATCATGTGAAGGGAAAAGCCTGATCATCAAAGGTGAAATTAATAGAACACTACACGGTAATACAGATTGTCCCTCGAGTAGATCATGTTCCGATCAATATAAGCCTTGTGCCAGGCAAGAGTCTGAGCAGGCGACATTTGTAAGGATGTTGAGGACGGATCTTAGCCAAGAGTGGAAGGAAATCTTGCAGAGTGCTCAGCAAGATGACATAAAACCGATCCTCGAATGGAAGAAATCAGGACCTCCGAGGCCTCTTTGGAGTGATGTTGCAGCTCTGAGTTCTATCACCAAGAGTTATTGGGCATAATGGGCAAGCTTGGTTATCCAGGATATGGATCCAGGATGGTCGTACCTAAAGGCCGTACCGGAAGTCCTACAACTCTATCACAATGGAAGTTCAGGAGGTCACATGGAAGTTAAGAGGACTCAAATCTAGATCCCAGGACGATTTTACTGGATCCATTGTCGAGAGGAACGTTGAGTAATGGTGCCGCAAATGCATAAGTTGGTCGGCTGTGAACGGACCACTCACTCGTAGCAGAGGTGCACTAAAGGTCTACAATGTTGGTGACCCATGGCAAAGTATAGCATTAGATGTTGTTGGGCCGTTTCCTAAAAGCCAAAGCGGGAATAAGTACTTCTTGGTTGTCATGTACTACTTCACAAAATGGCCGAAAGCTTTTGCAATCCCTAATCAAGAACCCTCTACGGTGGCTGATGAAGTGTTTAATCGGGAACTACGACTCTGAAGTCCACTTCAGACCCATCTTATGTGATGGGTGCTCACAAAACCAGAACTAATGCTTATCATACGCAATCCGACGGGATGGTTGATCGATTCAACCAATCACTGTAGAGATATCTGGCAAAGGTTGTAGGCAGCAGTCAGAAGGATTGGGACAAACACATTCAATTATTTAGAAAAGAAATTAATCTCAGTGTAACCCCAGATTGGGTGAGTGTTGTAAAACCTATATTATCGAGATTTAAGTGATCATTGCATGACTTGCTAACATTTCGCTATTTGTAAATTTTGTAATAATGTCTACTTTGGACACTTGAACCGTTGATTCACATAAATTGCGCTTTGTGATTGTTAATTTAAACACTAAATTTTAAGTGACCGTAATATAGGTGTAACCACAGAACAGAAAAAACGCTGTCTTTCTCTGTTCTGTGGGTGTAACGGATCATGACGGTTATTTTTAAATAGATTTGATGACATGACATCCTTTCATCCATTATTTTCCTTGTTCAAGTAGTATCGGCGAGTGGTAGTAAGTCAATGGAAGTAATTGTTTTGTAATTCTCTGTAAATCATTATTGTTATTTTTTCCATCTACCTCACATTACTAGATGTTATAATTTTTATGATTTATCATTTAATACATCAATGTTCATCATGCTTTTAAATTGTACCACGCTGCTTAGACTGCTTCATCTTGATAGCTAATTGATGCTAGATCACCGCTTTTCACCGTAGATTGTTGACGGTTGTCAGGATGTTGCAGTCAGTGGTACGAATTCGGTCATTTGCTAAAATGCCTAATTCGGGATATTCCAGGGTTCTTCTTTACCGGACATCCTTCCGTGTTGCTACAAGGGCTGTGTCTGGACAACCCTGCGTGCTACCCTCCGATACGAAGATCGACCTACCTACCTGGCTGCCACCAGTCACCTACGTTCTGTAACTACAGGATAGTGGTTTTCTTTCGGTGGTTTAGAACATAACACGCGCTCGATGTCGAGAACTCACACCAGTCTCTTGCTGGGTTTCTATTAAAATTTTATGTAATATTTTTTTGTATGTAACCTCTCTTCGAGAGTTTAATTTACCTGCGTGGCCCCTAGCCGTTATAAGTAGCATCATTTTGTACCGGATAGCAGAAATAATCTTTTCGAAAACTCGTGTCGAATCAAACTTTCCAGAAGGTTCGAGCCGAACATTCTGGAAGGTTCTCGTCGCTTCGGGTACACTGAGTTCGAGATTCGAATATCCTGGAAAGTTCTCGATGTATCTAAAACGGTATGGAGCGTTCAAGAAACATCTTCCATGCTATTTAAAGGGCGTCTTCGTCATGGGTCAGTTTCAATTTGGAATTTTTGCACGGTAGAATAATTTTTATTACTTGTAAATTTTAATTTTAATTTATGTGACGTTCAAACGTCCGTTTATTGGCCTAATTGAATAAATATATTTGACTTTGTCTTTGAAGCTATACGAAGTGATACAAAGAGAAATAGTGCGAAGTAATACAATTGTTTAATAAGTATATGAGTAATAAAGAGTGATTAATGTAAATGTGCTGTTTTAATAATATATCCCTGAACCCCAGCTCGTAACAATATTAGTATGGATAATATAATAAATACTTAACTTTGGCGGAAATTGCTTTGCGCATTTATTTGTCTCTCATGATCACTAACTGCAGCTGATGAACGTTCCTTTTCGATATTAGCGTATAAAAAATTAACTATGAGTAAGGCATGTAAGCCGGTTAATCCGTGATTCGAAATATACTGCGTTCGGGGCAGACGGTGTGAAGTGGACTACCGGCCGTGCGGCTGTAGGAGAACAGCCAGCGCACGGAAGCACTGCTACTGGAATGCCACTTAAACTACGACAAGTCCAGAAGATAGGTACGTGGAATGTACGTGGTTTATTCATGCCAGGAAAATTGGAGATCTTGGAAAAGGAAATAACCAGATGTGAATTAAATATCTGCGGTCTTAGTGAGACACTTAAATGGGCACTTCCAGACCGACCTTTTTTTCTGACAATGACAGTGAAAGCCAGAATAGAGAAATTGCTTTTGTCGTCCCCAAAGCAACTGATGATTGCGTGTTGGGTTATGAGCCTATAAGTGATCGACTTCTGAGTATTAAACTTAAAGCTTCACAGGTTAATCTCAACATCGTGCAGATCTATGCCCCCACAAGCTCAGCTAGTGATAATCAAGAAATTCTACCGTGACCTGGAAACTACCATCTCTAAAATCCCCGCTAAAGAAATGCTTATGATCGTGGGTGATTTCAACACCAAAATTTGTAAAAACTCATATCAGCTGAACCACTACGTTGGTAATTCGGTAACGAATCGTTAAACGTTTTAGTAAAAAAAATCGTGAGTGTTACCCAAAGAAAAGTAGGAAAGTAAAACTGTTGCACAATAATCAGATAAAGTGGATTACCAAGGGAATTAAGGTGTCAAGCAAAATGAAAAGAATATTATGTTCGGGCACCACCAATAATACTTGTGTTTGTAACTACAAAATCAATTACATAAGAATCTATAGAAGAGTTTTAAAGCACGCACGAAAGTTAGCCATATCATGTCATCTCAACAAAGCCAAAAACATATCAAAGGAGACATGGAAGATTGTAAATGAACAGACAAAGAGATAGCAAAACAAAGTTAGAAGAAAACTTATTCTAAACATTGACAACAAGGTGGTTACAGATCCACAAGAAATAGCAGATACTTTTGTTGATATATTTATGTACAAATCATCACTTTTAAATTCAGAAAAGAAAGAGCGATACGCTTCCTAAGAAACTCAACACCGAGAACAGAAAGTGAGATGACATTCAATGTGACGACACCACAGGATACTACCATACCAAAAATTGTACGTAAGATGGCAAACAAAAAGTCTTGTAGACACGATGAAGTGCCGATATCGGTGATCAAGGAAAACATAGAAATATTAGGGTATCCCCTATCTGAATTAATTAATAAATGTCTTGAAGAGTCTGTTTTTCCAGAACAACTTAAATTGGCAAAAGTGGATCTGCTACACAAAAAGGGTACAAGAACGGATCCCAAAAACTACCGGCCAATAACCTTATTAACAATTTTATCAAAAACAATGAAAAAGTAATGAAGACAAGGTTAATGGCACACTTAAATTTAAATAGAATAATTAACTTTAGACAATTTGAATACCAAAAGGGAGTAGGCACTTCAGATGCAATAAATAATCTTGTTAATGACATTATTGGTAAATTGGATGACAAAATGAAAGTGGCTGGCTTTTTTTATTGATTTCAGTTCTGCGTTTGACACAGTAGATCACGAGCTACTTCTAGCTAAACTAGAGCATTATGGCATTAGAGCACATGAGTAGCTAAACGGAACAGAGACAAAGCTTCCTAAGAACGTGCAAAATTGTTACCTATTTTGGTAGGGTTGTCACAATAGGTGAAAACAAAAACAAAACATTTGTTAAATAGTTTTATTATTTATTATGTATACTTTACAAATTACTTACTCGAATAATTTTATTTTTATAATTTTAGTTTTTTTTATAATTTATTGTTTCTTTTAATGGTGTGATAAATTCTGAATCTAACATAAAGTTACCCTCGTGAGGAGACTATCCTGTCTGCTGCAGCAGTTTATGGTGGAGATCATGTTTAGCAAACAAAACTAAATTTAAATGCCTACAACGTTTCGAGTCCATGCTTCTATCCGTTATAGAGTTCCCTCGTAAGGAGAAAATGCTGGCTGCAGTAGCAGTTCATGATAAAAATTGTGTTAAACTATTTAAAAAAACTAACATACAAAATTTCGTGACCGTGCTACTACCCGTTGAAGAGTTCCCTAGTGAGGAGACAATCCTGGCTGCAGCAACAAAATTTCAGCTCAATCAGACATCGGGAAGTGGTTCAAATGTTACTTGCAATATTTGAACTTAACACACATACCTACTACATACCAACCCACCCACATACCTACAAATGTTTAGTAAAAGCTTTTAATAAAAATAAAAAGGTAAAAACACACCGTAGAGTACCCTCTTCTTATAAAAAAGGATCATACAATGAAAAAGTAATAATCCAATATTTACTTACCTATTGTATTCCTTGGGATAGTTAAAGTATGATATATTTTTATTTTTTTCTAGTATTGTTCATATACACAGTACAATAAACAACCACTATTAATAATAAAATACAACGTATTTACATTAAAATATTCTAACTTGCAACTAACAAAACAAACAACGTGCGTTGCACAGACCCTGAGATTGTCCACTGGCTGTGCCAACGTAAACCGGTTTTTTCCAGTTTCGCCGCGTACGCGACAAGCGGCCAGTGGTCACGCACTCATGCGTCCGCGTGCTTGTAGTAGTGCAACCGCTTCGCGCGGTTTGTATGAAGCTTTATCTCTGTTCCGTTTATCTACTGTGAACCAGTGGTCAGGATAGGCTGGTCACAGAACAGAAACGGCACTCGTATAATTTACAAAGTGTTTATTCTCAGTTATTTACAAAAAACAATCTGACTAGCGTTCGTCTTACAATTCGTAGTATCAACAATGGCGGACACTGCCAACAATTCAAACTGCCTAACACATCCGCTTTTTATATTATTCCAATAAACTTCTATTAATGTAATAATCAAATTAAATTACATAATAAAATTACTAATATTAAATAACAATTATTACCAGTAATATTTATCAAAGAATCATGCGTAATAATTAACATTATTATTTATTTGATACACCGAAAGATGACAAGCGGATGTTGTCCTAAGAGGTTTTAATCATTCGGAATACTTAATTATGAATATATTAGAAGATTAACATTCAAAATAAAAGATGAACTATACGTATTGTAGAATTAAGTCAAGCTGGTATATCCAAGGTCGGAGGTCGGTAACACTCGGCCATCCTGCGCTTGCCGTGACCCACGGCGATCAGCACCTCCACTAGCGCCGGTCTGTCGCTGGTATTTGGCGTCTGGAATAGAAAACATTATGGGCAGTACATTTGTTCATGTAAATAACAGATGTGGTCAAAGTCAAAATTGTTTATTTCTATTCGGCCACTAAGCCGAACAGGGGAACGTCAAAAAAAATTGTGGTAGAAGTGAAACGCTAGTATTTAATAAATCGTGTCTTTTTTATAAATTGCTTTTGTGATATAGTAGCTTTTATTTCATATCAGTCTCGTATTGTATGAATATAGTTTACTTTTCCGCACATCATTTATTACTCCTAAACACACAGCTTTAATGACTGTTAAGTCACACAGATTTAATTACTGATAAGTCACACAGCTTTAATGACTGTTAAGTCACACAGATTTAATTACTGTTGAGTCACACAGCTTTAATAACTGTTAAATAACGCAGCTTTAATGACTGTTAAGTTAAGTCACACAGCTTTAATTACTGTTAAGTAACGCAGCTTTAATGACTGTTAAGTCACACAGCTTTAATTACTGTTAAGTCACGCAGCTTTATTGACTGTTAAGTCACACAGCTCTAATGACTGTTAAGTCACACAGATTCAATGACTGTTAAGTCACGCAGCTTTATTGACTGTTAAGTCACACAGCTTTAATGACTGTTAAGTCATACAGATTTAATTACTGATAAGTCACACAGCTTTAATTACTTTTACGTCACGCAGCTTTAATGACTGTTAAGTCACACAGCTTTAATGACTGTTAAGTCACACAGATTTAATTACTGTTGACTCACACAGCTTTGTCTTTTCCTAACTCACACAGCTTTAATTTATCCTAACTCACACAGCTTTATTTTCGCCTAACTCGCACAGCTTTAATTTATGCTAACTCACACAGCTTTAATTTATCCTAACTCACACAGCTTTATTTTCGCCTGACTCACACAGTTTTAATTTAGTCTAACTCACACAGCTTTATTTTCTCCAAACTCACACAGCTTTAATTATAATTTACTCACACAGCTTTATTTTCTAACTCACACAGCTGTATTTCCTCCTAACTCACACAGCTTTATTTTCGCCTAACTCACACAGCTTTAATTTATGCTGACGCACACAGCTTTAATTTATCCTAACTCACACAGCTTTATTTTCTCCTGACTCACACAGTTTTAATTTAGCCTAACTCACACAGCTTTATTTTCTCCAAACTCACACAGCTTTAATTATTGTTTACTCACACAGCTTTAATTTCTGTTAACTCACGCAGCTTAATTTACTGTTAACTCACGCAGGTTAAATTACTGTTCAACTTTACACAGCTGTAATTTTAATTATTCTACTAATTTATGCGAATACTTTAATAAAATTCAAAACGCGGCACAATTTGTTCAGTCTCTGGAATACCTACGAAATGAATTCTGAACTGTTTCAGAGAGTCTACGATTGCCTAAATCTCAAATCAAAACATTTACGGATTTCATGAACATTACGGGTTTTTATTTTTTAACCAGCTACGCAACGGATTTTGGCGTTGATCTCGTGTCCCAAATAATTCCGTTTTTTTTTTTAAACTGGTTTATATTCTAATTCTGTTTTAAATTAGCTTTTAAGAAAAGTTGAAGGGCGTTGCCCAACAATTTGAGTCTACTGAAATGTTTGGAAGCATGATGTCATCAAGCTAGGTAGGAAAGTCGATAAAGTTTGCAGTAAACAGGTTGCTCGGTTGTTCTCGGAATATGCATCTACATTCTCCAACACTTCCGTACATCCTAATACTTTATTATTTTCTGCAAACAAGTGTCTAAATTTATTTCATAACTGTAGCAAACGATTGCATTATCTTATTTCTATATCTAGCATATAGATGCCTCATCTCATAGACAGAATCGTTGCCGCCGTAACTAGTTTTCTGTCGGTCTATTTTACTAAACGTACATCGAACGTGGTTGGGTCCGTCCCAAGTGATAAATGGTATGTACAGTGCAAGTGTAGCAATGGGCGTTAAAACAACGAACTACTTGAATCAACCGTTGATCTCCTGTCGACGATATTAACGTTAACCGTTTATAAATTAACTATTTGACGAAGTTAAATTAACGTTTAATTTAGGGAAAAACCGTTAACGACCCATCACTAGTACAGCGACTGGTAAGTAAAAGGGTTTAAACTCCGTTCGTAAATTGTTTTTTTTTCCTTAAACAGATTTGTTTTATTAGTTTGTTTTGTTTTTACAGTTTAATTTTACCAGAATGGGTTACAATGCAAATTTAAATAACACTAGGACCCCATGATCGAGGTATTAAGTACACTATGATATTTTAAATTGACAGGATATTTCAAAGCAATCTGTTTGAGTCCGGTGATGCCTTATTATGTACGGATTTGTCCATACACGTACGGAATTTAGAATATTGCGTACGGATATGTGTTCGGATTTCCAATAATACTTTAAAACACGTATCTACAATTTTTTTAAATGCAACACACCAGATTCACAAAAACATCGATGCATCGATATATCTATATTTTGTTGACTTTCGACATCCATAAAAGAATTGTATTAAAAAAAAGAAAGAACGTAAGAGGTTAACTATGACGGGGAATTGCCGTTTCATGTTTCATCTAAGAGACTGACAAAGATGGCATGCATGTCACACGGTTGACGTTGATTGCAGTAGTGCATAGAGTATTAGATTGCAGTAGTGAATGAAAGAGATAATTAAATTAAGCTCTGTTCTGTTTTAAAAATTGAATGAATGACAAATTTAATTCTTTGCTTTGTAGCGCAATTAAACCTTGTTTTGATTCTAATGTTGTCAATGAAATAATACATAAAAAAATAAGTTTATTTTTATTTTTATATACCTGATTGTGTATGTAATTTTTGCACGGATTTATGTTTCTCTTGTACGGATTTCAGATTTAATTCATATAGGTACGGACCGGTATGGCAACACCTTATGCCAATTTTCCGAAACCCATGTTAAATCACGAATTCACTGACAATTTCTCACATATTCTGTTCTTTTTGGGTTTCTTGATAGATGATCATTGAAAAATTACTCACTTGCCACATTAAATTAATACCTAAATGGCTTAATGGTATTATTTCTGGCTACCCTAGTAGAATGAATGCATTCTGTTCATTTTAAAAACAGCGAAATGACTGTAATCTTAAGAATTATACGGTTTTTGTTTCTGTTCTACGCACACTTATCACGCATAACGCTGTCCCTTTCGCTAGTTTATGTTTGACATATTACTAATAAATCCGCAACTTGGGCCTGGAACGCTACAACGATGTCAATGTCTAGTCAATGTCATATTTGTTGTCAAAGTTGTCATTATTAAATTTTATTGTTTTGTTTTGATCAATGAATCTAGAAAAATACACGAAAATACAAAATGACTATCCTACAAAACATAGTGAGTCAACATCAACTATCAAGCTTTATCTTTTTAAAAAACGTTATTCAATCCATTAAACAATGTGACAATGTTTTTAAAATGCAAAATTCTTTGTTTTAGATCCAAGATAATGTATAATTAACTGGAAGGCTCATTGCTTGTTCGTAAAGAAGGAAACCATGAATTACAATGCAACGCAATGTATCTGCTCATTGGAAACAACATGAAAAGTAAACAATGGTGTATTCCATTGGGATTTGAAACTAAACAACTATACCTAATACAGTAACTGAATGCAAAAGCTCATAAACTTGTGAACCTCAAGGCATACGGGTTTCCCAATCAGCCAAATATGTGGAAGATCTTTTTCCATTTGTGTCAGTGTTTAGTGTCAGAATAATGTAATTAATAGAGGAAAAGAAAAGTGGTTTCATGTTAGTGCAGTCCATATAAAGTCCTCTGGTTGTCTGGATGATCAGCAATAAGACTATGATTCCATCCAAGTTTTGATGTGAAATATTCCACAATAATAGTTCAGAACTTGATAAATTCCTTTTATCAAGCCTAGATTGTAATAAAACAACACGTAACAATTTTTGCAATTTTACCAAGTTTTGTGTTTGTTCGGTCCATTATTAGATTGTCTCATTGTCTGGAAGATATTGCTATAAGATTATACCATTGTACCCATAAAATCAGATATATATTTTAAATTGCTGTTTTACAATTTTGGTGTACAATCAAGTATTTATTGTATTGTAATAATTAAGTATTTGATTAATTTCTTAAAGGCAAGCCTAGATTTCAATAAGTTTTTAAAATAATTGTGTCTATATCTCCTGTAGTTAAAATTAATCATTAAAGATTGGTTCCTCAATTGTTATTGTTTATTTTTTTCCTTTTCTTTATCTTTACAAAAACGCCTTATTAAATCCTCCATACTAGTTAATTTTTAATGTCTTGGTTGGAGCAATATAGTAGTGTCATATACAAATCAATAGCAGGTATGTTACTAACCTTTTGTGGTTGCTATTGTGAAGAGCTGGCTGCAAACCAGTATCCTGCGGTATTGTGACCTGGACGATGACACACCTCGCAGCATGGAAGCCTGCAGTCTTTTGCCTCGTGCCCTTGACTTCTGCAGTTGTAGTATTTCTTCGGCAGTCGCTCGTTTTCCTTTGAATCAGGCGAAATATTTCCCCTTCTCTTCCATGTTACATGTTGTCCTGGGGTTGCTTGCTGCTTTTACTTGTTCACGTTGCTAGCTTGCACTTGCAATCTCGAGCGGATCCGCGAAGACGAATTTGCATGATGAACTGGCGGTCTTTTAAGTTCCAAACATAGACGTCGCCTGATTTGTCGACGTCGACGTGCAACCAACCATTGACGTTGCTTGATTTTTCATACGGCTAGATCGCCTGGAACTTCGGAATGATTTTAGCATCGGTTTAGGTAACACGGTGCCTTTTGTGTCGAAGGTATCTTCTATTGCTTTCATCGAGATCAGATTGAAGAAGAAAAAAAATCTATTTTTTTTTGGAGTCTTCTTTTTTTTGGCGCGAACGCCACCAATATAAGGGCCAGATTTTATTATCCCACTTCTGAATGTGAACCAGTGGTCAGGATAGGCTGGTCACAGAACAGAAACGGCACTCGTATAATTTACAAAGTGTTTATTCTCAGTTATTTACAAAAAACAATCTGACTAGCGTTCGTCTTACAATTCGTAGTATCAACAATGGCGGACACTGCCAACAATTCAAACTGCCTAACACATCCGCTTTTTATATTATTCCAATAAACTTCTATTAATGTAATAATCAAATTGAATTACATAATAAAATTACTAATATTAAATAACAATTATTACCAGTAATATTTATCAAAGAATCATGCGTAATAATTAACATTATTATTTATTTGATACACCGAAAGATGACAAGCGGATGTTGTCCTAAGAGGTTTTAATCATTCGGAATACTTAATTATGAATATATTAGAAGATTAACATTCAAAATAAAAGATGAACTATACGTATTGTAGAATTAAGTCAAGCTGGTATATCCAAGGTCGGAGGTCGGTAACACTACTCATGTGATTAGAGGTAAAGCGTTAAAACTTTTGACATCTTATTTAAAAAACCGTAGAATGTACGTAGAAATAAAATACATTAATGCAAACAATTGTGACATAAAGTGTGAGAGTGAAGTAGTAAGTAAGAGTATTACGTCAAAAATTACCAAAATAAGCCGCGGTGTACCTCAAGGCTCAATCTTTAAAATTTGACCAATATTATATATAATTTTTACTAATGATTTACTTAATTTTATGAACAATACCCAACCCAACGCAGGGCTTGTAATGTTTGCAGATGATACGAACGCCATAATCGGGTCGTCAAACTTAAGTGAGATGACAAAAAAAAAAATGTGCTTTGGTTTACAGCAAATAACTTAATTATAAACCCAAATTAAATCCATGTTATGTTTGTAGTGTATCTGTCTCACTCACACGTTCACTTTGCCATCCCCACTTTCCCCCACACAGCCATACACAATCTCGTGCGCACCACGTTGTATTACGCGAGCCACTGGCCTGAGTAGACGTGTTGAAGTGTGGTCATTAAGTGCGTGAACGAGCCTGTGAATTGCCCCATTTACCGGTCACTACAAATGGCGACGAGGGTAAAGTAACATTGGTGTAAATAAAAAGAAGAAGGATTGGGGTAAGTAGATAATGCATGACATGACACATGGTTATTTGTTATCGTTTAGGCACCCACATTCCGTTATGTAAATAAGATGTTTAAGCAGGTCTCACGTGATAAAAATGAAAAAGTATATGGTAAATACCTATTTATTGTGTTAACATCATATGACTGCTTAAATACATAACTATGTAGCGGAAAATAAATTCTGCCTAAGTATTGAGTAAATAACCGTTCCAGATTTTAAAAATAAAGTAAATGTAGTATTACGAAGGTAAATAAATTCGTGTTATTCTAATCAAAGAGCCGAGGGCCATGACTAAGTAGTGTCTAATTATTAAAAAACTGTGCCACAAAAACAAACAAACAAACACCAAACAGCTGTTCTGAAACGATTTCAAAATTGTATTTGTGGGTAGCTGCGTAACAAAATTTACTTTACTATTTCAAATCATAACATCTGATCAGAATAATAAAATCGATACATTGTTATTTTGAAACCAAATTACTGCGTCTGCAACGCGGATATCTTTGAAATCTTTCCACAGACAATCGATAGTCTACTCAACTAGTCGAACTATTTTATGGTTACCGGTCATAACTCAAATAGGGGTATCAAATGATCGGGAAATATGTTTTGATTACATATGTTTTATAGCGGCATATTGTGATTTCGTTTCAATTCGGACACATAAAGCTATTTGAAATTGTGGTACATCGATGCTATGGAGTTTCAGCAATTCGGCAGTTCGATTGGATTACTTTGGGGAATTAGCCATAGGGACTTTCGAAATCAAGCAGTAAACCTAAAGATTATAGGCACTCTAGTGTAGTTTGCAGTTACAACCACGTCTATGGTGTCCATACTGGCTTATCTATATAATTTTAATGGAAGGCCTTAAAACTTTGGTATATATGAACTGTTTATGTTGTGTGTGTACATTGCAGGTAAATATAGGCCGAAATGCCTAAGTATTTATTAACAACAATTAACAGTAACAGTAACTTTCAATATCACCAAAGGTGGTTTGGGCAACAATGTAGTGTACATCCTAATGGCCAATACTGAGACTACCCCATATTGAGTCTACCGATTAAAATGTTAATGATAGTAAACAATAACTTTTAATATCACCAAAAGTGGTTTAGGAAAAAAAAAAAAAAAATTGTGTATTGTAGGTCTCAAGATTTAATTGAATAACGTCAAGCCACGCTGATTCTAAAGAGCTCATAATGGGCACGTAAATATTTGCAAACATCCTAAGGCTATGCATACAATATTCATTTTGGTTACATAAGCCATGCATATGAGTCCAAATTCCTGCTGTAAACAGCGGTGACTCATGCTATGACAGTGCTATATAAAATACGGGGTTTTAGTTACGTGGTTTAGGGAAATTAAACCTAAAAAGAAAATTAATGAATGATTTATAACAATATAAACAAATTTGTATTTCTATTCAATTTGTAATTACAATATTAGTTAGTTAACAAATTTGTATTAACTTTGAAATAATATTTTCAAGACCTTGTTGTTTGTTCATTGCCTACGCAGCATATACAGTACGCTTTGGAACAATATATTAAACTTATTACATTCTGAGCAAGGAAAAAAAAACTAAATCGCTCGCGCGCAGTTCGAAAATTATCCCTAGTAAACATTTCATTATTATTTACTAAGATGGGTGGCTTATGTGATGTTCTGGACTGTTATCTATCTCTGTGCCGAGTTTCGTCCGGATCCGTTCAGCGGTTCTGTCGTGGTTGGCGGGCGGACATGCATCCGTCCGTCCGTACTTTTACAATTATAATTAAAGTGACGATCAGTCTTTGAGCTAAAATCAACTGACAGTTGCCTACTATTCTTCAAAAGGGGTTGAGCTGCTGACCCTATCAGGTATGTATTAGATTTTTCTTACTATATATATACCAGTCATCTCATGGTGCATTAAAGACGTTTCAAAAAAAAAAAAAAAAAAAACTGTGTCAATACAGGCGCGCAACTACTATGACCATTTTGTTCATTGCAGTAAGTAGATCATTAGTTGGAAAAAATATATATTGTGATAAAGCAGAAATTAGAATTAACTTTAGTCGCGCATTGTTTACTAATAGAAGGAAACGCAGAATAAAATTAGATGAAATAAATACGATCAATTAAGAGGAAATACGGGCGGAGAGACTTTTGAAAAATAGGTATTTGAAAAAACTATCGCTGTCGCTCTGCGAACTGCGAGCGCGTGGCGCCTGGCCGCCCTATCCATGTGTGTGTAAGTTGACAGTGTGTGCGTGCCTCCGAAACGCTCCCGGCCGCGGCTCGCGCATTTCTTGTAATCGCCCCAATCACTCGTAACTTTTGTTGTTGTGGATTGTGGACTGATATCTAAGAATATCTGTTATTCTTAACAGAAAATGCAGAAAATCTTTTTTTTTTGGACGTGACTAATAATACTGTGGAGCAATTTAATTATGTAATTGCCAAATTTATTGGCGGAAAAAGAGTTAACTTTGCAGGCTCATATCATTATCAGACAAGTGGAGCAGTAACTTCATGAAATATCGAAGGCCTATTCATTCACGAATCGAAAAAATTATACAGGGCTGCAGTCCGGGCAAATAAAAAAAAATAGATCAAAAGCAGCGTTGGAAAAAAATCACAGAGATTTTCCGAAAAAGAAAACTGACATATCCCAAAGACGGAACGAGCAAAATAAAAAGAACTACAGAACCTGTTAAAAACTACGGTCGCTTAGAGTTGGAAGAAGATAGAAGAAGATATGCCTTTGGATTTATATAAATTAAAAGAAAAAATATTTCTTGAAAGATTGCTCTCAAATAAGGATGTTCAAAGGAAAATAGTGGGGGCCAAAGCGATAATAGCTTATGGGAAATTGAAAGACTAAAGAGGCTTACGGCATCGAATGTTGGGCGAATATGTAAGATGCGACCGAAAACATTGGTTAGCAAAATTTGAGAAACGTTATTATATAACAAATTTAAAGGAACTGTGGCTACCAATTATGGCAAGGAAACTGAATCTAAAGCGATCGATCAATTTATCAAGCACACGGGCCTACAGGTATTAGAGTGTGGAATGTTTATCGATGAAAAGAAACCCTTTTTCGCGGCAAGCCTGGATGGTCTGATAGGTCAAGACTCGATAATAGAGGTAAACTGTCCTTACGAAATTGCAAGAATGTCACCTGAAGACGGAATTGAACAAAAATAAATAGATTTAGAACTGTTTTCAAGGATCATCACTAATCGTCTCCGTAGACCACATAGGTACATACGCTGCGGCAGGTTATACAGAAGACCGAAGAGTACAACCTGCCTCTCTGTTTAGCGTTTGTGGAATACCAGAAAGCCTTCGATTTGATCGACACTTGGGCTGTACTGCAGTCTCTCCAACGGTACCAAATTCACTACCAGTACATGAAGTGAAGCTGAAGTGTTGAAAAGTGTGTATAAAAAGGCCACCATGTCAGTTCGACTTCAGGATCAGACCTCGAAACCCGTCCTTCTGCAGCGAGGTGTGAGACAGGGAGACGTCATATCTCCGAAACTGTTCACCGCTGCACTGGAGGATGTCTTCAGATTTCTGAACTGGAAAGGGCTAGGCATAAATGTCAATGGCGAATACATCAATCACCTTCAGTTTGCCGACGATATAGTGGTCATGGCGGAGACCATGGAGGACCTCAGTACAATGCTTGGTGAAGGTTCCGGGGATCCACTGGATGCAAGACGCACGGGACCGATCAATGTGGTGACGTTTGGGGGAGGCCTGTGACCAGCAGTGGACGTCTTTCGGCTGATATGATGACGATGATGATGATGTAATAGATTTATGTACGTTTAAAGGCAAAATGTTACAATTAAAACAGAATCAAAATTACTTCTACTAAGTACAAGGCCAACTACACATAACTCGTCGAAATTTCTGTTATTTTATTTTATGGAGTCCCAAAAGCTTTTATTTTTCAAAATATTAAGAAGGACAATGCATTATGGCAAAAAATGGAACCATTAATAGATAAGTTCTACCACATTAGTGGCTAGCCTAAGGCATTAGCCTTTCACCAGAAATCATTGACGATCGGATACCAAAGAATAAACCAGTGAGAGAAAGCACGTCTGCCTAGCCTTTTCCCATCTACGTTGGAGTCAGATGCAGCTGAATACCAGTATTTTGATGGATCGACTGCCTATCTGACCTCCACAACCAGTTACTGGGTAATATGAAACCCCTTGGTAAAACGAGTCAGACTTTCAGGCTGTCAAAGCCGAAAATAACAGCCGGGACCAACGGCTTAACGTGCTTGGCGAGACACGAACGGGTCTTGGTATGTAAAGATGGTCACCCATCCACGGAACAACCACGGCAAGCATACCCACAGAACAGATAAAACCTCTTTTATCTGTTCTGTGGATTGACCCGTGCGGCTGACGTTGAAATAAGTTTAATTTCGCTGATGTACCTAGTAGGCGATCTAGAGACTGCGGATACCTATCCGATATATAATTTACTGTTTTGTATTGAAAACTTTTTGTAATAAACATTTCGCGGTATGCGATAAGGCCGCCCATTGTATATTTTTAGTATTAAGTTTCTTTTTCTTGTTTGTTATGGTGTACAATAAAGTGTATATATAAATAAATAAATAAATAAAGACATGCACTTAATTTTAATTTGTATCCATTACTTTTTAATACTTCTATTTGTAATTCCCACTAAACAGCACATGCAAACAATATAAATGTGTTTATCGATAACTGTTTACAACACTAGTATATCGATATTATTTTCAACTACTACGCATCACCTTTTCGTCTGTGTACGTATTATGCAGAGCCCTTGCGTCAAACCCCGCCCACAAATTCGTGCGATAAGGACAACCGCAGATTCGACAAATTTTCTTAAGTAAAAAGTCATAATTCGAGGTTTGGCTCTCGTCTGTTTTCTCCTCCAATATTGGACCGATTTAGAAGATATTTCATTAACTGAATAAGAAGGATATTTACTATGTCCCTATGTTTTCCTTTTTTCATTAATAGTTATCAAATTTGTACACTAAGGCTCTGAAGACAGCGACTCAATACAGACAATTTTGAGCATTTTGAGAGGGTTCTAGTTCTTATACGGATAATATATCACCAAAAAGGAAAACATAGGGACATAGAAGAAGCTGATATTTATTTTACTGTAAAAAATCATTGCTTTAAGTTCATAAACCAGAGAGAAAACAGACGAGAGCTTTTGTATGCAGAAAAGACCACCCCCGTTTCCTCTTAAGTGTACTATTTATGAGTTTATTCTGAATTCAAAGAAAATGCTAAATAACTACGAGTAAATGTCGAGTAAATATTCAATAAGCAAATATCATTCGATTTTTATCACAGCGAGATTGCTAAACTAATTGTCACTGACTTTCACACTATAATATATTAGTCTATGACTGTCTTATCAAATCGGTGGCAAGTTGTTGCTGAAAAAATATATATTTAAGCAAGATTAGACCAAATTGGGCTAGAATACCCGTAGAAGAATTAGTATATGGTGGGTCAGGTTTCAATCTTGTTGATTGTACATATAATTATATTGAGTCATTACAAAATTAATTATTTTAAACTGAAAATTTAAATAGAAGTGTTGTGACACTGAGATTCGCGCCACTATAAAATAATACAACACAGAATTTACATTTGCAGTTTTCGGAGTATTTAAATCAGGACACCTGAATCTATTTGAGAAGACACGATGAGCAATAGCTATCTTTGTACTTTGATTTATACCTGTGTGTGTATGTCTTGCAAATATAAAGTTTGAATATGAGTTCTTCATTAACGTCAAACGGACGAAAAGGTTAGTTTATGGACAAACGCAAACGATCAGCATTCATCATTAAAATGAGATGGTTTGCCTGACCATTAAGCGTATTTCAAGCGAAACAAAAGAACGTATGGCATATGTTTGGCTACATCATAAGCGGGTGATGCCAGGTTAGGAGGCTAGATCCAAGGTGGCTGATGCCATAAGGTATGGCTAGATCCTAGTCGAGTTATGTCAATTTGGGTTAGATTCAAGGCGGGTCATGTTGTGTAATAGTGTCTATTTTATGTAGAATGAGTCTAATGAAAATCTAAACTCAATATACGTAGATAACGATTTGATTTAAAGTGGTGTACAGTTTGGAGAGCACGCTGGATCAGAATAGCCATATGACCACTGCTGTTGTAAAAAAATACCGCCAGGACCAGACAACTATCGAAATGTCAGTTTTAACAAAGTGCCTCATCGATCGATAGCCTTGAAGTTTTTTAGCTGTGAAGATATGCAATGTTAACGTTAACACCTTACCCCGAACTGTTTTGGTAAAACCATAAGGGTAAACACTTTCGTAGGTGTGTGGTCCATTGGTGTTGAGGATTGTCAGATTTACAATGTCACGGAATAGTTCTCAGTTATAAGTAAACATCATTATGGTGAGGAAACCGTATGTCCAGTTGCCGGTGATTCGGGCACGTGTGACGTCCGCCGGGCAATGTTTAGCTCGTGTGGTGGATTGAGGCCTTGTCCCTGTCGCAGAGGGGAGGTACGCTTGCCAGCAAACGGAGCATTATAGGCTGATTATGCTTATAGGAATAGCTGGAGTGAAAAGACGCTGCCATTTAATTGGTTGGTTGTTCTACCTTTCAATTTTGGGCGCACGGTTGGCGTAGTGGTTGAGCGATTGACTGCTGTGCTGCGTGTCGCGGGTTCGATTCCCGCACGGAACAAATATTTGTATGACCTACAGATAGTTGTTCCGGTTCTGGGTGTTTGTGTATGTGAGTTTATATGTTTGTAAACGCACCCACGATACAGGAAGAAATTCCGAGTGTGGGGCAAGGTTAAAAAAAAAAAAAATTTTTTGTTTGCCGCCATTAAATTGGTGGGTTGCTGCCATTAAATTGGCGGGTTTGGCTACCATTAAATTGGTGGGTTGCCGCCATTAAATTGGTGGTTTGCCGCCATTAAATTGGTGGGTTGCTGCCATTAAATTGGCGGGTTTGGCTACCATTAAATTGGTGGGTTGCCGTCATTAAATTGGTGGGTTGCTACCATTAAATTGGTGGATATTGCTACCATTAAATTGGTGGGTTTTGCTACCATTAAATTGGTGGGTTGCCGCCATTAAATTGGTGGGTTGCTACCATTAAATTGGTGGATATTGCTACCATTAAATGGGTGGGTTTTGCTACCATTAAATTGGTGGGTTGAAGTTTGAAGGGATGTTGAGATCGTGACTAAAATACAAGAATCTGTCACGTGAAGAACAAACAATATTATGTTTACATAAAAATAACAAATATGAAAACTTGTTTGTTCATTCTTAAAAAATTAATAAACATTGAATTGATATTCTTAATAAAGATTTTAATGAGGAAGGGATGTAGTGTATCTGTCTCACTCACACGTTCACTTTGCCATCCCCACTTTCCCCCACACAGACATACACAATCTCGTGCGCACCACGTTGTATTACGCGAGCCACTGGCCTGAGTAGACGTGTTGAAGTGTGGTCATTAAGTGCGTGAACGAGCCTGTGAATTGCCCCATTTACCGGTCACTACAATGTTGTTTAAAACAACGTCACATAAAAACGATAGCATAGATGTCATACTTAAAAGGGATAATATTGGACAAGTAAACGAAGTCAAATTTTTAGGAGTCTATATATGTAGATTCCCTATTAAACTGGAAAAAAGAGCTCGCCACCATCGATTCGTCAATATCTTCAGCTTGTTACGCGCTAAGAAACCGGGACGATATTGATCTAGAGCAGATCAGCATATTAGATCAGAGATAGAGAGATTAGAGCAGAGTAGATCAGTATATTATGCATTAGTAGAATCCAGGTTACGATACAGCATTATGTTTTGGGGGAACAGTTACGGGTATAATTACCAAAGAGCATTCATACTGCAGAAACGTGCATTAAGAACGATTGTCAGAATCCCACAACAAGAGTCATGTAAAGAATACTTTAAAAAATTAGGTATTTTAACAGTACCAAGTTTATATGTTTTAGTACTACTCAGCCACTTTGCAAAATACATGCACGAGTACGAATCACAAGAAGAACGTGAACTTAGAGACGTTATGAAAAATAAAATTGCAACTAAATGTAATATTGCTAAACATTGCTCTTAATACCAGTCAGTAGAATTATTTAATAGGTTGCCTACCGACTTAAGATCATTGATATACAAGGGTACTCTATTCAAGGCTAAACTTAGGGCGTTCCTGTTGAATAAATGTTTATATTCTCTATCTGAATTGTAGACAAAGGATGGTAAATGGTTTTCATATTTTAGTAATTTACCTTTTTGTATCCACCATTTATTATGACATTAAATATACGCATTATAAGAATTTTTTGTGTTATATTGAATAAATTAACTTTTTTTTAGGGTTCCGTACCCAAAGGGTAAAAACGGGACCCTATTATTAAGACTTCGCGGTCCGTCTGTCTGTCTGTCACCAGGCTGTATCTCATGAACTGTGATAGCTAGACAGTTGAAATTTTCACAGATGATGTATTTCTGTTGCCGCTATAACAACAAATACTAAAAACAATACAATAAATTATTAAGTTTTGCTCCCATACAACAAACGTGATATTTCGCCGTTTTTTCGCGATAATGGTACGGAACCCTTCGAGCGCGAGTCCGACTCGCACTTAGCCGGTTTAAAAAAGGTAGAAGAAGTTAATAAAAGAAAAGAAAAGAAAATATTGAAAAAAGAACAAAACTAAGAAAATTAAAAACATTTTAAACAAAAAAAGACAGAGACCAAAAATAAAGGAGAAACCAAAATAATTGTTATGTCCGACGAGATTATTACACGAAATAAAACTACTGATAGATTAGAAACTTTTAATAACCCGGAAGCTAATAGTGAAGAAACAAAGGCAATACCAATTATGAACAACATAGTTTTTTTTACAGAATATAAGGCCGAAAAAATGCTAAAGTAAAAATAAAAACTACTTTTGATGATAAAAAAAGAACGAGTGTTGAAGCACTCACTCACACACATAAGCTGTTAGAAACACCTTTGAAGACTGTGTGTACTAATGTGTGTGTATGACTGAATACAGATTGTAAGGAGACTGGTGATAAGATTCGTAACCAACATAATTTATGTTTAATAGATCGATTTAGAAAAGAATTTAATGTAAAATCCAAAATTAGATAAGCAAACACTGCAAGATAAGGATATCTATCAAAAATTTATATGAAGAAAATTCACATTAGGTAGTTATTATAGAGCCTGGCAAATGAAAGTAGAGACTGAAATAGCGCAGCAAATTTAAATAAATGTATCTTATTCGAAAAAACTAACTAAAAAGTTATAAATAAAAAAACTTTATTAAAAAAATCAAAAAACCCGACTGCTTCAAAAGCGAACTAAAACGTCGTAAACAAGGAAAAAATCATGCTGTGCAGTCGGAGGATACATATTCGCCGGCTGGCTGACCAAAATCTGGTGTATCCTCCGCCTGCACAGCATGATTTTTTCCTTGTTTACGACGTTTTAGTTCGCTTTTGAAGCAGTCGGGTTTTTTGATTTTTTTAATAAAGTTTTTTTATTTATAACTTTTTAGTTAGTTTTTTCGAATAAGATACATTTAAACATATAAGTGTTATATATTGTTGAAGTCACCTCTTAAAACCCTTTATTTTGATACCCCACACGATGGGTTTGGAAGAAAAAAAAAATTTGGGCCCCCACAATATGGCACCCAAAATCCGCCATTTTTCTATTATCCAATTTTAATGTAGCCTATGACACTCGCAGGGTTAAGACGCATCGATTGACGTACGAATCATCAAAATCGGTCAACGCGTTTGGTCTCTGGAACGCCACATAGGAACAAACATACATACATACATACATACATACATAGACTGATAAACACATTACCCTCCTTCGGCAGTCGTGTAAAAATCTCGGCATAGCAACCCCAAAACTAGTATGAAATACTTGGAATAACCTAATTTGATACTTTAGAATTATTTATTTTTAATTTGTTGTGTGATGAGTTTTATGTAACTCTCAAGTTAACCAAGTTTAAGAAGAAGCAAAGTATTCTTCTTTTGTGGTCACAGGGCCAAACTTTTAGTCTAAAAAGTGGTAAACCCTACCAGGCCTCGTTCTCGTTTGAATTTGATTCTCTAAAGCTCATATACCTGGGCACTTGGGACACTGTAATGTTTGGTTCATGTTTTGGACAGGGACTGTGCACTCACATTCAGTGTTCATAATAACACATTTTCCAGGTTTAGGTTACTACTACTACTAGAAGCTCGTGGCTATAATAATAGCCGCACTGGTCGATAATCAAGGTTAAGCAACGCTTGACGAGGTCGGTCCGTGGATGGGTGACCATTTCAATATACCGAGTTTCTTTCGTGCCTCGGAAAGCACGTTAAGCCGTGGGTCCCGGCTGTCATTTGAAGATCTTTGACGGTCATTGTGGGCGGTCAGAAGCCTGAGATCTGACACCAGTCTTGCCAAAGGGTACCGTGTTACCTAGTTACTGGGTCGTGGAGGTCAGATAGGCAGTCGCTCCATGTAAAACACTGGTACTCAGCTGAATCCAGCAGGACTGGAAGCCGACCCCAATGTAATTGGGAAAAGGCTAGGCAGATTGATTGGTTTAGGTTACTACACCCGGTGCAACGGTTAAATTCCATCAAAGTTGTGTATGGTTAAGATAACTGTGTGAACAAGTACTCTCGTAGTGTTTTTCATGTTTCAGATACCATATTGTATCGCAGTGGCGTCTCTGCTGCAGGCTAGCGGCTAGCGGTTCGGATGCTGTACGCGAAGGCTGACGTGACACCATCTGAGAGGTTAAGAGGAACGGCAGGCTAGCAGTTCGCAGGTGGCAGCCGAACGTTATGACAACAGCTGGTCATGTGCGCGCAAGTTTGGAATGGAATACTCGGTGAGTCGCTTCCATGTTATTTCGATAGTGAGGTCGACTGTTCTCTAGTGAAGAGATGCTAGTTCGAGTTTTAAGAGTGTTCATGTATGAACACTGAATTAATAGTGGTTATTCCTAGCACTACCTATCACTAGGTAATTAAGACACACTTAGTAAAAAACCAGTAGTTAAAGAGTTTCCTATTGGCGGTAATAGTTTAAATATTTGGTTCAGTACGAACTTTAGGATGAGATATCCCATAAGAAGTTGAGATGTCCAAAGACTGCACTAGTCACAACTAGTGATTTTCAGTGGCAAAGCGAGTTAGTAATGTTGTTGGGCCAACGAAATTGTATCGAGTTAGAAACTGTACTGGTCATTTACGTGTATTCAGAACAGATCTTATGTTGCGTAAAGATTTACAAACACCGTCTTCAGATCTGAATTCACTTGCTTACTTTCAAAGTAAATATTATGATAGCAGTAGATCTCGCGATCGTGTTCCGTACATAAAAACTGAGTTAGTTAGCGATAGTAAAGGGTTACTGTTGATAATCTGGTTTAAACGATATTGATCTGAGTTATTCGTGAAGCTCCTTCACACGAGGTATTAAGAAGCAAATATTATCAGGCAAAATTCCCCTTATATTAATAGTCTGTATTTTCCAAGATCTTTAAGTAAAAGCGTGAATCTTGTAGGAAGGATACCCGATCACCAAGTTCCTTGACAATAAGACGTCATAGTTGATGACAGTGGTAGTGAGACCAAATCTGATTAAGAATAGCTTGTACACTCATACTCGAAACTTTAGACCGCACCTCATGCGTAACATGTGGCGATGGGTCTACAAGGAATCGTTGGTGCGATTTCTGTCTGTGTTGATGCACAGAGCGCTTCATGTGTTGTAGCACATATTGCGCTAGATTTTTGAGAGTCGTTGGTGCGATTCTTGTCTGTGGTGGTGCACAGAGCCCCTCATGTGGTGTAGCATGTGGCGGCAGATATGTAAAGAATCGTTGGTAGATACGATTCTGGCTTGTGTTGGTGCACAAGGGCCCCTCATGTGGTGTAGCATATGTGGCGGCAGACACAAACAAACAAACCAAACCATAACATAATTGTAACAATTACTTTGTTTAGTTGTTGGACTTGTTGATCGGCGGACCTTTTTCTAATGAAGTGTTGTTTGGGAAACTTTGGTACAAAAACTAAATAGGCCCTTTATTAAGCCTGCGATATGTGATTATGACAGGGCAGTGATCGTTGTAAACTGAAAGCTTTAGATAGGTACGCTCAGAACCTACAAGTTTGCACACGGTAGGTTAAGAAAGATACCAGCGGGTTATGTACCAGTCGATGTTGATGTCAAAGGGATATTGATGATAATGAGCAAGCCTAAGATGTCGAGTAATTGAGTCTATCAGCCGTATTATGTTTGACCGTACCAGTGGATTCTGGCGAAGGTTGGGGTCTAGAGAGACCGTTGTGTGAGAGCAATACAATTGCTGGTCGGCTTATAGAGCCGTGGCGTTAGAGGTTTTACTCGAGTGTTTATATAAGCTAGGCAGTTTTTACTGCAGCAGAAGTTTCAAAGTTTGTTTGGAATGACTGTGGTACATGGCCCAGGGCAATGATTTAGTTAAAGAGTAGGGTTCAAAATTTCTCTATTTTCACGAACCCTATAGACTAGTTTGGTCAGGACTAGTCGAGCGTTGTGTGTTGGCCTGGGTGGCAACTGTTGGCCTTTATGGCAACTGCTGGCCTGTGTGGCAACTGTTGACCTGTGTGGCAACTGTTGGCCTTTATGGCAACTTTAGGCCTATATGGCAATTGGGGGCCTTTGTAGCAACTGTAGGCCTGTATGACACAGACTCAAGGTGACAGTTACAGAAAGTTCCTGTTGAGTTACGAGGTTAAAATAAAGTAAACTCACATAGTCACGCGTGTGGTGAGATCATGTTAATGTTAATGACGTTCGAATCGTCGCGTCACACGCCCTGTACGTCACTAGTCTCCAATTTTGTTGAAACTTTTGGAGGATATTGTTCTCAAATTGTTCTATTCAGTACCTTCAATGAAAAAAAGTGTACCTCTCGGGTTACGCTAAAAAATGGAAAACAAAAAATGACGTACAGGGCGTATACGCCCCGTACGTCATTTTTTTTTCTATAATACTTAGAGATGCACAGTATACATCAAATAAATGTTCCCGAATATAAACCTACGAATGCTGAATATTGACTCTACAGTGCCTTCCAAACCGCCACAATATTAAATTGAAAATCGTAAAAATATAACCTAAAAATTTTGGATCCAAAAAAAAGGCATTTTGATAAGATTTTTTTACCTGAAATAAATGTTCTCATTTAGCGCTCCACAAATATGTAATTATATCACAGAAACATGCGATACTTTCATAGATAATAGCAAATCAAAATTAAACTCAACATCACCAACACAGACCTACAGATTTTTGCAGTGCCTAGATTTGGCAATCAAATTTCAAGTAGGTACAAACTATCGTTGATACTATATTGACTTAGGTTTTTTTAATAATAATATCAGTGGTAGTGTTATGAGAACGTAAAAAAATCGACGGCATTTTTTTACGCAATTCCTTAATTCTGCTGGCGGAAAGAGTTGCCTGGTAGAAATCGTCACGTAACGAGACTTTCAGGGCCGTCTGGCGAAGGTTCGGCTATTATCATTAATCAATGGCCAACATACATATTGTTACGTGTTTGGTCGCTATTAGAAGTGCAGCTATTACATGTGGCCTGTGTGTTTTGAAAAAAAAATGTTTGACTGATTATGGATGTGAATCTCGTTCATTTAAAAATCTAGGTATTTTTCAGTATATATTTTATTAATTGTTCGTTTTATTTAATTTATACTATATTATACATAGATACAACGTATTCGCGCTCATCTGAGAGAATTTGACGCATCTCTTCGCTTCGATTCTGTATCAGCTTGATTTGACTATAAGCGCATGTATGTACTACCATCGAAAACACTGAAATGTTCAGATTATGCAAAATTTATGAATTTGTAGGTCGAATTGTGGCCAATAAATATGTTTTCTTTATTTCTTACTTTGTTTGTTTTTACATTTATTTGTCCACGTATTTCTCAGAATCTAGAAATGGAATTGCAATCTGGAAGCACGGCAGTTAAGCAAAAACAAACAAACAACACATCACTACCACACACATCTATATTTCGAAGCCATTCAGGACATTATGTACCCTCACGTTACTTCGTTGTGGTGGATAAGGCACTTGTCCCACCGCCAACGAGGAAGTGATGAGGTAGCTATTGACTATTTTCTCGCTGAAGAAACGGACAAAAGATATATACGTATTAATAGTTGATCGATGGATGTTCACACTGTCGGCGAGAACCCTCTCACCACTATTTTGTCACAGCGACAAGAGCTATCAAAGATAATAATCGCTCAGCGATGCTTGCTTGGCAGTCGGAGCTCACGATGAAAGACCAACCACAACCGAATGCCCCGAGCGAGTAGTGAGAGTAATCGCCAACCGCACAAGAACTCGCTTATAATAGCCAAGCGACAAAACCATCGAAATTACACACTCGCTTTGCGCTGCTCGCCAACTCGTATCTAGTGTCTAGCTCTACTCACTTCTCACTGATTGTCGGCGGAAGGCAGAGTGCCTAAAGCTAGAAGCCAGATTATTATTATTATCGGAAATTCACGGGCTAAAGCCAAGGAAATATAGCGGCATTGTGAATTCAAGATGAGGCTGAGATTTCCTCGTCCAGCTGCATGTTTTTTCAAACTAGTCTACAAGTATTTAATATGGCAGCTTTCTGTTGATTGGTATAGATTATATCATATATAATTTTTATCGTGTTTATTCATACGGATTCTTCTAAATCATTTAATTTCAGGCCACGGAGAAGATGATATTTTTTTTTGTATATCTCGGGTCCTTAGGGTTCCGGTCCTTTGAAAGGCGTGCGAGAAGCCAAAGCCAACGCGTAGAGGCCCCGTTAGGCATGTATCAGGAAATATGATACCAGATGATATTATTATTATTACTTTTTATTAACTGTAGTCTCACGTTTGACCACTATCTTAAGATGCGGTAAGCGATAATGTAGTCGAAGAAGAAGCACGCTTGTCTAGAAGTAACCTATTCACCGTTGAGTACTCTTTACTTAAAGAAGACATAATAACATGAGAGCGAGGGCCTTGGGCGATTGTAGCTATCATGATATTATCATCATCAGTGACTACAGTAATTTTCAGTGACTAAGAAGGCATAATATAACTAGTATGTTATCAAATTTCCTTAATTTTGTCCTTGACATCATCACCCATCATCAATATTTTAGGGTACTTCTTTTTGATACACAAGCTTCAAATTCTGAACACGGTTGTAGTGTTTAAGACGTCAATAATATCAGCCCCATTTTCTGCAGGGTGTAACGTCATATTTTAAAATTTTCTTCTGCCCATGCCAATTTTTTCAAAGGAAGTTTTGCGGAAAAGTGAAAAATTCATTAATCTAACTTTTTTAACAAACAAAACGTCAAACTTACTAACTTTAAACTAAAAAATATAAATATTATAATCACATGTTCAGCATAAAAACGAAACAATTTCGCATGCTGGGAAGAGTGGAAAAATATTCCATGTATTCCAACTGATTGGGATAGCCAGTTGGGATAGCCGATCATTAAGGTTAAAACAAAGATTAATAGGTTGTAATAAAAAAAACAGAAAAATAACTGTAGATATCATTTACAGCATCTTCTCGAAATCGAATTGAAATCTAATTTTCGATTCGATTTCGAGAAGATGTTTCGTTAATGACACTTTATTTGAAATCAATCTATCACCTACAAAGTTCAAAACTAAAATATCCATGAATAGGTACATGGAAACCTGAAATATGATTAATAATAATTAAAATCGTTTTGTCAATTATTTTACATTAACAGTGGCAAATTTTGACAATTTTAAATTAAATTAACTAATTAGCTTAAAAATTATTCAAAATTAAACAATATTTTTCTTGAAAATTACGAGGTGTAAAAAATAATAATATACAAATCAAATTGATGCAGGTATTATACAGTCGAGGCAGAAACAATCAGTAACCAGGTATAAACAATCTCTAGATAACATATAGTTCTATCTATACGCTCCAATTTGAAATTTAATTGCCACATCTAGGTACCTACTGCAAAAATCTTTAGATCTGTGTTGGTGATGTTAGTTTAATTTTGATTTGCTAATAACTTTGAAAGTTTTGCATTTATCTGTGATATAATTACATATTTGTGAAGCGCTTAATGAGAACATTTATTTCAGGTAAAAAAATCTCAACAAAATGCCTTTTTTCTGGGTCCAAAAATTGTAGGTTATATTTTTACGATTTTAAATTTAATATTGTGGCGGTTTGGTGGGCGCTGTAGAGTCAATATTCAGTATTCGTAGGTTTATATTCGGGAACATTTATTTGATGTATACTGTGCATCTCTAAGTATTATAGAAAAAAAAATTACGTACGGGGCGTATACGCCCTGTACGTCATTTTTTGTTTTCCATTTTTTAGCGAAACCCGAGAGGTACACTTTTTTTCATTGAAGGTACTGAATAGAACAATTTGAGAACAATATCCTCAAAAAGTTTCAACAAAATCGGAGACTAGTGACGTACAGGGCGTGTGACGCGAATCGTCAAGCCCTCATTATGAAAATTTAAATAATTTTGGTTTTCTAATTTTGATTACTATGCGTAGACATACAAAGCTCAAGTACCAATTAGGATTAAGTTGATCATGAATTGACGTATCATAGGTCAAACTAAATGTCTGTGTGGGTTCTGAGTTCAGAGAGTTGAGTTGATTCGACATCGTGGAGATGTGCGAGTAGAGCAATTGTGATAGCTAAGAGAACTATGAGATAGCTAGGAGAGCTATGTGATGACTAAAGATCGTGGAAAAGATACCTGGTTTTGTTTCTTTTGTTTCATTTAATGTGACATTAATCAGTGGTACTTGGACTTTGTAATCACGAAGATTAGGTGCTTTTAGGTACCAAATCAATGATTAAGTTGCTATTTTCATTAAATTGGAAATACAATGTTCCTTGCAATGGAGAACAGAGAGATTTAAATGATCATGTTTGATTGTTTCAAAATATTACCTCACGAGTTAGAGTCAGGATTGGACGAGCGAATACTGTTTGGAAATTTTATGTGTCAGAAAGATATCCCTTGTATGATGGGAGACTGGCGGGTCGGAGTAGACTACGCGGACGTGTTGTGCAACACGATATTAGGTAGATGGAGCAAGGACAAGAATATGATACCTGCGGGTGATAGATTTGGGGATCTGTCACCTGAAAGAGGCCCGAGAAGGCGACGTGCTGTGTTCCACGCTCGCCTCTCAAGAGAAATTACGGCCTAGAGAACACCATGTGGTTTTAGTCAGTAGGAGTCTGACAGACGTCTCAGCTTTCCCCAAGGGTTGCAATAATTGTGCTCAACCTCGCATCTGAAAAACCATCCGCAAAACGTTTGATGGCAGTTTTTTCATTTATAGGACGTAATATTTCGTATTTGGTCGGATCATCGTCTGACTGAGAAATCGTCAGGTTAACAAAAAGTTCCTCTATCTCATTACCAAAAGACTCTATAGACCGACGTCCTTGAGAAGAATGATATAATTGAGATTGAATAGCTTCAGCCGACCTTTTAGGCAACAAATGCTTTAGCATATCATCAACTAATACTTTTACGCTATCATAAGATAACTTCATGCGAAGTTTAGCACTAGGAGTTAATCTAGTTTTGAGAATAAAATTCAATAAAAGTTTCTGAGAAGTGTTGTCTATCATGCTACTGTATAGTGAAATGGCATCAATGAGCTGTTTCGTAACTTGCTCTTGTCCTGTCATTACAGGTAACAAGGCTATCGCAGTCTTTAAATCAAACTGAGACATCTTGGTATCTGGTTCGTCAAGTGTTTGAGTTGCTGAATCTTCGCTTACTAAACTTTGTATTTTCTGATAAACGGTCTTAATTTGTTCCACTAAGTTATTGATCAAATCAATGTCTTTGCTACTAAATTTTGACTGTTCAATCTGAGACAAAATATTTTGCGCTTGACTGTATATCGCTTTAGCTTCTTCCAATTTTTTATAAGCAATCTCTTTTTGCCTACGTTCTGGTCCTATTTTTACCAAATATTCCCTAATTTGATGTAATTGATCTCGACATGTTACTAGATTATCAGTCATACTAATTAATAATATACTGTTTAAGTGAAGTCCTATTAGACTTTAAAAAAAATATGTACTTAGCTAGGAAAGTGGGTCGATTGACTGCTGTTCATTTCTGCTGACGGTGCGGAGCTGCGAACGTTGACCGGGTAACTCGATGACGAAGTCACGAGGCGCTCTGCGTCGTTGCCGTGCGACTCGTTGTTCGATGACTGGACCGGGCTATACCCTGGATTCAATGGGCCGGGATTTCCCTGGACACCGCTCGTTCTGGCCGGGCTATACCCTGGACTCGTCTCCGTCTTCTTTCAGGAACTGGCAATGCTTCTTCTATTAGTTTACAGAAAGTCTTCTATAGGGTTACAGGAACTCTTCTATAGGGTTACAGGAACTCTTCTATAAGGTTACAGGAACTCTTCTTTGATGATAGAATAAGTATTGATTCTTCTGGATGTGGTTTCTTAACGCCATTCCGTATCGACGTGGCAGGGTCGCCATGTAATATGTTGATGAGGAGCTCTCGAAGAGAAGAGAAACCCAACGTGGAGTGTCGAATATGTTTATATTTAGGTAGTCTCCATAGTAAAAAGTGACAAGTAAACACATTACACTGTCTTTTATATTGTAGCAAATGACCCCAATTCGTACGTCAATATGTTACGGTAATTACTATAAATGTAGCAGTGCAACAGTGAATTATGACATATACTACAAGGACATCCTTGAGGATTTCCACATGATTCGATACACTGTTAAAACCTGACAATGAGTAACAGACGAGGACGACTGTCTCGCAGGATGGCCGTGTCGGGTTTAGTCAATAGTACGGACGTTAAAACAAATCGCAAGCACGCCATCTGGCGGCAAAGCACGAACAACTACGCATTGGCGCGCTATCTCTAACCACTTGCGTGGTGGGATTGTAGAATATGGCAGTTGAGTACTGACAGCCGTAGAGCTAACACGTTGTAGAATCAGTGTCGATCCGTAATATTAGTAAGCAAGATTGTGCCGAGTTGTGACTATTTGAATAAACCCAGTGTATCGAATAACTTCTGTGATTTCATTTGCACGATTGTACCCACCGACCTGCCCACACACGATGTCTTAACCTAAGCGAATGCATCCTGACTTCCCGATGGTTTGCATCTATCGGCCAGCCTTGATGCGACATATATGTTAATATATTATACTTGTTATAGTTTTTAAGAAAAGTTATGATCTCAGTTTAATAAATAAGTATATAATCATCGTTTAACATACAATAACACCGTAAAATAAAATTGTTAAATTTACTTTAAATTAAACTTGTTGATAAGTTGATACTTTTGTAATGCTTAAGAGGACCAAAATGTTATTTTTGATGCAAATGTTTTTTTTTTTAATTTCGAATACAAATTTCTAAACTACAGACTTAAATTAACGATCAACGGACATGAGAACCAGGGTGTCAATATTAAGATAATATAGTGTCATTAATAGGAAATTGTATGTCTATAATAAGAAGTTAGAGGAATCTTCAGAAAAATGGGCTTTTTTCATAATTAGTCATTATAATTTCATCACAATATTGCCAATTTTTAAGAGAATCATAATAACGATCGATAAATCAAAATAATAATAATTAAATATAAATTACAAGAATTATTTAGTTGCCTATTTTTTTATCAAGATTTGGTGCCGAACGTCTTAGTGTCCATAATTGGGTAGTTTACCCTATATATGTATATCAAAATTTGTTTGATATTTTAACAAGTAGGTAT
This sequence comes from Orthosia gothica, assembly GCA_949775005.1. Lineage (NCBI taxonomy): Eukaryota > Metazoa > Arthropoda > Insecta > Lepidoptera > Noctuidae > Orthosia > Orthosia gothica. Next base: position 2,337,047 of record OX459049.1, read on the forward strand.
TTTTAACGTATTAAATGTTGACATTTTGAACATAGGTATAATGATTATCCTTCCTTCCTTCCTTTAAGACTGAAAAAGAAAATCCTAGATTCATGTTTACTTCCATGTCTCACATACGCAAGTCAAACATGGGTTTATAATACATTCACATACATAATATATACATTAACAAGGAGGAAAATTGAAACTTGTCAGAGAAGCATGGAAAGGAGTATTCTAAATCTGAAACTTAAAGATAAAATAAGAAACACCGATATAAGGAAAAGGACAAAGGTAGATGCTCTATCAAACTGTCTGAAATTATAATGGAAATGGGCGGGTCATGTTGCACGTATGTCAAATGAAAAATGGACAAAGAAAGTGATTACCTGGAGTGGCCCTCTTGGAAAACGCAAAAGACCGCTAGGGAGATGGACTGATGAAATTATGAAGACTGCAGGCGATGACTGGTTTGCCACAGCCCAAGATAGAGAAAAGTGTAAAAAAATGAAGGAGGCCTATACTCGTCGAGAGGTCCTTAACAAAATATTACTAATTGAGAAATTATTATGATTTATTTGACATATACATTTGATTTTAATGAACTTTTGACTATGATTGTATTATTTATTTTTTATTCTAATGATTTTTTAACGATTATTTGACTAGGATTATATTTGAATTCGATGACATTTTTTATTTAATGATATTTAATCAATTAATGCTAATTTATAATAACGTTAATGATGGTGAACTGTATCAAAAGTTATTTTATTAATCCAAAATGTTAAATGAAAATATTTAAATTCAATTCAAATCAATAATTATGAAAAACATGTAAATATTTGTTAAGGAAATAAAGGGCTATATTATTATTATTATTATAATGATTATCGACATTTTGAACCAGTCGATATTTTAATCTTAGACATTTTATGCTTATTAGCATTGATTATTTGAAAATTGTTATACCTATAGGTATAACAATTTTCGATATTTTAAACAGTGACATTTTATTCGTAGTTATTATATTTTTCGACGTTCAAATATGTACCCTTAACGAGTCCTCCCCCTCTCTTCGGACTTCAGATAATCCTATAATACTCCACCTTCTCAATTCTTCCTCGAGTTCGGTTATCTTCTCGTCGTCCGGAGTTTTCACGTATAATATGTTGCGAGGGCCAGTCGTCGGTGTTTATTGGGGTAGCCGGGTTCACTCCGGGGATTCTTCGCACCCCTTGCCACGCCATCGCCTCGACCGTTACCGTAGTCGAGGGTAGACAGGCTGCCGGGCACTCGGGGCCGTTTGTTCGTTCTGCTATTCATTTTGGTTTGGGAGGTTTGCCGAGGCGGGTTGGCGATCGCAGTTTGTTGTTAAAGTGCACAGGGAACGCTGCTGCCTATTCTCTGGTGTGCCCCTTAGTCACATCTTACGATACCCACGGAAAGATATGGGATGCTGAAATTCTTTACGTCCGACACCATACGGAACGTAAATACGATACGGAACGTATTTATAAGTGTGTACGATTTTTAAGTTTTTTTCTGTCGGTTTGTTTGTTCCGGGTAATCTCCGTAACGGTTAGACCGATTCTCACTCGCAGAAAGCTGATGTTTTACGGATTAACTTACGCTACTGTTATATAAGAAAAAAAAATGGGTGCCGCGTAAAAAAAAAAAATGCATTTTTTTAACTTTTACGAGTTTGACGCGGATGAAGTCGCGGGCAACAGCTAGTAGTAAATAAATAGATACCTGTTTTATAATATTTTACTTATAAAAGTATAAAAATAACTACTAATTAACTATTAATTAATTACATTTTTAATTTGAATAAAAAATGTGAAGAGGATTCTGGAATGTCCAGTTAGGTTTTAAAATGACTTCAGGACACGTCCATGACTTTGGTATGAAGAAGCTATCGTTTTCTGAAGGCGGACAATTCTGACGAGCGAAGAATTCCATCGGATATAGACTCCACAGGATTCCTGAAACATAATTTATGTTATTAAATAGGCACTTACTTTAAACTCTGCATTTTCTAGAAATACAATCACGGTACAACAGATGGGATATATTTTTCGTAGAAATAATCTCTTTTCCTGATTCTGGAAGGCGGAGGATACATATTTGCGGGCTGGCTGGCCAAAATCTAAACCCAAAATTTTGATACCCCACACGATAGGTATGAAATTTGGGCCCCCACAATATGGCGCCCAAAATCCGCCATCTTTCTATTGTCCAATTTTAATGTAGCCAGTGACACTCGCAGGGTTAAGACAAATCGATTGACGTACGAATCATAAAAACCGGCCAACGCGTTTGGTCTCTGGAGCGCCATATAGGCACAAACATACATACATACATAGACTGATAAACACATTACCCTCCTTCGGCAGTCGGGTAAAAATAGATCGACACGTGAGTCTAACCAGAGTTTTGTAAACATTTAAGGTGCAATAAGCAAAGTAATTCATTCATTCAACACTTCAGTTATTTTAAACAAAAAGTGACGGTTACGTAGACATACATAAACTCACGCCTTTTTCCCATGGGGGTAGGCAGAAACTACAGAACCTGCTACGATCCTTACATACTTCTTTTGATTCACACACATTCATACATCTAGTCATACACACACGCTGGTTATGGGTACTACGCACTTGGCCTTTCTGAAGAACATCACATATAAGGTCTATGTATGTCTTTCTAGAGCGCGCCTTCCCGGCGTTTCCATTCACGTCTGCCTTGTAAATACCATTCGTTAGTCGCCTTTAATTCATCCTCTCAACATGGCCAATCCATCTTAACATACTCTTTTAAATTTTAGTCACTACATCTTATTTTAAACCACAACATTGTGTTATTACCTCATTCCTCAATCTATCATTTAAAGTTACACCACACATACTCCGCAAGGAGCGCATTTCTACTGCATTAATCCTACTTTCATGCCTTTTTTGCCATACCCAACCTTCACTTCCATACATAAGTGTTAGGCACCAGCACGCTGTTGTGAACGGCGAGTCGAGCTTCCGGAGACATCGACTTGCTGGTCACAACTGCATTCACTTTATTCCCTGCATTCACTCTCCTTTCCACATCCTCTTCAATATTTCCATCCCTTGTGAACATACTTCCCAGATATACAAACTCGTTCACTTGCTTCACACTTTTATCATTTATTTTCACTTCACACTTCGATACATCGCCTTCTCTTTCAAACACTATTACCTTAGTCTTGTTCACATTTATACTCATCCCTTTTATCTTAAAAGCTTCATTCATCACAGTCACCATGTCTTGCAACTGTTCTGCTGACGACGGTTACGTAGAGTTACAAAAAATACATTTATTCTAGAGGTAGTTTATCTACATACTGAAAAGCGGTATCGAGTAATAGTAATACCTACTACCTACCTATATGGAAATAATATTCGCTTAATGGCGATCGCAGAATGTTTTGAATGGTGTAGGTATCTAATTACCTACCTAGAGTAGATATCAGTAAGTTACACGCATTTTGACTCCTACTGACATAAAGCATGAGGAAAAATTATCACTTGGGATGTTCCGACTAGTCGGCGTCTAGTCGCTAAAGGTGATTAGTCGGTAAAACCGACTATCCGGTCACTTTCGTAGGCGACTATTCGGCAAAGAGCGCCGACTATACGGCACTGTTGTAGGTAGTTCTTCTACTTGGATTTGCGACTGGAAGGAATCGTCTGTGGTCGAACATTTGATCACAGAAGCTAACTAAGGTATCACGGTTGGATGTCGGTATTTAATATGGTCGTTCATACTAGTAGTATTTGTAGTTTTTCCCTGCCCACCATGACCAATTATCATTTGGCAATGGTCACACTTCACTTTAAGGGAATCATTGTCCAATTGGTCGAAAAAATCCAGACACGAGACGTTTTTGAAATTTTAATCGAGCTCTTTCAATTTATTGAAATTTAATAACACTCTTGTCTGAATTATTTACACAAAAAATCCGCTCTGACCTTCTGACAAGCTCGCTGACGGTGGTTGCGAAATTGCCGAATACCCCCGAAACCGTAATCGGCTTGGCCTCTTGACACTAGTCGGCCTCTTTACAACCGACTAATCGCGTATTCGGCTAGTTTAAGTCATAGTCGGCACATCTCTACAAATCATGTCTGGTCTCAAAGTACATAGGTAAAAAAATATAGCGTGGCGGTTTCAACTCTTCACCACAAATTATTTCCTTCCTTGTAAACTTTTGTTGTTTAATTACAACCTAAAACAAATAAAGTTGTTGCTTCTACCATAGCTTCTATGTTGTTTGCTTTATTTTTCCTCATAGATAATAATAATTTTATAATTACCGTTTCCAATGAAGAAACCCAGCCACATGAGTAGGTTGAGGGCATTTGGGAAGCGGCGTCCAGCATTTGCTGTGAGTGGCACCAGTATGACACCGAAGACACCAAACTCGACCAGAAGAACGGGATAGAAGAAGCCGAAAGACAATGCCACGATGAGTTCATGGGCTATTGAAGACACCTAGAATAAAAAAAAATATAAGTCGACAGTGTGGTATAGGCCGTCAAAAAAAGCTTCGCCAAATTGATGATAACGATTTGTTCGTGCATCGCAAGTGCGTTAATTTACGAGATATAAAACTGTTTACGTCGTGTAATCTTTTGTACGTTTATTGTTCACGAACGTCAGATATAATGCGAAGATGGCTCTGCTGGTCTGGTCTGGCAGCAGGGAGCCTTTTATCTTGTCATAAACACGGCCGCCCGTTTGCGTCCGACGTGAATCACGGCTCTTTGTGAATCATTTGTAAACGCACCCACGATACAGGAAGAAATTCCTAGTGTGGGGCAACGTTTTTCTAATAAATAAAAAGAAAAAAAAATTGACCGTCATTAAAAAAACCGTCGGAAAAGTAATTTCGCTTCATCTTACAAAAGATGAAGCGAAATTACTTTTCCGACGGTTTTTTTTTTGATGGTATTTTTTTTTTTCTTTTTACTAGAACTGATTATTTCATTTTGAATTACAGTTTGTTTTGGTATAATGTTCCCTTACAAAGAACACGGTGAAAGTAGCCAGAGGTCTTCCCGCATACGGCGCCAGAGGAGAGTAGATATGATCGCGCAGCCAGAAGTGGACCACGAGGTTCCACCGGCGGTAGTACTGCGATAAGTGGGATATGGTCCACCAGTCCTGGAATAAGTAAATAATAATAGTATATACTATAACATTAACTTTAGCTCGATAATTAAGATTAACATTATAACTACGAATTATATTGGTCAATACTCCAATTGTTAGGGTTGCATTTCTCAAAAGGAAAAAAGGAACCCTTGTTAAGATTTACGACTGTTTGATTTTTAATATGCTACGCTCCATCGTCCTTTGGCAAACCTATAGTTTAGACTTCGGAGCCTCGGTCAAAGACCAAATCTGAACACCATAGGATAGGATAGGTAGGAAACACGTCATTTCGACGAGCGTACGCTTTAGCTAAACCGGAAGGTCGCCAGTCATCAGTGCCTTCATGCACCAGTACCGTCTTCATGGATCAGTAGCTCCTTCAGGCGTTTTCGACTCGACGGTCGATCTTTTCGTGCTGCCTGTTGTTGAAGAAAACTAACTGGCCCAGGTAGATATATTCGTCGACATAAATATTTTTCCTAGCCATCAACCTCGACCCTATATTTAGTGGTATTGTAGGAAAATGGCAAAGCCATGACGAATTTAGTCTTTGACCGACTCATGGTTAGTCCAACCTCAAGGCTTGCAGATTCAGATCTTGGAGCATTTGTTGTAGCTGATCCCCCGTTGAAGCAAAAGTAATGATGTCTTCTGCAAAACGAAGGTTTGATAGCATTTTCTCAACAATCGATATGCCGTGCGCTACCCAACCGTCTACAAGTTTTTTGGATATCTCCTCAAGAGTGCTAGTGAATAGTTTAAGAGAGAGTGGATCACTATGTTTTACTTCTTTGACAATCCTAAATATTTTCTGCAACCGAATCCAATTTGATGTTTGCTGTGCTAGTACCATAAAAGTTTTTAGAAGCTGGCTTTGGAGGCTGCAAATATTAGGCTATGTTTAATGCTGTCATAAGCTTTTGTGTAGTCAATGAAAGCCAGATATAGAGCTTTCCGAAATTCTGAGTGTTTTTCGACTAGTTCATTAAACGTTAAAAGGTTGCCGGTAATGGGAAAACTTGGTCGGCATCCAGTCTGCTCTGGTGGTTGATGCGAGTCTTGTTTTGCATCTATGCGGTTGTAGACGATCTTAATGAACGCCTTGAGACCATGTGTGAGACTAGACTAATGGACCTGTAGTTATTCATTTTGCTTTTGTCTCCTTTCTAATGATGAAGTACAATATTTGAGTGGCACATTTGGGCTGGGACTTTTACTGTTTGCAAGTTTTTTATTTAACCATTAATGTACACCTATAATAAACAAACGAGAAGAAGAAGGAACAGAAAAAAGGTACAAAGGTATACTCATTTCATATGAAATGTCTTCCAGCATACCTTCGAGAGGAAAGTTGATAAAAAAGATATGTAGACACCGTGTGCAGAAGGGAAATAAAAAGAAAACATATAAAATCTAATAAAGTATAATACAATATAACTAATTAATATATAATATACTCTCATATACATGCATATTAATAAAATAAATAATACACTATTTAATAAATGCTAAATAGTGAATGTGAGAGTCAGTTACTCGCGATCACCCACTAAGCAAGCACGCATTTCAGTTGTCCGCTACTATAATAACGCACTTCGCGTTCGCGCGATTGCTACGCAAGTACCTACGCGCCTCTAACGGCCGGTCCGGTTGATCAGTGGTTCTAAACATTTTGTTCTAAACATTTTACTCATCATTTCGTCCTCCATAATCGATTTCATCCACAAACTTCACCGTCAATTATGATGAAGTGTGCCTGCTGCAATTCTGACTTTAATGATGGTGTTCAGTGTGCCTCATGTAGGCGGCACTTAGACTTTGGCTGCGCTAGCATCACGGAGGCCGGGTGGAGAAAATTAGGAGCTGACCGAAGGGCGGTGTGGAGTTGTCCTAAGTGTCGAGTTTCCTCACCGTCAGTGACCCCTTCCCCCTCTCCAAAACCAAAACCCGAACCTGCGTCTCTAGAAACGAACCTGAACTAGATTCGTGAGCTCAAAGTTTAACTGGCTGGCCTGCCGACGCTTTCTGACGACGTCAAATGCATAAAACAGGAATTCAAAGGACTCAAGGCAACTTGTGAGTTCGATGGTAAACGGTTGGATGATTTCTCTGTCAAACTTGCAGGCATTGAGACTAGGGTGGTTCTGGTCTGTTCTTGAGCATATGCAGGAATCTGTGTGCACTCTTCAATCGGACATTGATTTTATTATGTCGGCGTTGTCCGCTAGCGACTAGAGATCAAGGATGAACAACGTGGAAATTAGGGGCATTCCCCTAAAAAAGGATTAAACCTGTTCGCTATTCGCTATCTTGGATAAGATAAGTCAAAAAGTAAATTTTACATTTCTTAGAACCCAGATCAACTACATATCTAGGATTCCATTGTTCAACACAAAAGATAAGTCAATTGTGGTCGGCTTCCTGAATAGATATATCAAGGAGGACTTTGTTGCGGCTGCACGCTCTTTCAAGACCTTATCCGCCCATGACCTTGGATTCGTAGGGCAAACAAACCGAGTCTACGTGAATGACCACCTCAACTCCGACTCCAAAAAGTTGCTGAACAAAACTATTGCAAAAATTGCAAAGGAGAAGGACTACAAGCACGTATGGGTCAAACACGGAAAGATTCATGTCTGAAGGCAGGTAGGATCGGCTGTCTTGGTTATATCTAAGGAGAAAGATTTAAACAAGCTAAATTAGAGTGGCGCATTCTTCTGTTATCATTATTTTATCAAACTGTTCTAAAACATATGTCTGGAATGTACAATGTACATTTTTAATGATGTATCAACAACCGCAACTGTTTCTTACTTAAACTTTTGTAAAAGGTTTAGCATCGCTGACGTGCCCGATGCTTCGTCACCTCGCTTTTGTATTCTCATATGGGCCTTTTGTTTCTCTTATCGCGCTGTTATATTTATTAGAACATCCCAATCCATGCTTATCTCGTTCGCACTCATTATTGAATCTTATTACTGCCTGCTTCTTCGCACACTTACCTGGGATATTGCCTCATTTTTTGTGCCTTTTGGCTATAGTGTTTGCGTTATTACTCGTACATTAATTACCCTCTTTACAAGTTTATTATATACTTTTAGTTTGCTTTATTACAATAACTATGAGTATTTGTTATCCGTACATTTTTCATACTCAAAGCAATCATTATTCTTTTAGTGTTTTCTTATTACTTAAGTGGTTGTTATCGTGAAAATAATTTTGTTGCTATAAATTGTATAAATCAATGGCTTTAAACGACGGTAAAAGATTGCATGTATATTATCAGAATGTTCGTGGCCTCCGTACAAAGACTGAATCCTTCTTTCGACAACTATGTTTAGGTATGCTCATACGATGTTGTTGTATTAACGGGGACTTGGTTGGTAGATGGCATATCAAATTCGGAATTATTTGGTGATCAGTTTATTGTGTGTCGTCGCGACCGGGATTACTGTCTTACAGGTCAGTCTTGTGGTGGTGGTGTCTTGGTGGCCGTCCGTAAGTGTATTTCTGCGGTTCCCCAGTCGCAATTTCACTCCTCGGCTGAAGACTTGTGGGTAACTTTGAGTGTGCGTCAGCCTAACACGAAAAATTACTTTAAATTGAATATTTGTGTCATCTATCTGTTTAAGCAAAACCGTGGCTATTCTTTTTCCGAACAATTATCAAATTTTCTCCATAGCTTAAGTAATATAGTGATTAACAATCCAATCAATAATTATTTAGTTGTTGGCGATTTTAACCTGAGTGAAATTGTGTGGCAATTAGATAATAACACACTATTAACAGTAAATATTTGTAGTTCTGACGAGTATGCGCTAACAGATGAGTTGCGTTTTTTAGGGTTAAAGCAGTGTAATGGAATATTAAATGAGAATGGTAAGGTTCTGGATTTAGTTTTATATAATGAAACTTTATCAGTGTGCGAATGTTTGGTGCCTTTATCACCTGTTGACAAATATCACCCGGCCCTTTGTATCGACGTGAACTTTGCCGAGTACACTTATCTAACTCCAGCTCCTTTTATTAGTTACATTTACGGTAAAGCAGACTTTGTGGCCATAAACAGGGAAATAGCAACTATTGATTGGATGTATGTATTCTCTGACATGTCGCTTAATGACGCCGTAAACTACTTTTATGCTACTATAAGACAGTCCTTCACAGCTCACACCCTATTTGGTACTCTCCGGCACTCAAACGCCCGATTAAAGAGAAGGATTAGCCTTCTTATATGAGAAATATCTTCATAAATTTAAGACGTATGGCAGACTTTCCGACGAGGCGACCTACAAGCATTTACGTGAGCGGGTTAATAAACTTGAAGCAGATTGTTACACCAACCACTTAGCTGATACAGAGGCCTCCATTGAAACTTTGTGAAGCAGCGATCTAAGTCCAATGCAATGCCCAGTTTCCTTAAGTATGGTGATGTCACGGTTTCTTCTTCCGAGTCTATTTGTAACGCATTTTCTTCCCACTTTTATTCTACTTTTCTTGATCATAACAAAGATGTCCCTACTTATTCATTGTCCTCTCCAAACCGTGATAAATCCCAACATACCTTCAGATATTCACTCAATTGAGATTGACCTTAATGTTATAGTCAAGCTTATTAGTGAAAATGATTCATTTAAATCTACTGGTCCGGACTATACCTATCATCTAAGTTTCTGATTGGTTGCCCCTTACATAGCCTTGCCAGTATCTCTATTGTTTAAAAAATCGCTCTCTTCATGTTCTGTTCCCCAAATCTGGAAGTCTGCCTTTATAACTCCGGTGCACAAAAAAGGCCACAAAAACGAAATACATAGTTAAATACAGACCTATTTCCAAATTGTGCATATTAGCTAAAGTTTTTGAGAGGGTGGTCTACAACCAAGTTTACGCAGCGTTGAGTCAGTTCTTTAGCCCTTCTCAGCACTGATTTCTTAAGGGCCGTTCAACAGTATCTAATCTGGCTTTGCTCAATGACTTTCTTACGGACAGTATGGACAATGGGGCGCAGGTCGATGTCGTTTACACCGATTACAGTAAGGCGTTTGATAGAATCGACCAACATATTCTTAAATCAAAACTTTTTAACAACGGTATTAGAGGAGATCTTCTTCGTTGGTTCATTTCATACCTTGAAAACAGATCTCAAGCTGTTGTTATCAGTAACTACATGTCGAGCAGGGTTTCAGTTCCCAGTGGTGTTCCCCAAGGTTCCTTGATGGCTCCGTAACTTTTTATAATTTATGTAAGCAACATCGACTCGTGTTTCCACAACTCAAGTTTATTTATTTATTTGCTGATGTTATGAAGATATTTTCTTCCATATCATCACTTGATGATATGAATGCTCTCCAATCTGACCTGGCGCGACTGGATGATTATTGCGTAATTAACAACTAACTCGATTTGAATCCTGTTAAATGCTCATTTATCTCCTTTAGCAGAAAACGTGTCCCTCTCCCTACAACTTATAATCTTAAAGGGCAGCTATTGCAGAGATGCGATGGTGTACGCGACCTAGGTGTATATCATGATTCCAAACTTCTATTCAACGTGCACATTGAGCAAATAGTAGCCAAAGCTTCGAGGTCACTGGGTTTTGTTATGAGACTCGCGGGGTGTTTCAAGAGGGCCAAAACCCTTAAGATTCTTTATTGCTCTTTTGTAAGAAGTCACCTCGAATATGCATCACAAATTTGGAATCCTTGTTATGGCAAATACATCGATCGTATTGAAAATATACAAAAAAAGATTTATACGCTTTCTATGTTTTCGGCTGCGTATACCATTCTGATAATTACTTAAATCTTTGCAAGAAATTTCATTTGCAACCACTTATAAATCGTCGACTAGCAGATTGCACCTTTCTTTTGAAAATTATTTCTAACGAGATTGATTATCCTGATCTTCTGCATACACTGCGCTTCAATGTCCCCAGGAGATCGGTTAGATTCAATTCCTTTTTAGGGTTCCGTACCCAAAGGGTAAAAACGGGACCCTATTACTGAGACTCCGCGGTCCGTCTGTCTGTCTGTCTGTCTGTCACCAGGCTGTATCTCATGAACCGTGATAGCTAGACAGTTGAAATTTTCACAGGTGATGTATATCTGTTGCCGCTACAACAAAAAATACTAAAAAATAAATAAAATAAATATTTAAGGGGGGCTTCCATACAAGAAACGTCATTTTTGTGCCGTTTTTACGAAAATGGTACGGAACCCTTCGTGCGCGAGTAATATTCTTTGTAAAGAGTTCTCATTTGACCCATTTACCACTATTTAAAATGTTTAGTTCTTATTGTTATTTATTTAATCATATAATCGTGCTTGTTAGTGATCCTAAGTTTTCTACTACTTTTGCTGTTTCTATCCGTGAGAACCTGTAATTGGCTCTATGTCTCATATACAATTGTTATCCATCTGTTATAGCTGTTGGTTCTCCTAGTATTAAATAAATTAATAAATAACATCATAAATAATACATATATATATATATATATATATGCAACTAAGACGGAATGGAAAGATAATGTTCTTTCACTCTCTTTTTAAAAACTTCAAGAGTTTGGCTCAGCGCCGTGAGGTGAAACTCTAACAGTGCATTTATTTAAGACTAAGTGTCGTCCAGTTTTGGCTTATACCGGGATTCGTATGCTACTCCTGAAAATAGATCGCAACTGCCAACTTTGTTTGGCAAACAGCTTGGCCGATAATTATCTTTTAATAGACATACCTCATAAAACAGCCTGTCTCCAAACTTGAGCATCTCAGACCAGGCGTTGAGCCAGGCATGTAGGATGCAGTAGAACATGCAAAAAAATGAGATCATTCCTGGCAGTACGCACGCGAACATTCTACGCACCACCGTGCCTGCCTCCACCTGTGAAATGAGTGAACTTATTATAAATTTTATTTATTCAACATACTTTACGTCATAAAATATCAGTGCAGCCCCAGCCTCTTGTACTGGGATGCCTGTATAACAAGAACCAGACCTCTCATAATACAGGGAATAATATACAAAAGTAGCATGATAGACAGAATATTAAAAAACATACAGTGGTAGGTTAAACAGGAATTGAAATCCTTAAATAAAAAAAAAGATTACAAAATCTTACAATTATTTAAATAAATACATTACAGACTGATTTGTTTTATGTATTGGTTGATGATGCAAGTGTAGCCTTATTTCAAAGTTTGAATTCAACCCTACTAAAGTACTGCATGAGTCTTACTCAGAAGATGGTATAATGCAGTTTGTTAAATTAAAAAAAAAATACCAAGCTTTTTAACGTGTATTTTCATCCAAACCAAACGTGTGTGTAAAATTTCATCATAATTGGTTGACGATAAATTCTTTATAATTATCTCAGTTGCATAATTTGACCCGAACATAAATATTTACATTGCAAGTTAATCTTGTAAAATAAAACGGAACCAATAATATGCCTTAAAAATGGAAATAATTCCAGCTTTTTTTAATGTAGCGGATAAGCGGCTACATTAAAAAAGCGGCCTTTATTTACCGTTAGAGAAAATAGTAAGTATTACAAATTCTACAAAATACCCAAAAGTAGGTAGGTGTTATTTCTTGGAGCAATCGATGATATATATTCGGTTCTTAGTTTGTTCTATGATTATTTTTCACTCCTAATTCATATTCACAGGAAGAATCTTATTTTCAGCCAGTATCATCATTAAAAGAGAGAATATCTTACCGATTTCTCCTTCCCGTAATCAGACCAGTAGGGCAAAATGAATCTCTCCCAAAGAAAACAGTAGTAGAATATAATTGCTGCTACCTCCAGCAGATGGAATACCACCACGCCCCAGCGGGTCTTCTTTGTTCTGTTTTAATAGAAAATAATTAATGACAATTAACTCGATAGAAAGGAAATAATTGATGAACGATATATTATGGGAATGCCGAGCCAGTGAGCCATTTGTAAGATTTTTTTCTTGTACCAGCGCTCACTGCTTGTTCTCTTTATTAAAAGTAAGGCTTGTGTTCATTAGTACTACAGCGAAATGATTTTCATGGTAATATGGGGAACCCACCGAAACTAAAAAGAGAAAAAAAAAACGGTGTAGGTAACAAACCTATCGTTTTTCATTTTTCGACACCGACTTCGGAAATGAAAGTAATTGTTCGCTTTGTAGTGTTTTACTTGGGAAGTCAATTTAATTTTTTGTGTTAAAAAGTTTAAATTTTTCTGTTTTTAGTTTTCGTAGGTGCCTTAAATTACCTTGAACATCATATTTTTTTTTTATTATAACCTATTGGCTCGCGCTTGAACACAATCTCACCTGATGGTAAGCGATGATGTGGTCGACGGTGAAACACGCTTGCCTAGAAATAACCTATTCACTCTTGACTTAAAGACCCCTAGATTGTAGCTATCGGGAAACACAAGACTCCGGCAGGGAATTCCACTCCTTAGCTGTACGCATAATAAAAGTATTCTCAAAACGTTTTATGCGTATGGGTGGGATGTCTACCATGTATCGATGGCGCATCGCCGTACGTCTGGTAGTCCGATGATGAAACGGGCTAGGTGGAATTATATCGTGCAATTCCATCGCACACTCCCCGAGATGTAACCGATAAAAAACCGACAGGCTGGCAACTCGGCGACGATGTTCAAGACTCTGGAGCTTTGACTTGATTAGCGCCTCATCGCCGATGAGCCTCTTGGCTCGCTTTTCGATCGAGTCTAGTGCGTCAAGCTGGTATTTGGCAGATCCGTCCCAGAGATGAGAACAGTACTCCATGCATGATCGAACTTGCGCTTGATACAAATTGAGGAGCTGTTCCGGCGTGAAGTACCTTCTCAACTTTGCAAGGATCCCCAGCTTTTTGCCAGCCAGCTGAGCCTTTGCCTCAATGTAAGGCCCAAAATTGAGAGAAGATGTCAACGTAACGCCAAGAAGCTCAAGATGGTTAGTTATTGGCACGGTCGCATCTCGGAAAGTTGGAGCCGGGTAAAATTGGCTTTTTTTAGCGGAAAAAAGACACGCCTGGGTTTTAGCAGCATTAAACCTGACCAGATTGGCATCGCCCCATTCGGAGACTGCCTGCAAGGACAGGTTCAAGCGCTCCACCATGGCCTCCCGGAGAGACCGGATCTGAGGCCCGGTAGCACGAGCGTTGGACAAGTATCTCTCAGCAACAGTGCTGTCGTCTGCATACCCATGGGTGCCGGGTTTTAGCAGATCGTTAATGTGCAAAAGAAGAATAAAGTTGCTGAGAGTACCGACCCCTGAGGGACCCCGGCATTGATATCCAATTGTTCCGACGAGCAGCCATCGATAACCACTCGAATGGACCGATCTCTCAGGAAGTCTGCAATCCAATCACACAGACCACCGGGCAAACCGAATGAAGGAAGCTTACCAATAAGGCTTTCGTGCCAGACCCTATCAAAAGCCTTCGAGATGTCGAGGGAGACGGCAAGCTCTTCCCCGTGCCTCTCGATGGCCTCACTCCAGATGTGAATGGCATACGCTAGAAGATCCCCAGTAGACCGATTTCGGCGGAAGCCGTATTGGCGGTCACTAAGGATCTCGTTAGTTTCTAGGTATGCCAGGAGCTTCGTGTTAAGTACACGCTACACGAACGCTATACGCTTACAGAGTATGGACGTTACAGAGATGGGTCTGTAGTTGGCTGGGTCAGCTCGACTACCCTTCTTGGACACGGGCTGTACGTTAGCTAGCTTCCAAGCATTCGGCACTTTTCCAGTCTCATACGAAAGGCGGTAAAGGCGTGTCAAGATCGGAGACAGTTCAGGCGCACAGGTTCTGAGAACTATGGCTGGTATTCCGTCTGGGCCACAAGCCTTGTTCACGTCGAGGTTGCGCAGTACCTTACGGACGTCCTTTTGATGGATACGAATGTCCGACATACTCGTCTCGCATCCATCAGGATAAGGAGGGGGCCACGCGTCACCAGGGTTCAGACGTGAAGATTCCGCAAAAAGAGAGCCAAATAAATTTGCGACCAGTCGGGTCGTCACATCATCACATCATTTATTGACAAAGTATATCTCACGACGATTCCAATATGCCCAAACACGATTAGGATACATGTTTAATTCTCAGTAACAGTGCCCATCTTCCGGCTTCATCATCAGATTAGTTCAATGGTACCATTTTCATAAGTAGGTACCAATTATTTATAAGTATTTGCTGCATCAGTTGGTTAACTATTCGAGATATCTTATTCCCGTGATATTATTATCACTAAGGAGTGCCAGTGACAGTCTGTGGTCTTGTTCATCAGTTCTACTTTACCAAATGATATTTTCTGAGTGTAAATGCTTGCATTGTTGATGAAAATATCAAAATTGCTATACGTATGCCTATAATACTTGAGGAGCTCCCTCGATTTCTCCGAGATACCATCATTAGATCCTGACCTAATGACCATGGGACCACATAGGAAGTATACCCTTTCAAACAAAAGATGAACTTTAAAATCGGTCCAGTCGTCTTTGAGTAACACAACAAAAAAAAAAGATTGCGACGAATTGAGAACCTCTTCCTTCTTTTGTAGTCGGTTAAAAACTCTTTTATACATTTCTATTTTTGCAATGCATCTACCTAAAGCTTAATTTAAACAAACTAAAGTTAATGTGTGTCGTGCAACACGCAGGGCAACAGTACGTAGTATAGAAAATGTTAACTTTTATAAATAATAATAATAACTTTGGACACTTTTTTGGCTAAAGTCAAAAATGTGCTACCCGAAATTTATGGGTTTATGTGGCAATGTTATAGGCATCCATATAAATTATTGTATTAAGGACAACATTTTGGAATCTGCAGTTGGTTGCCAACAAGGTGACCCTCTCGGGCCTGTCATTTTCAGTTTGGCTATTCATCCCATAATCCAACTACTAAATTCAAAATTTAACGTGTGGTATTTAGATGATGGAACGCTAGGAGGTGATGTTGACACCGTGTTGAATGACCTGCAACTCCTCAAACAGAAATTTAAATCTTTTGACCTGGACCTTAACCCCTCAAAGTGCCAAATTTACCTCTCTGACGTTACCGACAGACAATTAATCGACTTTAGACAAATTTAATGCAATAGCCCCGCAAATCAAAATCTTAGAAAAAAGTTCCCTGCACATCATAGGTGCCCCAATTTTAGAAGAAAAAAATGTACATATTTGTATTCTTATTTTAGTTCTAATATTAGTTTTTAAAGAATGTACATATGTAAGTAAATAAATCAAAACATTGATTTAACAAACTTAATGACAGCTCGGTATGTATTCAACCGAAAAGCAGAAAGGCATCGATCGAGCAATTTGCTACTGCAAATGCCGAATCAAATACCACCGGTTGCTGAACTAGGTTACCATCTCATGACTAAACAGTCATAAGATGGTAACCTAGTTCAGCAACCGGTGGTATTTGATCCTATTTAGGATAGGTATCGTGCCGGCTCCGCCGGTGGCCGCGATGTTAGGGCGCTTAAGCGTAAATAAAAATAAAAAAATGATTCACCAAGATATTGTGGCTTTCATTCGGCACATTCATGGATTCGACAATCTAATAACACTGTTTTAACGTCATGAGTAGATTTAATGTGTCTGTTAGTTAACGATTTACATGACACATGAAATGGCTTGGCATGACATTTAGGCTTTATTGCGTGTGTACTTCAGTTTAGCATTGCAAGTTTTCTTGTATTATATATATAGTTAAAGTCATCATTATCTAGATATGTCTAGAAAGTTATATAGGTAAGTAACTCTTCAATTTCAAATAGACTCAAACAGTTCAATCGCTAAATAACATCGGCCAGCTCTTAGCTACATAATTTAATTCAGGTAAATAGTCGCAGCATTTGCCTGACTCAGGATATAACTAAGACGTCGAGCGTTTCTGCAAGTAACGTGCAGTTAATTTACCTGGGATATTGATCTCTGTAGAGGAGTGTTGGCGCGAACATGAAGTAGACGAAATGTTTGAAGGTTGGCAGCGGTGTGTTCCCGTTAAGACAGCGTGGCCCGCAAGCTGATGCAACAGACACGAGTTTCATCATGAAACGGAACTGGAACAAAAGACAAGGGTTTTAGTAACTTACAAACTCGCAAAGAAAAATCATTACCCTCCTTCTTGAGCAGGGTAGTCGGGTTAAACCCGCTTACGTCACGGGACAACGTCGGTTGCGCTTAAAGTTTTGCTATAAAAAATGAGCCCTCTGTAGATAGCTTTGTATTGATAGGTACTTGGTTGCTTGATGAACGATAAAACGAAGAAAAATATCTTTTTAAAACTTACGAGAACATGGTTGTCTATACGAGTAGTTTGACCATTTTTAGAGTCACCCTAGCTTGCCCTTCCTAGTTATCTGCCTAGTACTGCCCTGAAGCTCTAGACAAGTTTCATTCGATGCCAGCTATGGCGATGGTTGAAATGTCAGGATGTAAAGGATTGATCACGTGACATTTTTATAAATATAGATATACTAGCTGACCCGGCAAACTTTGTTTTGCCATAAAAAGACCAAACATTTATCTACCCTACCCTACCCTACCCTACCCTACCCTACCCTAACCTACCCTACCCTACCCTACCCTACACTACCCTACTCTACCCTACTCTACCCTACCCTACACTACCCTACCCGACCCTACACTACCCTACACTACCCTACCCTACCCTACCCTACCCTACCCTACACTACCCTAACCTAACC